>SJOL01006477.1:234603-317938 GCA_004794785.1 Opisthorchis felineus
GCGGAAATACCACTAAATTTACTGGAATTTCTACTAGAACACTTACCTTCAGGAATACCCACGTGACACCGGAATTAGGATATTACTTCCACCCGCTTTGAATAATGACCCAGCTGACAAAGAAAAACAAAAGAGCTGTGTACCTCAGCCATTTTGCTGATGACCGAATAAGAATTTGGAGAGATAACCCAAGTAGCAAAACATAGATCGACGTAACCGGGAACAATCCATCAGGCGGCCTGCATGATCGTTGTTTTCAATCATCCGTTGAGCTGCGAACGTTGGCCAACAACCGGTCAGCTGGCCGACAACAGCAAGGTGTTTACAGCAATATTTTGCTGCATGCTGGATGTTCAGATTGAACGAAGGTGGTGCGCATAAATTATAAGACAACTTGGTGAGCTTCGTAGGAAGGTGACACTTTTATGTAAAAGCATCTGTTTTTACCTGATCTTCTGTTACACAATTGGCTTGTTATTAGAAGAGTTTTACCTTATTTTCCGTGCATCCTTGAAGACGTCAGTTACATATGCTTGATGCGCGTGGACTTATGCTGAGGTTTACAAGCAATTTGATTTCGGTGTGGCACTTGTTACTTAGGCCGTTTCAGCCACATGGATATCAGTATATTACTTGCGATTCGGTTCTGATTTTAACTACTTTTTTGCTCGTGTGAATCCAACAGCCATATTTTCATCTTCGGTTATCGCTACGTCTACTCAGTTATACTACTCAGTTATAAACTGGTCATGTTAGGCCATTTTCAATGGCCGATTTTGTGTGGCGTCAAATCTCAGGTGTGAGCAGCAATGACCCCCCACAATGTGACGACGTACTTAATATGGCTTAATGGATGTTTGGTCGTCCAGAACTGGAGTTTGCTTGACATTGCTCACAGATTTGACAAATCCGTGCGGTTTCTTGGCGCCGTCATAAACTGTACTATTGCCAATGCCACCTTGCTGCCAGCCGTATGCAACACAACAGCCTAATGTGAGATCCCATTTAAACCACGGAAAACCCTTTAACTTCTAATTATGAAAACAAATGGTAGACTGTTCTAGCACCCTAAATAGGGCGATGTAGAAGCGGAATGCGTTTTCTAAGTTCCACAGGTCTCTTCCGGAGGGAAACCAGTTAGACTGAGCCAACGTGGGTAGAAAGTTCAGATGTGGTTCGCAATAATTACTTTTGCTCGGGGTTTATCCTGAAAGTATCTTTCTCTGTAACCATACGTAGGAAACCCCGCATCCCCATACATCAGAATATTGCTAGAACTTACCGACATAATCGTCAATAACGCTAATAATAATATGCTTCTTTCTTGGCAGATTTTCACTCATTGGGTACTCGACGAGCAAACCAAGTTTGAGCTCAGGTGTCTCATGAAGTTTCTTCTCCAAAACCAAGCAGCTTTCTGAACCGGTTTTCTGAAGTTTGTTAGGGTTCACTTAGTCGTTTCGAAAGAAACCTATCTTGCCGAGGATGACAGAATTGACGCTCTTTTTTCAATTTCATACGACCTGCACAGCCCTAGAAACCAGTGCATTTTTGGTGTAGGGTGTTCTGTCAGAGTGCGTTTGGTGGAGTGCTCCCAACAAGTAAAGAGTATTCTCCATTGCATGATGTCAGCTAGCCGAATAGCTGCGTACCGCTTCGTCAAGAAGTAAACCAGTAAAAGCTAAATCCTGCTGTTTTCATGGTCTCTGATAAAAAATATGTTTGGCGTTGGAGCCATCACTTCATTTACCCATCTGATAGGGACTTTGTGCGGAAACAAGCCCTGATCCTCACGGTTAGGACTAAATTTGGAAACTCCACGTCAATGATTTCACCAGAGTATAGGTATCTGGCAGCATTCTTGGTTCTGCATTCAAAGCCAGAATAACCAGCCAAATTTCCGACAGGACACAAAACCTCTTAACTGTTCTCAGCTGTTCATAGCTTGGCGCATATTATCTTGTGAGCAAGTGGCTCCCCACTTCTATGTTTTGGCATCCATTCAAACCCTGGTGACGTCAGCGTCGGGTATCTGGGGCCTTCCATAGTGAGTTATCATATTTGTCATGCACACTTGCCTGTGCCACCAGTAGGAAACCGTATGGGCCTCCATATTTCTGTACTTACGTTAGAGTGGTACCTTCGTGGTTTGTGTTTGCTGACATGCTCATTCACTTGCATCTCTCATTATCGACCGGCTGTCTGTCCTCGGGAATTTCTGGCACCATGTGAGCTACTAGTGATCTGTTTGAACAAGAACTCGGTGTCCAATCAGATGATGTCAAAGAAACCACGCATAACGCTTTCCTTTACGTTGTACAATTACGCCACCCTCATTTGTGCAGTATCTTGCTTTCAAACAAGCTCACAGTTCTTTTTTTAGATTAGCTTGCTCCCGAGGTAGGACGACGCTGATAAATTTGTCGTCGGTATTAATGTTTAAAATAAGATATCCTGCACCAGTTCGGTGGGTCAGGGATGTCCAGGAGTCGTGTGGACCATAACGCACTACTTACTTTCCAAAAAGCTTTATTGAAGGGCTCCTTTCAGTTGAAACTGTCATGTTTGGTAGGAACGCGGTTCTGGGTGGGGTATTGTAAAAAGCTGCGTACAAGCCGACGACATGTGCGTTTCAACATGCTTCCTGGGTGACGAAGTAGCGACCTTACGCTATCCGAGTCACTCTCATTTTATCCCTTGATATCATGGAGGAGATAAAAGCTATCTTTTAACCAAAGCAGGTAAATCTGTCCTTGAGCAACTCTGAGGTGAACATTTTGGATCCTACATGGTGCTGTAGACAAGTTTCGGTGTGATATTCTACTCCTTTGTCGCGCACCAGAAAATTGCTGACATACAGCAAGCGAATATTATTTACTAATGCTTCTTGTATACGGATTATAAAACGACGACTTGCGAAAGTATCGTATTGCAACCCAACGCATTTGTTTATAGCTCGTTCAGGCTTCACTGGATGCAAAGCACTAACTGATGATCTTTATTCCCTACTTTGATCTGCCAGTTGCCGCATTCAAGGTCCAGTGTACCGAATTATTTGCCTCATCAGTGACCGTCGTAAGGTGCCCTTCTCTTAAGAAATTATAATGCGAGACAGCCAAAACACAGACGGTGTATTAAATCTTCCTGCTTTACAAGAACGTTTTTGATCAGCTTATTAGGCTTCTCCTGTAAGTTCAATGATACCAACCTAGGGACTTCTTTATCTGAGCTGCCCCAATCCTACTGATCATGCGTATAACCCTGATACATTTGCCTAGTAAATAGCTTTTCTCAAAAAGCCATATGATGAGCTGGTGAATAACAACTTTCAGCACCTTTATAGCGGATTGATATTCAATCCTCTTCACCCCCTATCCTTATTTACCTGTCCGTTTCGTCATCTAAACTGCCCACCATGCCAAATGAAACCTAACTCGCCACCTTGGATACAAGTTTTGCTCGGTAACGGTTTAGCCATAACGATTCTCCTGAAATGCCAATGCGCAACCAAACGCACAGAAAAGGTCATTTTCTATGATGATTTTGTGTTTAAAACCCAATATATTTGCTAATGCACGCTCAAACGTCACTGTCCCTTTTTTGGGACTCGCGTTCTTGAGGTAGCTGCCACTGGCCGCAATAAGGCTTAGATGGCAAGGATAAACCTGTAACTTGCAAATATCACAAGGTCCTTCTAAGCCAACCAAACATCTATAGGTCATGTTTCACTTGGTGCCGCAAACTTCACACCAACAGTTCCGATTCGTACAGTTAATGAGTGAAGCGGAGAGCAGTAGGCAAAACTGGGGGCAGTAGTGAACCACCCTATAGATCACGCAAAGTGGCTGGCGTGCCGGATATGTTCTGTTCATATTTCTCGCCCACGTCCGGTCGAGATAACAGTGCGTGTAACAAATTAATTTCGTCCTTTACAGGCCCCAATGTTTGGAAGCTGTCCAAATACGTTGCCAGCCATTTGGTTGTTTATCCACTAAATTGATAACATTCTGGGCTGCTCACTATTCTAAACCAAAATTTCGGAAAACCAATTGGTATTCGGATATGTATTCCATAAACTTTCTGCCACACGGGGAGCGGGATCTTCCTGTTCGAATACACAGAAAACTTTTACTTGCAGCAGACATACAAAATGAACGCAGACTAGTTAGAACCTTAGAAATAACAGACCACCCCTTGTGTAAGATCCAGTCAGTTAAGGATCTTACAGGACTGGTGAAGCTACCGGACTATACGCAGTTCGTATCCAGTAGGCAGTAGGGACTGACGGATGAGGGAAGTAGATGCTGTGTTGAGAAATGGTTCTATAAACGGATGGGTTAATAAACATGAATTAATCGAACGTACAATCAGTAATATCGCATTCGGTGGGAGCAGAAAAAGGGACAGTGAGACAGAAGTGCCTTCTGGAAGCAATAGCGAGTAAGTACCACATGATATAACGAAACCTACGGATAATGACAGTCAGACAGATATAATGGCACATAGAACAGTTAGTACGTTCGGGGGCGGGTGTAACGGAAACTGTCCGGAAAACGGCTATCGCGTGAGTTTTGCACAAATTAAATAAACCTGCAGTCTTTGGCTGACAGCGGGACGAGGCAGCACATGCCATGTGTCAAATCGGAATACGCGTTTAGGTCCGCCTAAAGCACTATCAAAAACACTATCAGGTGAGATGAAATACGAACGAAATATAAAAATAGAGCCTGCGGGGAATTCGAGTTGGCGCTAGTGGACAGCGCACCTTTCTGCCATCCTAATGGTTTCGAGTTCTACCCCGGGGTGACCCGTCTTCCCGCCGGAGCAGACACTCGAAAATGATACAAAATTGCAAGCGAAGACAGACGGGCGACAATATCTCGACACTAGTTGCTAGAGAATAAGCAAACTTTAAGCGAAAGCAAAAAACAAGGGAACGAACGGCGGGAAAGCAAAACGCCGTTATAATAAACGAATCAAGCTAAATAAGTCATGCTACTCATAAGTAGCCAGGACAAGTAGAAAAATAGACAACGATCGCCGTCGATTCACAAAAGGAATCAACGCTTTGGGCATAATACACTACTCATAAGGTTGCTGAAAACCCTCCGACACTAAGAAAAGAAGCTGTACATTACAGTCAGCGAAGAATAAACAAGAGTTTGAAGATAGCATTTTCCTGTGGATCTGGTCTGTCCAGACTCAAGCTTACGTTTGTTTGTGAATGCAAAAGCGCAGGCAGTTTATCCATGTGTGATTTCACCAAACGATAACTCACACTTACCCACACAGGGCCTTATCTCCATTCTAGTGGAATCCGACCTACCAAAGCAAGGGCGCTGATAGTCTGATTTTGAGCTTCTGTGGAGCACTGAAAAGTGTGCGAATCACTTTCAGACCACGACACAACATGCAAAAGGACATATGAACTGATGGGGACTCCGTCTCTCAATTAGCAAATCAGGTTAAGGGGTATTAAGTACTCTCCAAATGCCATATAGAAGCGCGCATGTAAGGAGGAAGTGCCCACCCAACTGCGCATTGATGATGTCTCCTCATTTGATGGCGGAAATTTTGGAATGTAATTGCCAAGCTTGCCGAACAGATCCACAATCACCTGATAGACAACCAGTAAATGCACCAAATCTATCAATATTAGGACACATTACTGTAACAAAATCCGTAACCCAAAGGGGGACGAATATAAAACCGAAATTTTAACTTTCAGTTGCTTCGTCGCTACAGGCAATTATACATGTCATGTTTAACTTAGAGGGAAAGGATCTTTTTGGAATCTGGTGGGGTCAACGGTATGCACTGAAGGAATGATCCTTACTGGAGCATGTATATAAAAAATGAACCAGCTAGTTGCTTGTGAATTCCGAAATCTGCTAAATTGTACTTCGGTTCGGCGGTATTGTTTTCAAGTTATCAAACACGCCTTTTGAACATTTTGAACACTTTTTGGGGCAAATTGGTGGATTTCTTACTAGTGCCCTACAGTGTTATTATTTCACCTTTTGACCGAAGCTAAAGCTGACTTTCTTGGATTTGACAAATGTTTGCAGGTGTTTCTCAAAAACCCATCAGTGTTGGGTCCAATTTTATCAATTCACATGAATGAAGAGGTGTTCCAGATTATCCTTGCTTGAGAGCGTAGCATTTGGGGACAAGCGTCCTCATACGTGAAGACCAGAAGGACAAACTGAATAAATTATTCCGTAGAGGCCAAAATTGGGTACTGGAAACCTATACCGTTTAACTGTAAATGAGAAAAAAGTGACGCCGCCTTTCTTCTTTAGTAAAACTAACCTTAGACACTTTCCGAAAGGTGAAAATTTCCGAACATCACCTGGGGTACAACACTAATGCAACGGCACAAATTGTTGCTGTAATACGAGTAGCTGTAGGCAATGCTAGCCATAGTATATTTTGGAACTAAAGGGACGTTATCTTGGGGACCATTCTTTAGGGAATTTTAAGCTCTATAACATGTCAAAGTACTATTTGTAACCATTTATATCGAAAATACCCCATATCAGAGACCTGGTAACTTTACTCCGGAGTTTCGTGACCAAGTTTCACGAATGTATGAAAAAATGTTGGAAGCACATACAGAACTAAATGCGAGGGAGCCAACTACGCCATTATTCTCTCAATTCATCCGATACCCAGGTTTATATTGCAAATTATGTTCAGACCAGTATCTGCCCCCCCACTGTGAAATTCACGCAAGATACATGAAATACATCGCGTTTCTGTGTAGGTCCATCGTGTACTTATCGGCTAAGGTGAATTGTGTGAATTCTCAAGACCACGTCCATGTCTAGAAATCCGTGATCTGAACTCTCAAGCTCATCTCCACGTGGTCGAAAGTCCCCTATTTCTGCACAGCTTGCAATGGTCTTCAAGACAACCACTTTCAAATAGGGGCAGACCATCGGTGGTTCACCGCGTTCTACCTATGTCTCAGGCCAGCCGGGTCGGGAAATACACCGTAAATCGTCCCCATCGTTTCTTGTTTGACTATCTCAAACCTACAACTACTAGTTGAATAACCGAAAAATGTCCCAGGATCTATATGTTTATCTTTTGATAGGCGCATTTACATAGGTAATAGATTTTTGGCCGCCCGGCCCATATTACTCAAGCTGTGTTCCACACGAGTTTGGACTACGTGCACCGTACACTATAGTCGCACGTTTCGTTTATTCTAACTCTTCTGCCAGGTTGATTTAATGGTGTTGAGTGTTTATAACTTCATCTATGGGCACGGGAAGTGCTTACAACTCACAGTGCAATCACACGCATGAACTACTAACAGAACATACTTCGAACTCTGCACCGGTAATTTGCCACGTCTACTGTTGGTGTATGCTGCAGGTGAACAATAAGACTCATGTAGCACGATCTGTTTCATTAACATTACTGACAACTTCGGGGTGAGTTCAATCAGGCCTGACAGCCATACAACTGTAGGAATGTCATCGCGGTGCTCCAAAATGATTTGTGCAAAAAGTGCTTAGCATGAGAACAGCTGCAACCAGTTGACCAGATACACATCTAGTTGGCCCTTTTCTGGGTTCGTCCGTAATAAAAAAACGAGATAGATAGTGAATTCTGACATACACTGGTATCTATGACTTTCTTACGCTTTGTTTCTTTCAGTAAATGACACTGCAGTGAAAGGCTCATAACACAGTGAAGACAAACTAACAATTTGTCAAGTGATAGCCACTTGAAATTAAACCAACTACGGTTTCGCTAATTCGTAAGCACTTAATATTTTCCTCTAAGCTTATGTGCATTTGTAAAATACTGTTTAGTTTCATTAGGTTGGTTGGTAAAGTGTGTTGCGGTTAGAGCGACCAGTCGCATTGGGGATACGTCTTTTCGTTGCTTACTTGGGCTTTCGGAACGCACTAGATAGAAACAAAAAAAAAGATGCATAGTTGTTGCAAACATTTTCCCATGATAAGCCCGGGAGTAGTTGTAAAAAGTGTGGTTTCAAACATCGGGTTACAGTCACTTGTAAGAAATGGCCACAGAGCCGGACTGCTGTGCAGTAAAATTCAACTACAGACTATCTCAATACCGATATTTTTGAAATCATGAAACAGTGGTCGACTTCCCCATCGCTCATCCAGAAACTGACCTGAATATGCACTACATAAAACCAAGGTCAATTACCGACAAACACTTGATTTTCATTGGCAAGGACTTGCACTTTTGAAACACCGGCACATTTTGGAGTTGCCGTAGCTCAAACGAACCTTATTACCTGTGCCCAGTTTTCTGGATAGCTGTCACAAAACAGTCACAAAGTTAGTAGCTACAGCAAAAGCATCGTAATACAGTTCAAAGTAGAACGCATTGGCACCACGCTTTTAGAAGACAGGTTTGCGTCAATTTTGCGGTGAAAATTGTAGACACTCATTGTTGGGTTAAGTTCAAATAATGTATGGCTCTAATAAGCCAAGAATAACAAAACCAACGATGGTAAAGTAGAACAGAAAATATAGTTTTACCGTATAATCCGTGCCACCGGGAATGTGCAGAAAGAGCCACCGAAAAACGTTCATAAATACACTTAGTTGCACACTAGTTTCGTTTTCACCAGAATGTTAGCTGAATCTCTTGTTCATGATGTTTTTCAGCCAAATATGCTGCATCAAACCGCCCCATGTTACATTGTATGGACGTAACACACCACACATAGGGTGACCGAAGACTCTTAGACAGCCCACGACCAGTTTTGTCCTTCTAGGATCTCATCAGGCAGGTGCAGTACTGGAGTCTCCGTCAACTTTATATTCGACAAATAGTCTCGTTTGCTTGCCATTTTGTTTTGAGCTATAGAGTCCCCTGAGTCCCAGCTGAATCGCTAGTTTACGAATTAGGATTTCATGGATTTGGATTGGATTTGGATTCAAGCAGGACATGAGGTTGGCGTGGACTAGAGGACTGTGCCTAATTGATGGGCACCAAGAAAGGCAAAACTGGTCGTGGGTTATTGAAGATTTTTCAGCAACCTTATGAGTAACACATTTTACAGTTTGTGGGGCTTGAAGAGTAATGTCACACTTGCAATTAGCTTGCTGTTTATACCTTAAACATACCATGCTGCATATGCTTTCATGACCAAAGTTTTATTCAGTACCATTTAGTTTTAGTGTCTTAATGAAAAAGAATACTGATTTTAATACACATGGATATAGCGGTGTGGATGGTAATGCGTGTGGATGCAAATATAAGGGGTTTCAACAACAACGGTAATTCTACCCTTCAAATATGGATCAGAAATACTACAGAAATGACAAATAATTCGAGCGGTGGCTACGGCGTGTCCATCAGATTCACAGTAAGACGTTTAGTGACTCACTTTCCGCGCTATTTTCTACCAACAAAATTTTGACGAAATCTGGAAAACTGCTCAAAAATAAACCTAAAAGCTAGTAAAGCGGTGACCTAAAAATCAAGTTGGGGCCGTCGCTACTCAAGACTCTTGAGGACTGACTGATGCAGGTATATCCTTAAAGTATTCGAAAACAGATTTTCCACAAAAGAGTACGTGGCGATTGTCAGTTCTCACAAGATATCACCAGTTTCTTGAAAAATACGTTGCGGTCAGACATGACCCTAGGTGAATGTACCAGTGTACTACTGTACTAGTGTAAAAATCTGGTGATCAACGGTCCTAGGATAACCTCCATTACCAGAGTTCTTTGGTAGATGGTCGAAGTTATATCGCCAAAAAACAGTTAGATTTTCACAACCGATGTTCGGAAGCCGAGGTTTTTGATACTTTTATTGACTTTTTCACGTTACACCAAGTTGTTACATAGTGCGATCCTCAGCAGTCGGTATAAGGATGTCAGTTTAGTGCGCACGATAACCTGTCACTTGTACTCAGAGCACAATTTTAGAAGTCTTCAACATCCCACTGTAAGCTTAGTCTATTGTTACATACTTTTCATAATCGGTCAGTGCACATCGCAGTCTTCTCGAACAGGGTGTCAGGCAATAGGCAGGCTAGAGGTAATCTTCAGGTTTTACTTGTACCCATTTCGTTGAGTAGGCTACTGGATATTTGTGCAAGTTAAATGATACTTAATGGGTAGGCAAACTCAAACTTTACCAGTTGTGCCAAAGCTACAAGTTTCTGTTAAATTTTAGCTTGTACACACAAGAACTCTTTCCTGTATAGGGGATTCAAATGCAAATTAAACGAATGTCAACCATTGTTGGTCACGAGGTCATCAGTTGATTCGATTTTCTTGTGCAATGCAACCAAACACGCTTTAGAAATAGGAAAATCAAATTTAACATGGCAATACATCATAAGCCCTTTGAAGGAGGAGACTTCAGAACTATGCAAACATCTGCTGGATTCTGTGGTGACTAATGCCCACCGGGAAGCAAGGTGACCATGCTGTCTGCTACTATTCCAACTTAAGATCCCAGTGTTAATTTCTGTGTAACAGCTGTTGTGCTGCCGTACTATGCGAGCGTGTTCTTTCTAATTTGACTTCAATAGGTCGGTAGATTATTTGTGTCTTTTCTGTGACATGCCGGTTGCAAATCGGGCTCAATGTAATTAAAGGGTACCATTGTAGGACTGCTGTACATTTAGGAAGGCCAAACGTATCGGGAAAGATTTCAGTAGTACAGTCAGATAATCCACTCCTTCATCCTTATATTGAGAAATTTTCTTTAAAGTCTGTCCAGGACGCACATTAAGCACTCATTCGTTTTGAGCCGGTGATCAAAGCTATCGACCCTCCTCATATATATGCAGCTCACTGAGAGGTATAAAATTAAGTGAGAATAACTGTTTCACTTCTCCGACAAATTAGAAAGTTTAGTACTGGTCAAACATTTACTTAAGGATCGGATGTCACTGATATCATTAATATCACTGGTATCATTTATATTATTGACGCATATCCACAACGCGTGTCACTGAGGGTGAAAATCAGTCTGATGCTAAATGGATCGTTGAATTTAGAGAAGCCTATTCATACGAGGGATTCTATCCTTGCCGAAATTTGTGCATCATCTAAATTGGATAGCTTTGAAAACTAGTGTTTTTGTGTGATCTCATGCTGATGACTTGAAATTTCCAACGAGGGGACCAGTTGATAGCTTCCTCCATGTGCACCTGGTGACAGATGAAAAATATGAAGTGGCTTATTTTGCTAGATCGATTGGCACCCCTGTTATAAAAATATTATATTTCTCAGGTATTTCCCAGATACTTACCGGGTTTTCCGCGAAAAACGACAATAAGTCTGATAACACATGCTTACCATGCGGAAACCGTCAGACTGTTTGAATAAGTGGACAGATTGAGACCGAGACTTACACATACTCATGGCATATTCGTTTGATTTGCAGCACTGCAATTTTTCCCATTTCCAACAACTACCTCTATACCTATCCACTATCCGCTTAGGAGTTACCTCCGAAGTTACCTCCGATTAACCACTCTTCTCTTCTGCGGCACAGTCTGATTCCCATCGGTTGTTGTCACTTCTTGTGTGATGACGGCTGATCAAAGTCTGGAGTATAACTCGCGGTTTCGGCCAACCGAACCTCTAGTTAAAAGATGAGAACACACAGAAGTGGAATGACCAATAATAGCCAAACCAATCGACCTCACTATTGCGTAAGTTTATCGCACCCTCCATAATGTGACATTGCAGAAGTATATGCATTCCTATTAGATGGGCAGTACTAACACGCAGTATTCGGCTTTTGAAACAGCAGTAAATATGATTATGAGAGACAAATATTAGACGAACGAGCGTCAAGGTTACGGCAAGTTTGCAGTGGAGACCGATGGCATTGTAGTCCAAAGTTATCAATGAATTTGTCATACCCAGTGCAATTGCACAGTGATAGTCTTGCAACTTTAGCCACAAATGCGTTTACACTTTGCTTTTTCTGGCATAGCTTTAGCCGTTTCTGGCTGAACACAATTGTCGCGCGTTTGCGTTTTTACTAATGGTTAAGGCGTTTTGTGGCACTTTGTGCAACCTGTCTGAAGCAGAATTTCCAGTGGCCTACAGCAAACCCAATTTGTGCGACAAATATACCAACCCTTGTACATTTTGTTTACCTTACATATGTTTTTCACTAGGACAAAGTAGCTTGATGAGGACAAAACCGATGTAATAAAAGCCATAAAGATTCGCCGGTTAAACTCAGGTTCACCTTCATGATCGATAGGATGTTGGATTCATATGGTACATTATATCTCCAAAAGAAATGTCTAAAAATTCTTCGAGCAATGAGAGTTTTAGAGACTGACCTATAGTGACTAAAAAGGCGCACCAACATAAACAGAACGAGATTAGCCCTGCGTTTGGATACAGGGAAAACGTTTGGACGCTCTGGCTGTTGGATGGAACGATTTATTTCACAGTACTGCTTTACACACAGCTTAATCTCTGACTGAAGTGCCAAAACATGAAAACTGGGCTGTTTCATGGGTAGAAAAGTGTTTTTATTGTGAGTTATTATGAAGTATGCGGATACTTCTGAGTTTAAGGGCAAACGTTTTCATTCGAGTTTCTAAAGTGCTCACAGCGATTGGCCGGTCTACATAATTTTTTTCTTGATTAAGTCGATATATACGATATGGTCAAATCCAAACACCTTGTGAGGTCTTAGGCAGTAGAGACTACCGGGAGGAATGTAAGTCTTCTAAAATAAAACGGGTAAGCTTAGAGGTTTTCCGATCCGTGATGAGTTGTGAAATCTTGGGCGCCATGTGAAGACAACTCAACTTGTAAACAAGTAGCGGAAAACACAATGATGGCAATAGGTAACTCATTTGAATCACGGCTGGACCTATTGTTCATAAAACTTTCCAACTGAACTTGCCGCACGGAGGCCGTCTCCTGTTCCATTTCTGATAGTTTAGTATGTTTCCATAAAAGAAGACCTCGACTTATGCACCCATCTGTACACCAGTTTGGTTTCGACGAAAGACTCACCTGGAACTCAGCTGAATTTCTGGTTTATGATGTTCTTCCTCGACTGAGTGTACTGCAACGGGCTACCTTATGTTTTAGTTGGTATAATATTTGAGATTTCACAGTATATTTTCATGAAGGAAACTACTCACATGGTTGCTGAAAACTCTTCGACAGACCACGACCGGGTTCATCCGTCTTGGGGTTCATCGGA
This sequence comes from Opisthorchis felineus, assembly GCA_004794785.1. Taxonomy (NCBI): domain Eukaryota; kingdom Metazoa; phylum Platyhelminthes; class Trematoda; order Opisthorchiida; family Opisthorchiidae; genus Opisthorchis; species Opisthorchis felineus. Next base: position 247,798 of record SJOL01006477.1, read on the forward strand.
TAGGCATAGTCCTGAGTCTGCGTCAACCTTATATCCTACCAAAACCCAGAGTGTATAAAATTCGATAAATACTCTCATTTGCATATCAGTTTGGCTCGCACAGGTGACTCAACTGAATCACAGCTGAATCTCTCGTTTACGATACCAAATTTTGAAGTTTTCAGGAACCTCATGGTAGTGTATTTGTTGAAACCTTTCCGACGGCACATAACCAGGTTCATCCTTCTGAAATTTTGTCCTCGATATTCCATCAATTTTATTTTATACGTCAAACAAAACTGTACGGAAGTGGCGGAGTATACGCAACGAAATCAACTGAATCCTAGATGAATCTTTTTTTTGTTATATTCCTGATTTTTCTTGTCACTTGCAAGAATGCCCAGAAAAGCATATAAATCACTACTTTTTCCTGAAATAAAACATTTGACCCAGGCATCTCACCAATTATTTTTAAAAGTAGACTGACAACGTTCTCGTATTTTGTATCAGAACATTCCAATAGCATATTCGATAACATACATGATATCCCTTTGCTTTAAACGGTTGGTGCAAGTTCACATTTTGCAAGATCTGCACTTGTACATCCTCTTTTGGTTTTTGAGGAACAATTAACGGGTGTTCTGAAACGCGTCCGTATCAACCGTTTTCCGAGATTCCGACAGATGACCACACCAACTTTCAAATAGTACCACACTTTCATCAAATGTGTCGCTGACTAATCTGATTAAGGTAGAGACTGACGTATTACTTTCTGATGAAGTTATTTATTCCCATCTGGTAGTTGCAATCCTATTGATTGATTGATGAACTTATGAAAACCTGTTGTTTGTTCGATTAGTGGGACTTTAAGGTTCAGGAATATGTATTTGACCAGCACACCGATTTTTATACACTGCACATCTTAAGTACCAATGTTTGTATCTTATTACCCGGAAGAATACCATAACTTGGTAAGATCGAGCTTCAAAAGCAATGGTAGGCCAACTGCAACCAAAAATTTGATCAAACAGAATAGTAAAAAACAAATTAAATGACTGTTATCCGTTATTTTTGTTCTGTTAATACCTCGAAAAATTTACCAGACGTCGGTCGTATTGGGCATATTGTCGTGTGGTGGAGTCAAATGCGCCCTAAGTTTGCAATCCCTTTGCATATCCACGCAGCCATATCTTCTGGGGATCGCTAATGGAGGGGTTCTATGATGGAAGCAACAATATACCAAGAGTGTCCGCGCTAAGGAACCGACTAAAATGCGCATTCATTTCGTGACTGATACTAAAACAACAATAAAAATTCGGGTACATTATTACTGTGCGACAAAATGTGAACAACTGTCTGAGCGGCAGATCTCATAACATAATAACAACCTACTAATCACTGAACTGGTCGTAACTGTGAAGTCATTCGGCACTAACTAGTTATAATTTAACCTCGGGCTGGCATGCGCCGTACAAGCAAGGGCAGTAGCATATTCGTTTACGTACAATTGCTTTTGTGGTCCGGAGGTACATGAGGTTTGGTCTGGCTGTAATTCTCGTGTCCACGCCATTTAAGTGCACATTGTACAAATTCATCGGCCTAAACGCCCTTCTTTGTTTTCGTTCACTTTTTACTCATGAAGGAGTGCATTCTTTCTCTGTTTACAGTAATGAAGCCGGTTCTATATTTTGGCCCAGTTGCCGCAGCGAAGTCGTATCAAGGTTGTTCACGTCCTTGATGAATTTCTCCACTTATTTGTGAACTTAAGAAACATAGTAAGAGGTTTGTGGCCTTCAACATTAAATACCAGTTGTTGCTCAAAATTATTCCCGTACATAATACTTGGTCCCAAGCAGCACCATGCTAGAAATGCTGCTCATGTAATGCATACTTTAAGGTTTGTCTATGAATTTCGCCGATGTGCGTCATAAATTTAAGTGAATACAAGAAGTGTCATCGTGTAATTTCATGAACATCGTTCTTTCGAAGATAGAAAATAGACATAATGACAGAATAAGGGGTCCGACAAAATCTGTCGAAAACTAGACAGAAGTTACCTAATTTTAGGCGCACGTGATGCTTTTCATAATAGTGGTACATTGAAAATTAGATGGTATTCGGTTAAAATCAACAGAATTGCACATTTCTAGTGAAAAAATGTGTATTACACGTGGTACACGGAAGAAATTTTTCTAATTCATAAAAATGCCTTGACCGTAAAATATATGCCCCAGTCACTGGACGATGGGATAAAAAATTAATTGCTCTCAATAAGTTTATCGCTCAGTACCATATAGCATAGATAGCCATCAAATGTACCCCTAATTTGTACGATCAAAATCCCGCTGCACTTGATGCGTACACAGTCAATTTTAGTTTGTAACCAAATCCTACCTGATGGCACTAAAAAATAATACCACATATTTTCATGACTGCCAGAAATTTGAATAAAGAGCGGACACATAAAAACAGGGACAAAGACAAAGACACATTACTTTTCTCACCAGAACGGAAACCAAAATAAAATGCCTTTTCCGACAAGTACACTCGTTTGCCTAACATGATGCACTTCTTCCAATAAATGTGCTTCTCCGGGCTACTCCATGCTTCAGTAGGTACAATATTTGAGACATCGCAATACACTGTATAGACGTAACACAGTACTCACAAGGTTGCTGAAAGGTCTTTGACAGTAGTGTTACATTTATCCACTGAATCGCAATATCTCGGTCATCGTACCAACTGAACCATGAGACAGCCGTATGCTGCACTTTTATTTGAAAAACCTCATAAACGAGCGATTCACCTGGGATCGAGCTGACTCTTGTGTGGAGGCCAAATTCGTAGACAGACAAGTGTATCTCACAACTTTCGTGTTATTTGTGTTCAAACAAAACATAAGGTTGACGAAAACTAGGGGACTACATCTACCTGATGAGCCCGAAGACAGGCAAAACCTCTCCTGGGCCGCCGAAGCACTTCCAGCAACCTTGTAAGTAACATTTTACGTTGAAACCACCCTCTTAGAAAACTATTTTGTTCTCTGTAACACAATCTGCGATTGATGAAACGTCTCACTCCTGAACTACACAGGTGATTAGGTTTAATTTTTCCAACAGGTTGTTTATCCCGGAAAACATATGTGAAACAATAGCAGTATCTTTTCATTATTTACTCGAATTCGTTAGCCACTGACTTCACTGGAGCCGCAACCAAAATAGCTCATCACGTTTACAGGCTCTTTTAGGTACGAGTTCATGCATATTTGTAGAATAAACGATTCCGCACAGTCGCAATATAGATTGATAATGCTGAAGTTAGAAATGAAAATGGCAACGTAATTTATGTAGGCTTTTGACCTGCCGTTGATGATATTATAAAACTTGTGTATATATTCTTCATACGACCATGTTTCTATACAGTCCTCGATGGCAGATTGCTACGTGACACGCAAGTTGCTCGTTCGCAGCGGCCTATGTAAAACGGACTAGCGACCATCTTGGCGATCATTGTTTGAATGCAACGAAATAGGTTTCAGCCAAATTTGGGGAAGATTCATGAAGTGAGAATTTTCCGCAACCCCCAACAACGGCGGTAAGAACTATCCAGAAATAACTACACTTTCCTCCGGCCCAGTGACGAAGAAGTGGGAAAAAATGTTTAATGTTGTTTGATTCCCTCAAGGTGGAACGCTACAAGGAGTGAGAAATTCTAGCATTTTAACGAGACAAAACTGTCACTGTTCATGAACAAGTAAATATCTAGTCAACGAACAGATTTTATACAGAAGAAGGAATAAAGTCACAAACTCATTAGTACTCAAAACTACGTCCGTTATTTCTGAAAATGTGTGATTATGAGGTGCTTTGATGAAATTTTACTGAAACACCGTATTCAACACCTAAACATTCAAAATAAAATCGACCTTATGACTAGGGACAAAATTTTATTTATTCAACTCTGCTTATTGATCGCATGAACTCGAATAGCGGGAAAAATGTATCAAGAAAACCTCAGACGCTGAAATCAATACCGACGCCGTTATTTACACAAAGCAGTCACCTACCATTTCCGATAGTGCTCAGACGAGCCAAGAAAACTGGAGATCATATTGGAGACCTTAGCACAGATGGACAAATGTCATAGCTCACTTTACTATTGTGCACAGGAACATGTTCATTTTAGGGGAACCAAAACATTGAATATGGCTTTGTAGAAATAGCAGTGAAATGTTCAGAAATCCGGAGATACTTTAGGATGAATGTTTTAAACATCTTACTATATGGGTGATGCATTACGTGAATAGGGCATTTCTGCTTTTTCAGCTGGTCGAAAACGCAAAATTGTCCTTAAGCACCATAGGACGGTTTTTCTATCATTCATAAGTTCGAGTAAACTCTAGAATACTCACTAAAGGTTTCGCCGTTCTTGGAGCTCCTCGTACGGGAATGACCTTAGAATCCCCGTCATTCTTGTGCGTATTTCGCCATCAACATCTATTTCGAAATTAAGTTGCTGTTCACTGGCAACTTACATGAATTTGGACTGAATCTCCCGATTATGTCACTCTTCAGATTCGTGCTGAAATTACTAGGTTATAATAGTTTGCAGTATTTCATCAAAGGACTTTGAATGCGCGAATTTAATTGTCTAGCACTGAGGATTCGGTTTAACCCCTGTATGTTCTTCCACAGTACACTTAGTTCCTGAAACTGACTTTGCTCCATTCTTTCCATGCCTGACATGTAGTGTACACTGAGTGGTATTTCTGAAACTTCCCTGAAGACTACAACTGACGGGAAAAATCGTAGAAAATGATGTCTGGTAGTGGAAATTATGGATTGTACTGCAGACAAGTAAGCTGAGAATATCACGTTCCTTTTCCTATGACACAGAAGTGCCTACAGGATTGATTAAAATTGCCACAACGCTTTTGATATCAACCTGGTATAAAAAAGTACATTTTTTATTTGCAGGCTGACAAAAACGCAGTTTACAAAAGTCCCTTCTAGTGAACTATCGTGCACATGGTTATTCGGCTAACCATCAGTAAAAGATTCACCAACTGAAGCCGATACACAATTTCCTTGACCAAAGAGTTTAGGTGCATTGACTGATAGTTGCTATCCATCATTCGGGCAGTTGTTTTTTGGCCTATTTTGTTTGATTATCCATCATCGGCTTGATTATGTTTGGTGAATAAATCTGAATTCACCGCTTTTGTGTGGTGGCCTGTGAATTTGCACAGAAGTGATGCTGTCCGTCTAATGTGGTTAGCCACGAACTTTTTCCGCTGTTCCCAAAATGACATCATCCCCTCAGGGTGATGACAAGAAATTCCAACATTTTCATTATTATTGATCACTTTAGTCATACGGTTGCACAAGGCGTTGATGAACAATGCACCAAGGCAGCTAATCGTCACTGCAGAACAATCATATATTCACAGGTCTGTCGCCTCTGGCTGAACAATAAAAACTACAACTTGGGAGTTAAACTATCAGCCAGGGGTTTTGAGTAGATCCCATATGTTCTTGTTGGCTTTGGGACTGTCATTCTCTACTCCTGTGGTACTTCATTTTTGTTGAATTGCGCTTCTCGAGGGCCGCAAGTATATCTGCTAAGGGACACAGGATCATCAGCTCTACTCCTCAACCGGCGACCCTGGTTAGAGTCGGACATTACTGCTCCAGACCGAAGTCACAAATACTAATGTTGAAATCTCTCATGCCATGCATGGCCTCGTCAAGTTTTTCAGACAAGCCATCTGTCCGTTCGATAAAATATTTCGATTACAGCATTTCATACTTGTAGCGGCTAGGACTAACCTAAACATTTCGTATTCCCGATCAATCTTCTAGGCGCCATCATGGATTGCGTGAGTTTGGAGAAAACCTTGGGATTAGACCTAAAATCCTAAACACTCTTCTAACATAAAGCACTATCTGTAGATTTGCCAAGAGCTCTTCTACACCTCATTACAAGTTTTTCATTTTTGGACTCATCAGTAAGACTTGGTCTACGAGTTTCCTTCAACCTTACTCACTAATCGAACAAAATGTTTTACCTCATTGGCAAAATATACTCATAAATTACATGGGTGTTAACACACACGAATGATGATGGAGAAATAATTAAACACATTCATAGACATATGAACAAACCATGCTGATTTGTTGGTCTACTTGCGTTTGGTCACGTTTATAATACAGCATGGGAACTGGCATCAGCTGATGTGGTGAAACGTGTTTGAATTAGCACCTTGGAAATCAAAGAGCAAATAATGTAGCAACGTTTCACTTGCGAGCTGTTACTAAAGTTCACGTTCGTGGTTGTTTCAAGAATTTCTAACGGAGTTATTGCGCTTCTAAGTGTAGTGATAATTTTTGTGGGTGATACCAGAAGTCGTTATAGGAAGCTCGTGGTTGTTTTGACGGTTTCATAAAATAGACCCACAATATTACTGGGCTAGCCTCGCTGTTGTTCTCACTTGTCATCTCGAACTGGGGTGTGTGCAATGTTATTTGCTCGTACGGTTGGTATAATACGAAATACTAATACACACACATATATCTAAACATACACAAACAATTCTGACCTTCTCCGTTGCTGGTCCTCATTCAGGTGGTCCAGTGAACCTCATTATGTGAGGTACTATTTAGGCGATCTTATTGGAAGAAAGCCTACCGGGTCCCACTACGCCGTCGGCATACCGACTACCACTTAACCGATAATCTCTTCAATACGATTCTTCATCTTAGCATAAAACAAGAGTCGTTTGTCTGACAGTTATGCGGTTCAGCGAGAAAATCAAATTGTTGGCAGACTTATGTGTCCTAAGTTCCGAAGTTACGCGCTTTAGTACAGAATATATAAATTTCTGGATAACATGGCTGTTTTTCTGGAAATGAACCACCATTTAACTTTCTTACAAACACACAAATTACAAACAACCAAAGTGTAATTGAACTTGTCTGCACTTACACTAAAGAACTCCGGTACATCCGTACTGTCCTAAATACCATACTGCTTTTTTACGGTTTTGTAGCTTACAGTGATTCCAATCCCACCACAAGTATGGAACAGATCAACCTCACCATTCAACCGCATTTTCAGCTCTATAGCGTGCGGAGGAAGGGCAACCAAACGGCGCATTTTGATCAGAAGCTTATTTGTCGGGCTGGTGACCCTGGTTTCCGGTACTTCTGTTTGCTGATTTGTTTTGCAAATGCCATGGAAAACTAGTTGTGGGATGTTCATTACAAGTACTTCTTGAGCCTGAGACGATCTATAGCTTTAACATACCACTAAATTCTCATTCCAAATACCGTAGTTTTAGTCCGTATTTTCTGCCGCAGGATGCTGGCCGTGAATAAATTACAGTGAGAGAAATTAGACGAATTAATTATCCAAAAGACATTTTTTTGTAGTTCTGACACAGTGCCGTCTATGAGTCTATGAATACAGAGAAATAGATGCAGGCGCACACAAGAGACGCACCATATGGAGGTGGTGGGCCAGTAGCGGTAGGCTAGTATTTTATCAGTTAGAATTCATTGATAATTTAGTAACCGATTGGGGAAAGAACCCATTATCCTAGCAGACATCAGCTTGGCACGTATTCTCCATAGTTTTGAACAGCAAAAGTTTTTGTAAGAAATTTCTATTGCGTGTGGTATAAGTTTAGCGTCCATCAAACCTCTTACAGTGGGTTCTGAGTTTCACTTACAATTGGACATTCAGCGGTTTGTAGTATGTCTACCGATGTCGCGGAAAACCACTATTCCGTGGAACTACCCTGGTGACAAACCTGATCATGTGCACACTGAGAAGATCGGAGTTCAACAAACACCTAAGTTTTGTCAATAACGGTTTGTTGTTGTCGTCATCGTGACTGGTGTACAGAATTTGCTAAAACTGTGTTACTGGCTCCGTTTGTTAAAAACGTTATACTGCATCCCATCAAACGCAGTTTTTTTCATTCTAACGGTTCTGTGAGATACGCTAGATTTTCCAAAGGATAATGCCCAGCATCTGAGGGAAATTGTTTTGCCTGTCTTTGCACGGATGCGCGGCCGAAATCGGCTGTACAGTTTTGGGGTATTACTGAAAGCATTGTTTTTCAGCTCTAACCTGGCTGACGGTTCGCACTTCCGTATTCGTCTCTCCTAGGTAAGAACATATATGTGGCACAGTGGAATCGGCTTGTTCTCAGTGAACCACAGGACTATTTCCCTTTTTTGATAAACAAATAACTTGCAAACTAGTGGTGTGAACATTGCTTGTCAATACTAGCTCTCGCATGAAGGAAATGAACGTATGCCTGCCACTTATGGATGAAACTGTTTTATTACGTGATGATTATTGTGTGAATGCAATACTAAATTAGTGCAAAATATTATAACAGGCCTGCAGCAGAATTAGAACGCCTGCCATTGGTCAACCAAAACAATTGGAACAGTGGCAACCGCCCACGCATTTCGAACTCTTGTTCATGGGATAGAAAAGAATGTGCTCAAGACCAAGCAGGCTCCAACCGCATCTATCCGAGAATGGAAGAATAAAAAACCGCAACGTATCATGTTATACTTTACATCGTTCTGACAACATCGATGAAACAGAGAAGAGTACCTGTCGACAACCACCCCTTGCAATTATGGAGTTACGCAATATTTATTTGTGTTAACATTGTTATATTTCTGACTACTAGTACGTGCACAGCATCAAGAACTCACGTCGTATATTGGGATCCAGACAATATCATGTGAGTTTTCGGAAAATTTTGACGTTTTGACGCATTGCGTCAAAAAAAACCTCTCTCTTGTGCCTCACTGCACTCAGTGCAGTCGGCTGAAACAGCTGAGAATTCAATTGGTCTTTAATTCAGGCACAAACTGGCACCCAGCCATAACTTTCGTGTTCCAAAAATCTACTTTTATACTTTTATGCTTTTCTTACAGAGCCTGAACCCTGCATACGTTAGTTCACAGCTTAAATGATTCATTAAAAATGTTTTAAATCGCCAGCTTTTATTCACTTTTAAAAAAACGTCGTCCTTAAATAGTAAACACTTCGTTAGGTCGGTTTAATGCACAAAAAACTATGAAATCGAAGAATTTTACTGTTTTTTGTTGAATGTTCTATAAGGATGTAGCCCAAAGAAAAAGTAACTAAAAGTCTTTTCACAAATTTGTCACAAGTAAAAAAGTACCTGACAATATTCTCAGTGTTTAAAAGATGCCAAGAAATCGCTTACGGTACTGTATGCCGTACGTTTCACGCGTGAGCCCGCAGCGGCGAATATGTTTTGTAAACGATGTTATTTATGGTGTGTACGATTAACAAATCAGTCATAACTAACCATGGGTTCTAAAGAATAATATGTATAACTTTGTGACCTTATTTGCCATAGGCATTCAACAGGCTTCAATCTAGCTTGCTAGGCAGATGTTAATTCTATAATGTGAGCATCATAGTAGTCATGCGAAAACGGAAAATTTTTGGGATGACAGAACGAAGTGCTAGGGAAACCATCTAGAAAAATTTTGAAGAAAATTATTGCTGTCACGTACATGATTCTTGGAGACTTGTCAGATGAGTTGTTGACATTTTGTGTCCATTTTGTGTCATCTAAGGACAATCAATTCAATGGGCCTGAGCCATTGGGTGCAATAACAATTTAGTACATACTTTGTAAGGCCACACAACTTTGGATGAAATGACAGCGGAATAGCTTCATGGTCCATATTGACCTATGAATATAAGGGAAAATAGCTGTTAAGTAGCGTCCTAGTGAATAACCCCCCAGCATCACCGAATTTACAAGTTCACGATTAGTACATAATCAAGATCTAAATAAGTACAGCCACTAGAATGAGTGACCCTACATATGGCATTATCACACTTGAAGGGGAGGAGAATGGGCTACTCAGTAGAAGGAACCAGCCGTTGGAAGCATTTTGCTATTACTAGCACACCTAAATCATCAATCCGTATTTTACCCTTAGGTGCTTCAAATTTCAATTCAGACACAAGATCTTTATATTCTGATCAAACTTTCATTAGATGCACACTATCTTTGAGGTATTTAGAGAGTATCAATCATGAATTTCCGGAACCGCTGACATGGAACTCATCTATACGCATTTCGTAATGTTCCGTTTCCAAATGATGTAGCGAAACATGCCGATATGATCAAAATGATAGATTAGTTTATCCTTGATGAGGAAAACAATGAATGTATAAATAGTGGATTATAATTGCGCACCGACGTTTCTATAAAGCTAGCCTTAACATCCCCCATAGGTGCTTGAGTGCAAAGTGTCGAAATTATCGTTAGCGAATGTACCAATGTCGATACTGAAGCACGTCATTTGAGAAGAACCTATATGGCATTTCCTTATGCGGAGATTTTATCGCGAAACCAAAGGGAATTGCCTTTAGTGATTTGACATTTTATGCCAAAAATGATATTTAACAACCCGAATGCATGCATCACCATTTCGGTACATAAACGCAATGAAACCCGCAGGAGGCAAGTAACCTTGGACACTGACAGGTTCCCCAAGCTTAGATGTGAATAATTAGGGACTCGCTGTGAGATTCGAATCGCAAAATACAGGGTTAGCAGCTATCACCCCAACCGGTGAGCGATCCAGATCTTCATAGATATGTCTAAGACAAACTTGGAATAATGATGTCCAATTTTTCATTCACTTTGGATAAAATCCTTTCGTACAGCGGAAGTGGCATTTTTCAGGTCAAGATTATGCGGCCTTCCAATTTCAGAGATTTAGCTCGCGCTTAAAGACATTGTTCTGTATCTGATGGGGTTCACTCAGATCTGTAACTCAACTGTTAGCAATCATCAATATTATCTTCAGTCAAAAATATACCAAATTTTTTAAATTAGAGAAAAATTTGCCCGCAATAAACGAATAAAACTTCAGAAGGGCCGATAGTCTCCTTCTGGTAAATAAATCCAAGGGAAAGTCCCGCTCATTCTAATTGAAGCTTTTGTGGAGATCGAAAGGATTTATAAGATAACCACATTTTGGAGATCGATTACGGTTATGTTTGACAATTCGTTAAGGTGAATAGGATGACTTTCGAGGTGCACTATGATGGTTGATGGGTCGACGTTCGCAAGTCCTGTCTTTATCACAGGCCGCGGGAAACCACCCGTGCAAATTTGAACTTGAAAACCCTACAGAACTGTAAATCGTACACAACATGTGTGTGGATTACTGTGACACAGTAGACTGACTATGGACTAAGAAAGTTCTTGTGCAGGGAAGTATGAACATTTACGTTTTCTTAAAAAGATGTCAGAATAGAGAGCCTGATATTCACCACCCAGCACACGTTTGCACATTCAGCTGTGAAAAGCGGCTGCATATCTAAAGGCAGTGAGAGAACACTTGGAGGAGATGTCAGATTGATGCATAAAATAAGCTTGAGGTCCCTGACAAAGTCATGAAAATTCTTTTAGGTAGACGAGGAAGTCACTAATGAAAAGTATAAAATAACAGCAAAGACAACAACAGAACTAAGGCACGAGAATATCTAAAGAAATTTACTTTTATGACAGAGGACGTACATTACATACGCTGTGAAGAAACCGAAGTGATAGATGCGCTTCAACAGGCCGCGTGAGAAATCAGCGTGCAAAAATACTCGTAGTTTGGAATATCGAAAACTGGCAGTTCAGCTCTCTAGAAATGCACTCATTTGAATATCAATTTGCTTTTCACGGGAGAATCAAGTGAATCTCTCGTTTATGGTATTCTTCAACTGAATGTGCTACAAAAAGGTTAAGCTTATGGAGTCTAACTCCAGGGGGCTAAACAAGATGCGAGAAAACACCACATACACTCATTTTGGGTGAATAAAATGCAGTTTGGTTTCAATGGACAAAGAGAGAAATGCGTCAGTTAAACTTCCGAAGTGCAGAAACCTAAACCAGGCAGTAAAGTGGCGCAGAGAGCAACTGTGGAAATGCCTCGGTATGCCTAGCTAATCGTGCAGCCGAAATTTGATGATTTGGTAAGACGGGGAACTTTAAACGTATCCGTGGTACAGAGGACGGAAGCAGATGATCGTCTTTTACGTACTGTGTACTCATAGTGGAGCAAAAAATAGTCGCAGCTGCAGATAAAGAAGTACTACCGGGCGTTTGAGGCTTAGTTGGCACGGATACAATATATCCGGAAGAACATGCCGAACCATAAGGCATTTTCCATTGAAAAGTAAGGCATCAGATTGAGCTAGAAAAGTTGAACAGCCTAAAGTGCTGTCGTTGTGGTTCTCGGCAAACAGAAATCGGTTATCAAACCACCTAAAGTGGGTGAAAGACGACAAAATACAAACCTCTACTCGGGCTTCAGAACAACTCAGTAGAGGGCCTGGACGATGTTTACTATTAGCAAAATATAAAAAAGGAACGCAAATTGTCCTTCCTATGTGGTGCAGAGGAAAATCTGCCAGAATCGAATCTTTGTGAGCAAAATAGTCTGAGGTGATTCACCGGCAAAATAACGTCTGGGTTAGGAGAAAGAGTTAATCGACAAGATTTGAGTAAACACGTCAACTACTCCTGCATTACAAGCAGGGCCAAATGGTTGTTATTGGATCATCATTAGATTACGAGCTGCAATTTGTGAACATGTATCGACTCATCTCCAGTTAACTGGGTAGACTGAACATTTAAGAGGATTGCCAAGCAAAGCGGATATAGGGCCAAACAGGCTCGGTCAGAATGAAAAATTTACCGAAATTGGTCCTTCCGGTGGGTGGTTTGTAAAAGGAAATGAGTAACAAAATCAAGAAAACTTGAAGGATGTGACCTTATCAGTAGGCGGATCTCACATTAATGCAAAGTTTCAGGAACCCGGCGCAAAAATTAAAAAATAGCCTTAATACAGCTACAAGGCTGTTCTTTTTAAGCAAGATTGGCTACTGCTGGTCATTCTCGATATGGGGATTATTAATATTTAGTCAAAAAGGGAATGGAAATAAAAAGTTGAATTTTCCAAAAGTGGATCCTCAAATCTTCTGCCATATCTAATTAGCTTTATCAAATTAACAGCAACCAGGTTATTGTTACCTGTGGATTACATGGCACTCTGTGATGACAGATTTGTGCGTATCACCCTATTGACAGCTGACATGGTATACAAAGCCAATTTGAAGAATGGTCGGGCTAAGCTGAACACCTATCCGTGAATTTGTTATGGTAGACTGTCCTCAGTGTCTTCATCAAGAATTTTCTATGAATATGCACGAGGTCCCGGCATTCTGACATTTCAGCTTTACTCTTGTGTACGTTCTGTCAATCTTTTTAAGAATTGCTTTACCTTTGGAATATCCCCTCAGTATTCAAGCCGTTAGCAAAAGTGACCAGGACAATCATAATACCACCGCAAATGTTCGAAGTGCTCTGCCTGCTACGCCATCTCGGTAGATCTCGTTTAAATTTATCATCTACTGACCCAACGATACCGATAAAAATGCATAACGGTGGGAGTGTATGATCGAGTTTTTGAAAACAAATATGTTGGAAAAGGAGGTCCCAGCTATCTGAGACTGACTTTGTACGGCGGAATTTTTCTTTTTAGAAGAAAACTGCAGCAAATGTTAGGCATTTTATCTACAGTTTTCAGTCAATTTAATTTACAAATATGCAGTTGTACTTTTATGGAATATAATCCTCAGGAAAGCCAGTTTACTCATGCAAGAACACCCTTGGCTGTTTCCTTAAGATCCCACTAAATTTAGAGATCATAGATAGCCAACTTCAGTGCTGAAAACTTAAAACGGATTTTGAGACACGATATGTTTAAGTGATTCCTTAAAAGCTAAATAATTTCATGAACTACTTTCTGGCATGCTTTTTGACAGGGTTCTGTTGCTTTAGAGGGGTGAATGTTGCTAGATCCAAGGACTCTCCATGAGGAGCCCGAACAAAATTCTCGTGAGTTTCTGGATACGATATTCAATCTTGTGTGTGATACGACAACAAACTGTGGACAACATCAGCTTCAAGCCGCATTGTACACCCCACTCATCTGGACATCTTTTTGGATTACTGGGTATCTTGCTGAACACGACAGTAGTATTTTTAGAAGCTTCAGGTGAATAAGTCGAACGAATCAGGGCAGTTTAGGAACCGTAAAAGCGTGAAAAAGGTTGGGAGAAATCATGATATTTTCCAACATGCGCTAACGTTGAGAAAACACTTCCATTACTTGTGAATAGCAAGATTATCACTCTCTATAATCCGGCATTACGCAGAGTATGATGGGTACTTGCTAGCTGGCTTTGAATTAGACTGATTCTTACTGGGAATGATGTGGTGGGGTTTGAGGAAGTTGGTCACACAAAGGTTCTCAACAATGATCCGTCTAGTCAACACCAGTCTGGTAGACCACAGTAAGGAAGCAGAGACAAGTACCACGGTAAGTAACAAGGTGCGACGCGCAGCAATTTGAAAAAAAATGCTGCCAGCCTTCTTGACTTGCAGTCTTCTTTTCTGGACGGATGCTTTGACTAACATGACTTACTGTTGAAAATGGCGGAGAGAGCGGTAGAGATTGCGGTAGAGAGCAAACAGGTATCACAACTACTGAAGTGACCACCACGGGAGTCTAAGAGGCCAGGAAATACGCAACTGCTTGTATAAAGATACATAACGAAAACTGTTATTCCTAGATCACCTGTTGCTTACAAAACTCAGTTACATTAATTCTCATTTCCATTATGATTTGCACTTTCGTGCAACTAGGACCAATCCAGTTTTAGACATGCATCACTCGTGGTAGGTCTTCGTTTAATTTATGACCAGGCTCACATTTAAACAGCGGATTACAGCAAACTCTGTAGGACATTGGAAAGCGCAATTTGGTGAGAGCGTCATACACCCGGAGGACGGGGGCTTCATATAAAATAAAACCCTCAGTTAGCATTTGGGGTGTGAGTGTGGCTAGCAGGTGTTCTGAGGTCTTCACACTTGTAACCGACAATAATGAAGCTATGATAACTCTCAGAACCAAGCAGCCGCAAATTTTGTAAAATATTTGAGCGTGAGTGAAGGAAGGCAATATGTGGTGACAAACCTGTGTAATTTTGAAAGTCTGAATGGCCCACTCTGAGATACGAAGAAAGAACAGAAAACAGAAAGCAAGTGAATTGACAGAAAAGTACCTTCAAAATCCGAATTTGTGGTACCAGTAAACTGGACGGAAACATCATAATCAACTCCTACATAAAGATCACCCAATAACTGACTTCATCTTTATATGCAAAACACCTGAAAAATTCTGATTCAGCGTGGAAACTCTTTATTGTTACTGCTTTATTAAAGAAATCAGTTTTTCCCTAACATCTGATTTTGTCTATCGTCTAAGGCTGAATATAATCTGAAGGACTGGACGAGGCCGAAGAAGTTCTAATCTTGTGCAAATCAGTGGAAGGAGTATGGTTATATACTTAACGACAGAGCAGGAATTTAAAGTAACCTATTAAAAATCACGAGTGTTCCATTTGAATGACGATCAGTGAAGCAGGATTCATGCGCTGCTACATGCTTACTTTTTGCTACGTTTGGAATGGCTGAAATAGTACTTCTAACCCTTTCGACATGCAAGATTTTCTAAGTTTTCATTAATGTGGGTTAAACGTGGAAATAATTTGTGTTGCTATTATTTGTGGAATATCCATATCCAGTGCGTACTTGGGATATGCCGGTAGAAAAATGTACTCTTAAAATCAAACCGTGCCACATTTCAGGCATTTGTTTGCCAAATACATGTAACTACTTTTTTTCGGAAAGTTGTGATTTTCGGACGCGTGGCATTAAAATAAGCGGAAAAATTTAACGTATGTCATGATATTATGAGGATGATTTGAAACATTCATCAATAGTTCCGACATGCTGAAGGGGCAAGTAGATGCTTCATGTATGATGGGAATAATCGTCACTGCCAACTCCGAGAATTATTGAATCTACAATCCCCTGGCCACTAGTTAAAAACTATATTTTGGTTGATTGGCTGACCAGCAACGTGAATAACTTAAGGCTTGAAAAGATATAAACATGCTAGTTATTCAATCTTGCTGTTCTCTATCACTGAGATACGAATAATCTGTTGAAAAACAAAAACACTTCACAAGAAGCATAAGCCCTCCTTTGGAAGAAATCGCCATTTGAGCAGTTGGTCAACGTTTAACCACAATTTACGTGGTTTGCTTAACTGAAGGGTGAGTTTTGCGGTATCCTGTCTGTCTGCGAGTTAATCACAATGCTGACCAGTAACTCGTGGCTGAATTGTATTGTATTCAACAGCTAACCGGGAGACCTTGGTTCATATATCCCTGGATCTTTGTGAGATTTACATTCCTGATATTTCTTAAAAAAATTAAACTATTCTAAAACGACCCTCAGATTTTCACCGTACACCGCAGGATGAAATGTAGATTAAACTAGCTCATCTAAGACATTTTTGCCCTTCTTTTATACCAGCTTTCTTGATGGGTTTTTGTGTTTGGACTTGCGAAGCAACAATTAATCTGTTTCATAATGGGGATAATACAAATCTGTGGCGCTTAACGTTTTAACATCTTACGGAGAAAAATATCTGCGGGAATCATACAGCTGTTCATTTGTCTCCGTTAAGTAAATTCAGTGACACTGAACGGGCAGTGACAAATGTCCCTGTAGCACAACTATATAACAACTAAAACTAGATTCTAAAGGTAGGAGGTAGGCGGACAGTTTCCTAAGGCCTATGGATAGTTCTTAGATTGTCACGTCACTGTCTAACAACAAAAACAGACCGTGCGTTACATAAGTTGTGGTAAAACGACGAGTAGCAGATAAGCATCTAAGGTATTAAGGGCGCAAGAACTAATCAGCGTTTGACCGATGAGTTCATTTAGTGCTGGTGATGCATCCAAACTTGTAGCGCCAAAAGCTAACAAATAATGAATTATTTGCTAATATTTCCAAAACAACCCACCGCCTGTAATTTTTTGAAGCACAGGTGGTTCTGAAACAGTCACCATTGTATCGCCATCGTTTCAATAAGATCAGTCTTTTTACTAAAATATCCAAAGCCTTTCTTTTATCAACGTCATTCTTGCAAAATATGTTCTTCTCAAGGCTACGTATACAGCCACAACTCTGCAAGGTCGGCTCCTTGAAGGTTTTATTGAAAGGAGAATAATTATATTGTAACCCACTGAATAGGTTAAGTATCAACGTGTTCAGTTAACAAGCCACCGTACAATAACCCATTTGTCATTACTTTGAAATCAGCATACCAGATCCGATGCTTTGCTGACGCGGTAATAAAAAGCCAGTGATTTTTGGACTTACTCTCTGGAGTGTCACACAAACAAGCCAATAAACCTTCACATAAAGACTTGGGGCCTGTGCGTATTTAAATATGGAAGACGCCAAATTCATCCACTGCTGTCTGACCACAGACAAACCAAATAAACGTACAGTAAATTTTCTACCTTGGAAATCACTTGAGTAGCCTGACAGATTGCTGTTTTGTACTAAGTTCGGATAAATCACACTGAAGGACGTTAAGACCTGTGCGATCTCTCAACGCTTCTCGGAAAATCTGGCTACATTTCATCTTGTAAGTGTTTTCTGGTGAGCCAAAACAATAATGTGGCATAAAAAAAAGATGAACCTCAATAAAAGTAGGTTAGTTATTGGTAAGGTTTATTAGGGAATAAACCAGAAGATCGACTACAAGAGTGAAAACTAACCAATCTATTGACGCTCGAATCCCTAGGACAGAGTCAGCACCAAAAAGTATTCGTCCGATAATTCTCTGGCTAACCAATGCACTACAGCTGGTCTAATAACACAAAACGCAAGAGAGGTGGAATGAAAGAGGCTTTGCTGTAGAAATAAGTGAGAAAAGTGTAACACAAATTCCCAGTTGCTATCTATTACCCCCAATTTTAATCAACCTACTTCTGCCGCATAAAATTTCTCACCCGATATAGCCCATTCTCATCTACGCCAACAGCGGGCACTTTTTACTTTTTCGAGGGTGATCCTCATAGTGCTATGCTTCACCCGCCAAAACCAACTTAAGATTTAGATTACTAACGATTAAATGCTCCAAATGTGAGCCATTTGCCGATGAATTTTTATGCATATGTTTCCCCTGAGTTAGTTCTGACAGGCTGACCGTGAGTTGGTAGCAGAATTGGAATTGTTAACTGTCCACATTCAAAGGCACAGTTCATAGCTGATTCACCCTGCTCGTCCATTCGCACCGCTTTTTCTTGGTCTTAAAAAGTACGGCAAAATCGGCCCTACCACACGTTTCTTGCTGATAATTTTCACGCCGCATTTTGAAACTCACCAAACGCAAAAAGAATGAGCCCTAGCAGAGTAGAGAACTGTGGAGTGCATCATAGATCAGGGGTGTTAGTTCCTACAGGGCTTCCTTCAGCCATCTAAAGTTCCTATAAGCCATAAAAGGGAGGCCAAACAAGAAAGAGATGCAGGATCGGTGAGTTTAACAATCTGGTATTTAGGAACTTAATGTCTGGAAAGCTAGGGATAAACAAACCTTATTTTAAAGGATCTTGTTGCACACAGATCTTGCGACGCAAACTTTGGTCACTGGGAGAGATTTGTGGGAGATTATCTTGGATATCTGATGCGTTTTTGCCACTCTGACAATGCCTAAATTTTACCTCCCGTTTTCATGCACTGTTACTGAAGAAACGATTGGTATCCGACAAAAAGGCTTTCATCATGTCCCGGAGATCAATAGATTAATAGTTCAGGTAGAATAAACCAGTCAACAGATACGCAGGAATACAAAGCTCACTGGCTGTTCACTAGAGTTCAAGCGGTTTCAATTAGGTGGCTGTCGAAGTGATTACAGAGTTGTGATAAATTTACCATTGACACATATCAGTTTTGACCAAAACGCCCCGAAGCAGGCGTCGAAAGTCAACCACCTCGGGAGAGACTATCTTTACAGTAGTCATCATGTTTGCGACTAATTTACATATATGGCTGAGTGATGAGAAGGTACAAGTGAACGCACATGAACCTGTTGTTTATGATGAGCTTCATAAAAGGGTAAAATCGGCAGTGGGTTTGCAACTCGTTTGTACTAGTATGTAGGTATTACCGCTTGCAACGTTAGCTGTTCTTAAACATTTTGCATAACAGCCCTGCCCAACATTTCATTTGTGATATCGGCTGCCTTCTTCTTCGTTAACGCATCAACTACGTACTGTTTTACTTAACTTGAGGTTACTTTGCAGTCGGAACTGAGCAAATATGGTGAATAATTTTAAGAAAATCACCGGGATTATGGATGCAGTAGAATCTGGTGTGTCCTAAATAAGCCAGAATCTTACAGTGTTCTGGAAATAACATGCAAGTTTCAACTTATATGTGGTCGTCAGCTGTGTAAATGGGACCCCCTGTCTCACTAGGAAGCTTTCTTACATAAAACCCAAGTCGCAATACCCCAGAAACAAAGGCTCAAGAGAACAATGTTCCGGCATTTCTATCGTTGGAATATATTAAAATCACTCGTTCAAGTTTAGACCTGATTGTTTCACATTCTGGGAGTCACTTGTGCTCGTTTTTACTCCTCAAGTAACGCCAAGTTGTGGCATATTGATGGTTTATTATCATATGTAACCGCATCAAGATTCAGCATTACAGACTTAATGCAATTTTTTCCTAATAAAGGGCCACCCGTTCGACTCATTTTCAGAGCTGGTGATTCTGTTACTTACGTATTTGCAAAACAGGTCACTCAAGTCATTTCACGAAGGGTAGGCAAACTGTGATGCCATTTATAAACAAAACCATACGGCAAATCTGTCAGTGACTTGGCCAAATTAATGGCTGATAATTTGTTACGATCTTCACATGTACCACTCGGAACGCTGCAGAATGCTTAGGAACGGCTAATGACGTACTTTAATGCTATTGACGTCAACACGTCCCTGAAGTAAAACATCAGTATGTCCCACTGAATTAAGCACTCTTTCGTACAGTTATTTTATGCTGATGGAGACCCAAAAAATCTCTGAACTGACCAGTCCTTTAAGAGTTCCACTTATATTACGGCGCATAGGCTAATTGGCCGGTTTATTGAGCCGATTTTAATATAAGGAAGTATTTTTTATGAAAAGCATACTTGGGTTCATCGCAGTTTATTCAACACTACTTCGGGATATCTTGAGTGTCATTCCAGTAGAGACAAACCCCAAAACCAGCACCAATTAGCCTGTATACCAGGGAACGCGCGTTCAGAAAGTGTCAGTGGGCGATGGTCTACTAACAGCCATCATATTTACTGAAGCACAAAAGGCAGGTTATTTCTTCAGCAGCATGATTTTCAAGCCACGGTAAAATAGCATATTTTGTTGGTTGATCCTTGACCATAATTTCATCCGGATCCATTAACTCCGATATCGGCGCTTCTTGTGTGTAAGTATTAAATTGGCGTTTGGGAGTTTCGGGGCACAAATTTTCAGGCTTGATTTGTTTGATGTTCAACAAATGCATATCCAGGTGCTTATGCCGCTTGACTGTTTTTCTTTAGTATGAAATTAACGACGTACGAAGCTGCTCAAATTGCTACACTCCAGGTAGCTAAACCAGTAGATGGATGATAATTACTCTAGGTCACGCTTTGAACAGCAATAAAATAGAGTTTGCAACCACAACCTGAAATAACGTTACCGTGGAAATGTAAGACCAGAGAAGCTAACTCCATGTACGCTGGAAATCCAATAAAACCGTTTTCTGACAATAGACATTTGACTACAAACAGGCTGGTAACAGTTGGGCGTCTGAATTCTTTTTGGTCACGCAGGAAAATTCTGTGGGTATTTGGTTTCTTTATAACGTCTGGCTGGTGCGTTTTTCCCCTTGTTCATCACTCCGGATAGATGGCCAATTATGATTACTGTGTTAAATCGAAGATTTATAACCATCGGTTGCTTGTCCTAAAGACAACTTTTACACTGATAACCCTAATTGTGACTCGTCATACAGTCGTAACAAGGCCGGTAATCCAAGTTTCAGGACAAAATTATATGATTTTGTGGACCATTGTTCCCAGATTTATGCAGTCACTGACAGTGCTAAAATAGACATTTCAGCTCATTTTTCAAAAAGATTTTTAAAGTCGCTTGGGTGCCGAAGGCTCCAGAGTCATTTGCCAGGTCCAATCAATCATTATTTCATCTTCATGAAGAAACCAGTCCAAAGTCATTAAAAAGACTGGAGAGGGTGATCGAATACCTGTTGTATATACTGGGAGTTATGCGGTAGCCAAGGAGGGACCGGGCACAAATGGGTAATTGTCAGGTCTCGCGCGATGGTCGGTGACTAAACAGAAAACAACAATAATTGTTCACCTTTTATCATTTGATTGAATGAGGCAACACCTGGCCAGCAAAAGGTCCATGATCACAACCGCTTCGTGTTTATGGCGAATGCTCAGGAGGTTCAATTTTGCACCTGTTACTGTACCATTTAAACAAGAACGTGGTAATGTCGAGTGCACTGTGATTCTTGGTCTAAGTTAATGTGTGCGTAAGTCCCGCATTGAAAGAATTTCGCAAGTGACACATCCAATTTAATCCACTGCTTGTGGTGGACTTTTATAATCCAGCTGTTTGATTTTCTCAACCCCTGAAATTTCAAATGCCTTCGGCAGCCAGGCAGCATAATTCAAATATTTTCGTTATACAGACTTTCAGCTAACCTTATGTAGACTAAAGTGTGGCCAAACACCCAAATTCGTACGTATTCATTTCTGTGTCTCCTTGCAGCTCCGATTGTGGAAAATCATAACCTAACACCCAGACTTCTAGGTATGTGACAAGCTATGTTGCAAACTGCCGGATATCGAAGCAAAAATGGCGGCTGGTCCACTAAAGAATCAAACGAAAATATATCTTGTTACATTCTCGTCTACATACTCATCCGTGTGGCAAAATCGGTCAAAATCCGCTCACCTCGGTTAGTACGACCTCCGAAATTCATTTTGTTTTACACGGTATATGTGAATAGCAGTTACATTGTTTACTGCTCTATGAGTTACTCGGCTGAATTTGGGTCCGAATTCGGTTCAGATTTCAAAAACCTTAAACCACAGTAACGTCTTTATTTACATTATGCATAGCTGGTCCGGTTTATAGGGATTTTGATCGATTGAACTACACGCCGCTCTTAGTTTGGCTAGATCTGTCGCAATGGCGGAAAAACTTTACGGCTCACATGTCACTGTCAATAACTGAAAAAAGCTGGGCAAGTGATCACAATTAAAAAGAAGTTCACAATTTCTCTGGCATATCTGTCAGGAATCAGATAGTGTTTTCTTTTAAACTTAACAATAAATAACCAAGGAATACGTATAGGAGCGTTTCGAGTTTGTTAGGTGTGTCTTTACAGCGTAAAGTAGGTCCTGACCAGTCTCAGAAATGTGAACCCGTGCGCGTTTCTCCCTCGGCCTTAGCTGGTTAAATATAAGTACTAAGTATTAATCTTTTAACGTTCTGGTTGAAATTCTCTGCTGTTGAATGCAATAACGTTATACATAACACCATACACATTGACTCAAAGCTTTTTGGATATAACTTGGGCATACTTTGGTTCGGTAGGTGGCCCTTCACCACACCAGTCTGTCCACACCAGTCTCCAAATTTCTTCTAAGTAAAAACAAACGATCAGTATCCACTTTATATGGATAATAAAGTTACCACCCGACAACGTGAAAATTTCTACCCCAAACCTTGTGTAAAATAGGAAAAAATGGGAAATAAACTTTTGAACAATCGTACAGTCCGGATCAATATCCCTCATGCAGTTACTAGTCAGAATTCATAAAAGACTGCGTAATACCGACGGGTAAAACACAAACAGGTAGATTTTGACACACAAAGCAAATCCCATCTTTGATAATAACTTTAGTTCGGCTATTTATAATCAACGGCATTAATATATAATGCTCAGCTTCAAAATGCAAGAAACAGAGCGATTTTACGTTTGTTCGAACAGTTTTTCCCGAACTATTCCAATTCATAAAACAGTCTGAGAAAAGTTAGTTTTCATGAAAATTCTATACTTGTCTTAAGTTACTTGAAATTAGAAGTTTTCAGTGAAACGAGCTCCAGATGAATTTTACTCCCTTTCTACACGAGCCCGGCCTATCACTAGCGAGCAAAAATTATTCAAGTTCACCAAACGTTTCCTCTCAAGCTTAACCAGGCCTGCCCCTCCCGAATTTCTACAGCTACGTCCTTGCTGAAAAAACTGTAACTAGCAAAGTCTTGAAATTGATAACACTTCAGTGGGCGTTTGCTTCTTATCTGTGTTAGCTCTCGCGTAAAGTTCTTAGATTTGCATAGAGTTAATCGTTTAAGCGCTCATGAAGATCAGTTACTTCTAAAGAAGATGCGTTTGATGTAAGTTACGTGCACGATGTGATGAGTATCCTGTCTGAAACAGCCACAATTCGCGACATGTTTTCATTCACCGGAAACCCATAAAGACCATAATGCGACGTCTAGTCTAAATGTTACTCCAAACCTTATGTCATATGTTTTTCCATTGTCCGGTTTTGAATATTTTCTCGCTGCCATTCGGTTTTTGCGGTGTACGATTATGGTTGCCAAAATATGGAACCGCAGGAGGATTATATTGTATCGCGCAAACTGCTTTATTACAGCATCTTTAATAAAGCACTCTTGTTTCTTCTGCCACATGAAGTAAACCTAAGTGTGTAGAGATTGGATTCGGCACAAGTGACTTCTGAGAAATTTGCGCACTGGTGAAACGTGCTGAAGGATGCTTTCATGGACCTCTGGCAGTTCATCGACAGAACGGCTGCCTGAAATGGAACGATGGCCAAAAATTAACTCTGCCAAATACAGACTTGTACTGACAACAGCTTAATTCAGACGTGCCTAGTTTTTTCGGTATAGTATTTCACAAAGGACAGACATAATTTCAGAAGGATGTGACTGATTTGTGTTCCTTTATAACTTGAATGTTATTTTCCTGAAGCAGCTCGTTTGTGTTCATAGAGAATGCAAGTTCAAAGGGAGTCTTATGTAGGGATGAAATTGATAAAAAAATTGCAGAACCGTCCTGGTAACTGCAACTCTTTTCAAGGTACTGGCGGATTAACCAATAAGGTTGTTTTAAGAATGTGCACTCATAAAGTTCACAATACTAATATTGAAATATTAACACATTTTTCTTGTCCACTTGTCCACTGCAAAGGTATGTGAGTAACGTGTGTTCAAAGATTGAGGGTGTTAACTAGGAATTTTGCTGCGTTTACTACGGGTTAACCCGGTAACAATTTTCTCACATTCTGTTCTAGAAACTCAAGATGCCAATGAGAGGACGAAAAGAATTCGAATTCGTAATATTTTGGATAAACAACTTTAAACTTTCTCACTGAAACCACTTAAGATATTTTTCGTGTAACTCATAAAGATTTAGAAATACACTATGCAAAATGAGCAAATACCTCAGTATGTCTCACACTCTCTCTCAACTTACTACACACACTCATTAGGACTACAAGTGCAGTGTTCAGAGAGGGACCTATTTTATTATTATTATGCTCTAAGAAACAAGGCTAGTTATTCCACCCCCAGTTCTGGCCCCTTTAAAATTTTTTTCATCTCGGTTTGCATCCGTTTGTTCGCAGCCTGTTGTTTATTAGCATGAAACTGAAAAAAAAACTGAAGAAAAATGTCCGCAAACAAGGACTTTTCTTTGAAGAATTAGTTGAATCAGTGCACAGTTAACCTAATCCTGAAAAACTATTATCGACCTGCTGAAACAGGTAATCACGTTGACTTGAGAAATCTTATAGTTGGCCTAATCATTCATACGCACGCCTTACTGTGGACGTAAGGCCTAAATGGGCTGCGGATAAATCTATCATTTGTATTCTTCGTTTGGTGAACGTGAATACGTTGCAAAAAGTCTGCATCATTTTCGGTTGGTAGCCCTTCGCGTGTTATCCAAGCCGTCTATGTAAGATACCAATAATATTGTCGAAAACTACCGGGTATTTTTTCACCGCTCCTGCTTCATTTGGACCTGTGTAGGTGGGTATGGTACCAAACAAACGGTAAAAGAATGAATTACAGGTTTTTGTGCTTTATCCTATTGACTAAGTGGACCAACAAATCTAGGATTTCAGTACAATGAGCTTTTATTTTTAGTTAGCTATTCGCCACATTCTATTCAGTTTCTTCAGGCGAAAACCGACTTTGGAGTTATTCATGTGAACCAAGAGCCCCTACCTCAGATCGTTTATTAAGCGTGCACCAAGTGTGTCTCATATGCCTGGTCCTACTTCTGTTCCAATCTGTTTCCCAGTTAGTAGCATTGGGCACCCAATGAGGTGCAGTTTTCCTCATTTATGCCATCATCCTCTGCAGTTAAATTTATCGGGGTCCAACCATTCGCCCAACAAGAATGAAGGAAAGACGGAATGCAATTTGGCCCCATCACTCGAAAACGAATTAGTCAGTCACAAAATTCCGGTAAGTAAGAAAATTGGCTCCTCCGAAACCGAATTTTTTATGGCTTTATTTTGTTTTCTGCCGGAATGGATGCAGTCAGCAAGTAAGGTTTGACAAAGGAAAGATTTCACACAAATTTTACTTAATTTTTACGTCAAAACTAATTTCGAAAATAAATAACCCTATTCATGGAACTTTTCGATCTGCTGGAAAAAAATTACACGTAAATATACTCGCATCTTAACGGATAATTTCGCCTAAACTTAACTTGAAGTGAATGCAATTTTGTTAAATGGGTTGTCGTGTAACTGGACTCAATACTCCTCCCATGAATGTTCGTTAGAAAATTATGTTGACCGTGTTACTTATCAGGGTAAATTTCAATCTGGCAACGGTTTTCCAAGGTTAAAGATTTTAGAAAAGTAAAGGTGTTTCTTTATATTGCCATCAAATCGACTAGATTTCTATGTAAACAAAGATGTGCCTGGTTAGTATTTGCCATTCAACACGTCTCACAGTATACACATGTGGTTATCTAACCTTCCTTTCGGTGGACTGTTAGAGGGTTGTTTGCTCTGCTAAGCTACACGAAAGCCCGGCAACTCATAGTAAATATTGACGCCAAGTCTCAAATGGTTCCTATGCATGCAAAACCGGCAGTTCTAGAAAGGCCAAGACACTGGCTGTAGGTCACGTGGTTCGGTGCATAGGCAGTAGGAAAGTACATCGCTGGCCAAGGAAATAAGCTATTACGTGCGGGAATGTCATCCCAGTCCGGGTATGTGTCAGTCCTTCATCGGACAAAATACACCGGAGAAAACACTACACCACCGCCAACTCAAGGGAATGGTACAACTTACAGTCTTTGTTGCGAACGTCTGCTGAACGACTCTAGATAATACAAAAGAGCAACTGAGCGTGCTTTGCATATATGTCACAATTCTCTCTCAATTTCGGCAAGTAACTAAGTTCCCTATAACGCTTTTTTCAGTAAATCCGGTTCACTTAGCTACTGTTCACCATTTGATTGGAGTTAAATAATTGATCAGTGATCAGCATGTTCTCCTTATCAAAATGACGCACTAATTTTAAAAGTGCACTTAATCGAGCTGTGAACCACTGTGCTTCCTACAGAAGTTTACAGTAGTCGCTTTTGAAACACGAATGCATTTCACAGTACTTGTATTTAACAGATGTGGGATTAGATTGTGACCCAGTATTCCATCCAATAAGCTTACTATACCCCGATGAGTCAAGAAGATTAACCGGTTATAGCGTAGGAGACAGAAGTATGTGTTCATAATGTTGTTCACGTCTGTTAGAATAAAAGAACCCTTGTAAACAAAAACAAAATAGTTCTATTTGTGTACATTGCCAGATATGACAGTAATCAAGCTAGATATGGTAGTGTCCGTCTTAGAGTTTCCATATAAATCCTTAGGCATACAAATGAACTGGTTAGCAAGTGGGTCAGTTTTAGGATAGCATAGGGACTTGGTAGAAAATTTTTATAACCTCTGCGGGCATCTACTCAAAGGTAATATTTAGCCTAACCTTTGCTAACTTTTGAAAGGCATTGTCTCACCAGGAACAGGTTTCCTCAGAGGAGATAACCACATTGGGATGTTCTAGTTCCAAAACTAATTAGCACTTGTAATGGTATCAGTTCATTAAAATTGCCTGTACACAGAGCAGTCAGTTTTCGAATTATTTTGGATATTATAAAAACTACCCAGTGGAATGCGCGGTGTATTGTTGTGACCATTTTCCTGCCACCGTATTTCATACTCACTAAAATGAGTACAGGATAATTAGAATGAGGTTTTATTATTAAACATAGCTTAACATGAAATCTCCAAGTGACGCTTATCATCATTCAAGGTTGAACACGCATTCGTGGTAGGCACTCCTTTTGCTGGTGTAACAATCTGTTTCGTAATATAATGCATTCAGTTGAACAATATCATAAACTGGAGATTTATCTTGGAGTTACCTGTATCTCCCGCCAAGATCGGATCAGTGTGCAAATAAGTGAGATCATTTGATACACATGTTCCAGTTGATAGATTTTAGCAAATCCACATAAGTTATCCGCCTATAAATAATAGTTAATAGGTTTTTTATTGCTTAACCTCCTAATTTTGCTAGCTGATAAGTGTGTGTATCACTAATTGGCCTGGAAACCCACTGCATTCTGATGTTTTCCAGTAAATGTGTTTACACTACAAATGAAATTAGCCCAATTCGCCAAATTTCAAAAACAATATGCCACGCGCTGTTCAAGTTAGGAGATACGGGAGAACCAAATGGCTGTTTTACAGCAATAAGCAGAGCTACTTTCATGAAGAGGCGTTGTGTGATATCTGATATTTGCTGCGAAAATTCGCCATTTCTCTACGGTACCCAGACATAAATCCAGTTTGCCGCCCGCGGTTTTATGAGCTACTGAAAAATATCTGCCTATGGCGTGAGGCAGAGCATTTAGATAGGACACCCTTTTTTTCCAACAAACGTTCAACTTATCTCCTGCAGCAAAAGGGAGGGAAGTTTGAACAATTTTGATGTGACGTGATTCAACAAGCAATAAGTTTTTCTTCCTGCAGGCTTTTAAAATAAGATTATGAGCATTTATCCGCTGTCCGGAAGGATTTTAATATTACGCAAAGCTTTGTACAAAGGTGGCCAGTATATACTTTCTAATCAGGGACGGCATATGAGGACTATGCCACCAAATTTGTTCCTTATTCAGCCAGTATGACATAAACGAGTTCCCGTTAAAAGTAAATATGGGATTAGATAGCCAAAGTGAATGATGGTACACCGACTGTATACGTGGATAATAAAAGAAAGAGCAGATAAGAGTGCCTTTTCAAAAGCTAACGGAAAGGGCAATACCTTTGGAGGTCATCAACCATGTAGTGTAAAATTCTAAAACTGTAGGCAGATTTTTAAGGATTTTTATATAAAATAACTGGCCCAAACTTCATAAGCGGTATCATTCATTTTTTCTGAGGCGTCTGCTACGTAATCGCTCTTACATCAACACACTTACGGTTGGACGGTTAACGAATGCTTCCGCAATCATTCCCAAGTGGTAGTGCGCTTCAGTGAATGAGAAAAGTTATCTGCATCACTGAGCGTGATATCTGCGAAGTTTCCGATAACACTGCCATTTAACTAGGCGCTAGCGAACTGATTAGCTGTGGCACCTTTTCTGTGCATAGCTGTCATACTAACGGAATAAAGCAGGACATTTGCCGTTGGTAGGATGCACAAGCTTGGACACCGGGAATCGCAACGTCACGTTCGGAGTCGAATGTCGACTACATCCGTCAGACATTCACAATAAAAACAAAACCAACTCAGGTGGACTCACAATTTTTTCAAACACCGTGATATTTCGACTGACAAAGGTCTGCTGCTGAAGAGTGCGTATACTTCAGGGTGGAACCAGCGGCCTTTTCCAGCCCGAGGTTGTTGCTCGGTTATGCGGAATCTGGATGCACTTCTACTTACAAAACTAACCTTACAGTCCCAGACAACCGATTTTTTTTTACAAAGAATTTTCACTCATTTGTTTTATTCCTGTAGCATAATAGCGCAACTATCAAAAGATTTGCTTTGTTCAGGAAATGCACACTGTTGATTTTGGGTCGCAACATTGGACGATGACATATTTTTACCATAGAAATTCACATTTCACACAACTTGCTTTGTTCATTTTCGCCCTTTTATCCTACTGTTTTAGTTTTCAAACAAAGCCAGCACCACTGCTCCATGTGCAACCGCGAGACGAAGTCATCTTCGTATGCCCTTATGAATCATTGTACATACTGTGGGTAAGTGATTCTATACTATACCATACTATACTATACTATACTAAGTGTCATTAGTATATTTAATTTCATGTAACTATGCATAGACATAGCCACACTCATAATATGCGCTTCCGGCGTCTGCGCTGCTATGGGAGATGCATTATTATGGGAAGCGCAAGTTTCCGTTTTCAGGGCTTTATCATTCTACCGTACAACACAGAATGATAAAAATTTAAGAGTGTTTCTGCCAGAACAGAAAGTACTTGGGGAAAACAAGCGAGGTATATACCATCACTGTTGACTACTTTTTTCAAGTCCACTTGTGAGAGTTATATTTAAAGGCAAACGGTACTTGGAGTTTTAAACTTTCGGGATGCCTCAGTCCACCCGTACTGGCCGACGAAATCACTCACCCAGGCTGGCACACAGTTTCTAAGGAGGATTTTGGAATTTGCTAAAAACGACCTTTACCCCAGAGCCCATATGTTCTACCCTCGACTCTTGCTATTTTCTGTATTTGGTTTTTGTATTAACTTGAACAATGTTGCTCTGAAGATATTGGTGTATTTAATTTAGTCTCATATGGTACTAAATGGGGAGATGCCACGATGCGGCTCTAGCCGAAGCCTATGTTTGAGTTGGTTCAGTTTACTGGCTTGGTTATAAGTCTTAAAGGCAAATCATTGCAGTGCAACGAGAACCGTTATATTAGTAACTATTCTACGGCCCTGTATATTTAGAAGCGTTCAATGGTGCTTATATTTGTGATTTCTTTGTTGTCATTTCTGTTCGGTTGCACTTTTTAGTCATTTTCAAGTGCATCCTTGCAGTGTTTAAGTAAGATTGCATAAGGCTAACACCAGTGGATTAAACGGAGGTACTTTTTATCCTTTTCCAACTATTGCAGTCGGAGTTAGAGTTCTGATGTTATATGGAAAGCGCATGACAATAGTATCCGGCTGGTTACTTTAAAGGAACCAGTTATGAGAGGGAGGTTATCACTCTTGTTGCAAATGTATTTAGCTTTCCAAGGAAGCAATGATTGTTTCGTAAGGACATATTTTGTCCACACCGTCTTAGCATACACTGTAAAATCTACTCGGATAAAGATCACGAATAACTGGGGCCTACGGATACACAGTATCGAGATTCATCATTGATGTTTCTAACCTACCAGTCCTACCTTGTACACATTGATCGACTGTTAACAGTTTCAAAGCTTTCCAAACACGGGTAAAAATTCTGACATCATCCGTAATAAACTTGGAAGTTGCTTGCCATATCGAAAATGATGTGTTTCTTAAACATTTGTGTACACGACATTACTTTGAGTACCGCGTAAAAGCAGAGTAGGTCACTAAAATACTTCAGCAGTAGTCCATCAACAGAATTACACTGAACGATACTGACTACCGATGATTTTTCTCTGCCCATTTTAGTTCAACCGATCTAGCTAATCTGACTAACCCCAAGTTTTGTTCGATCCCAACCATGCGCCTAACAGTTCCCACAAAAAATAGGGTAGATAATGTCAGGCTTACCCAACTGCATTTAGTACTTTCGTACATGCGCTCATTCCAAGTGTGTTTTCTGAATGCATTCCAGCTTGAAGTTTTGTGTCACATAGCCGATTGTGAACTTTGTGCCTTAGATACTGGAGCACTAGTACATACTTCCTCAAGCACAACATTATTCATCAGTTGTTAGACTCCCATGGACTGTCATGAAGTGCGGTATTTATCTCATGAGAAATCCAATTTTATAGAACAAAGACTATAGAAATGCCAATACTACCCCATCTTAGTTCCTGTTGGTTTGGATCCGAAACATGTATCACGAAAGTGCGTACCCCCAATGAAAGCGCATATTTATCAGAAAAACAAACAAAACGAGCAGAAGAGCAGTTTTTAGATGTCCTCCTCAAAATCAGTAGACGCATTTTTACGTTTTTACTTGATGCTTTCGATTTAATTTTCGAAATCGGAAACGCTTATGTATATAAAAGTACACAGCCGCAAGCCGGTGTACGTTTTGACAAATGCGTCGTGATTTAGAGTCAGCGAGTTACTGAAATATGCGATGGTTATAAATAAATGGATAATTTTTGTGCTCAGAAAAATTCTGGTGTTCCTAATTTTACCTGGCAAGGGAAATTTTTGGGAGACAGTCTCCATTCTATGTTTGGAGAACGGAGGTACTGTATGTTATAAATATTTAGAACAGCAACATGAAAAGATGTTCTGAAAACAACATGTGTACAGCCTGTATAAAGCCAACGGCGACGCATAAATGGATAAAAAATGTGCTCTTATAAATGACCAACCATAATTGGCATTTGCTGATCCGATGCAGCTTCAGTGCAGAAAACGTTTTATTTTCAGCGAGATGTTGTTTAAATGATATGGGTTACTGTGAAATTGTTGTGACGATAGCTTGCTGTGATTGTCTGTGTAATGACAGGATTGTTGCAAAAGAGCTGGGAATTCGATGCTGTCGGAGAATTTGGTTTCAAATTGTCTGCATTATTCGTACAAACCATGCATCTTTTATAAATTTACACGGCAAAGGTTGCAAATGCCTTCTGATAAACAGTAGTTGAACACTTCATCTCTGTGGACAAGAAT
This sequence comes from Opisthorchis felineus, assembly GCA_004794785.1. Lineage (NCBI taxonomy): Eukaryota > Metazoa > Platyhelminthes > Trematoda > Opisthorchiida > Opisthorchiidae > Opisthorchis > Opisthorchis felineus. The sequence continues at coordinate 279,776 of SJOL01006477.1, forward strand.
GCTCAACGTTTATTAAATGCACGTATCAAAAAAATCTATGAAACATTTTTTATAATTGGGGTTGTTTGGTGGCTGTTTTAGACTTCTTCAAAATCCGTAAGAATACTTTGATAAGCATGAAGCTGTTGGATTTGTAGACCGTGGTGACCTGATCCTGTGATTATTGAGCCAAACCAACCCACCTTAAGTACATCACTACACTCAACACCTTAGACTACGTCTTGACAAGAAGGGTATGACCTAATAAATCCATCAGATTCACCAAACTTCGTTCAATAAATGACTGAGTGTGGCTTAGTCTTAACGCAATTTTTCACTAAAATGATTTCAGGCACTTCAAACCGCTTCACTCCTATCATTGTAACTGTAAATGTACGGATAAGATACATGGAATAAATGTATGTTTAGCCATTGACATAAGCATTATCATGATTGAAATATGGAAAGGTGTCCACGGAAAATATAACCGAATAACGGTAAATGACGTTGTGCTGTGTGATGTGGATTCCATTTAGCACTGCTTTAACTACACATTATCACGGTAGGACCCATTACGTGGGGATTAACATGCGAACAGTTATGCAGAAATTGACATATCAACCAACTCTAGATACGCACTTAGGAAACGGCTTACATTCAGCCTGGTTTGGTCAAATTAAGGTTTTGTTGAGCTTAACAGTACAATATTTCATTCATTTCAGGTGATCCATTTGAGGCAAAGCATAACTCGACCTAGTGATAACTTAATGACCACTCAGGCGCTCAGGCACGACAAATGTAAACGAGGTGAGAGAAAACTGCCAAATCCGTTCAGTTTTCTGGCTGACAGTATTTAAACTTTATATCGTGGGCCAAAACTAGGAGCACACTGTGCGTTCGAACTCACCAATCTTTAAAATGTTCATTTGCCTGAATTTTCATGTTTACTATAGAAAAATCAAAGTAGTTTCCGCCGATTTATTCTGTGTACAAGCTGCAATGAGTGTGTGACTATAACACAACACTCGAATCACTTACTAACTACCTATTCGGATTTCTTCATACATCTTGGTTCTTTATACTCCTTCCGGTTAATGAACAATCAAGGTGTTTCCCATGAGATTTTTTTCGGGAACTTTACAAAGTATTGTAAGTGACGGTTGAAGTACTCTACGCCCAATTCTTGTTTTCTTTTATAGTGATGTGAATGTCTGACGTGATCTTCTAAGAATGATTGTTTTCTGTCACAGAAATGTAACATAACAAGAGCTTTCATTCGGCTACTCATATAGAAAAAGCATTTTAGTGGATGGCTAATAGTTTCTGTACATCAGTAATGTAGTGGCATTCATCAGCACGGTAAAAGTACATAGCAGTGAATAGTGTCTTCATGTTTCGAGGTGAGGGGAATGCACTTTGGCAACGTAGCAAATAGCACGAAACTGATCTCATCAGCCATGAGCTTCGGATATAGATTTGATTCGCCAATGAAGAAACATTAATTCGTAGGCTGGATGCTAAAACCATCAAGGTAAACACCATTTATAAACCCAAAATATTAAAGCGTTGAAAGACAAATGTAATAGCTTACAAAAAAGATTCGAGTTCGTTAGAATCCATACTTGATTGCGAGAAATATCCAGTCTCAAATTGGGACGACTACGAGCATTGCTGCCTCTTTCATGCAGCGTGGACGCCATACATTTAACTGGCACCACAAACGAACCACATGAAACTGTCTTCGCACGAAACATGTCGAATTACTCAAAATTTACTCTTCTAAAAATTATCTGGTTTTTCAACTTAGTGTGTACTTAAGATAACAGCTAGTTTCTTGCAAAGTAGCTGTTAAAATAGCATTCGAAAAATAGGTTATCTCATAGTTCCCGGAAGAATCTGATTTGTTCTAAGTAGAACTAAATGATCTTAGGTTTCACAAAGTCACCAAATTACACACAAACCACATTAGTCCCATTAAGGAACCCAGTGTATGTCTGAAAGCCAAAAGGCAGTGCACAGCTTTTTCATCCTTATTGGGGATTAGCAGCCATGCACTTATCAAGAATCTCCAGAATGTTTCGACCCCGAGACCTTCCGCTCTAAAACCTAGGCGTTCGGAGGCCATCGGTTAATCAACAGTGTGGTGAACTTGTACTTCAACAAGATAGAGGACTGCTCATTGTTTAATTGCGAAGTCATATCCTGTGGTTAAGCGTTAATTGGCTCCTCGAGTGATATATTCTGAAATGGAAGTTCCACTCGCTTGACTAAATTTGCATCTGAGAAGTTTTCACTCGAAAAGCCAGTCAACACGTGACCACGGGATGTGGATTCCCTTGTCAAATAATTATTAGCGCTATATCCCCCCAGGTGCGAGCTAACCACATCGCTGATGAGCCGCTGATTGCCGAACGGTTGTGTTCAAACTATTAGGTGGAGGGTCGCCGGTTTGAAACTTCCTGGAGTTTTGTGAAATGTGCGCTACTGGCGGTTCCAAATGGAGGTAAAACAACTGTGCAGTGTTTCCCGGATTTTCAGCATCTATTGGTTCCACTTACGGTTTAAAAATCCAAAAGGTCCTTAAACTACCAACAATAATTTCATCTGAGAACAAAGCTTAGCAGTCCAAACTCTTGGTTCATGCATAGAATGCTTGCACCGTAACAAATTACACTGCCTATTCTACTCAGATTATTGGTTAATTTCCTGATTGGAGCTCTCATAAATATACACTCTTAATTAAGCGAGTATTTGTAATTCAGATGTAAACTGCAAGAAATAAATGAGTGTTCGCGAGGAAGCTAACTGATTGCTATATATGTGTTTCATCTTTCTTGTTGGAACCCGAAGCTTGTATGAAAAGTTACATTTTGTACGAAAAATTCATACTTCAGAAAACGTGCCCATCTATAGGCATACAAGCAGCCCGTATAACTTTACAAAAAACCAGCCCAATAAAGCGAACTACATTCCTCAATTTTCACTTCTACTCTTAGTGAATGTACGATATTGTTTGGTAGTCTAAAGCAAGTGAATGAGTAGATGAACACTGAATGAACAGTGACCAACAACCGTGCATATTATGGCCGAGACAAGATAAAATTCAGCAGCGATAACGGGTTTGCGGTCAACGAACAACAGAGGATAAGTGTGAAGCTCTTGTGCAAGGAGCAAGTATCTTCATGATTTCACAAATTCCTCAATTTAACGAGGGCTGATGAAAGTAACGGCTATTGAGTACACCTGAAGATTCAGTGTTTTCTTTCCCATAGGCACACTTGGACAAACTTTAGTTTGCAATGCCACCGCACAAGCATGAGGATGGAAATATAATGTAGTAGACGACGAGCCTCATTATCAAATGAGAAAATTAAATTTTGTCAAAAACAAAAGCAAATGAAAGGCGCCATCATAAACCACACCATTTAAAACTATCGCTGAAAAACTGAGTGTGCAATACACCCGAGACTTTGATAAAAGGTTCTACAGAAGTTAAAATTGAGCAAATTCGTTCATCAAAATAACAGAACGTCAGGTACCCTTTGTGAAGGGTTTTCGTCTTTACAGATTTTGGCTACTGGACTATTTGGAAAGTTGAAATGTACTGGGATCTTATTTGCTTATTCGTAATTCACGTGTAACTCTATCAACGATAGCTGACAGTGGTTGCAAGGCTGTTTCTCGCTACTGTAAACCAACAACAGTGTAGCCCTCCAGAATTACATGTGGGATTTTGGCGTAGAATATATGAAAGTAAAGAGTATTTGGCCACAGGTGACTGAATCACAGTAGAACCAACTAACATTTATACAGGCAGGTGCACCTGTCGTTCGTAACAAGACGGATGTCTACGGGGTGAGGCTTCTTTGCAGTATGATTCTCTGCGGAGAACATGTTTCTTGGCTGACTGCTTTTTTCCGGCTCTATTGAGTGCTTGTCATAAAAACCATCGTTGCCACTCTATGATGACTTCGCTTTTGGCTCATGAAACTACGCATTCCCTAAGGATCCTGCCTTTTTAGAACGATTGGGTTTATCTGCCTTATCAGCAGGCAAACCAAATTGCTGTTTTTTTGGCTTTGCAGGGTTTTGACTGATTTTCAATTTTTCTTACGTACGCTTGTTTTGATAGAAGGTTTTCAGGATAGCCCCCTTGCAAGCTGTTTCTCAAAACAACACTAAACCAGGTATTATTCCTGGTCTTGCTACCTCTATTCGATGAATCCAAAGGTGATCGAAAACGCTACAATGACTGAAATTTTGGGATTTAACCATAACTTCGCACACTGCGAAGTCTGGGTATTTTGTTTAATTGATTGTGTCTACAGCCGGGCTTGGTCACAAGGAAAAAGGGTGAACTTATTTCCTTAGTACTCACACAGCATTCTTTTTAGCCATATGGGGTCTTGAAGAATTTATTAAGATGGCCGAAACTATAAATTGCTTTATCAAACCCAAAAAGTGACTTGATGTTACAACGCCTAGTGGTGTGTCACACCAGAATCTGACCACGCCTCGGAAGACCTTAATATGAGGTGAGGTACTTTGCAGAATTTCCTAAGGATTTTTCAAGAATTTTGTCATTTTATGATGAAGACTAGATGAAAGCACTACTTAAATGTCTGGACGTATTATTATGAAGGAGTTACAATTTTGTCAGTGTCACCCTAGTCGTACCGAGAAATGGGTGGCCGGCTATCCGCCAAATCTCCGTTGATTTTACCGGTAAAATTCATTCCGAGTTTTAGCTACGAAAAACATTTGTTTGCACACATATTTTTTTATGTTCATTCAAATAGGACTCACCAAAGTAGATATGATTTTTTAAAATGCATCATCACTGCGTTCTCACATGCTAAGATATGCATTCCAGCGGACGATGGTGGAAAAATGCATAAGTGCGTAATACCTTCATCTTTTTTCCAAAGACCTACGAAAAGAATGTGTTAGATACCTGCTCAATGTGGCTTAACAACACAATGATCGTCGATTTACTGTTCAAGTGCACCCGACAGTTTACTCATCGCAGCAATTCCCACCCAGACGTTGAAGAACAGCGCGGTCCACACAAAACCACATTCCGAGTATGCAACCACTCGTGTGATGAGAACCAGCAAACAGTTCAGTCGACAAGATCATTTGGAAGAAACACACCTCAAATTGCTAAACGTAGTCTGGTGAAGGAACGGAACCTTACGATTTACCATTCTTACACTGGGAATCGCTCCCGCAGAAGTCTGGACAATGTTCACGTAGCCAAATTCACTTTACTCATAGACGAGCTGTCCTGGGCAAACGGCAATCCGAGATTTGTTTACAACCGACCGGTTTTCTTTATTGGCAAGTTTCTATATGCTATTTTAGCATGCATTCCTTAAGTCCTTTACTGCTGAAAGTGTTTTCTGCTCCCCGGTATACTGATAATTGTCTGAAGTGGCGAAATTCCAAAGTCTTCTTTTATTTCATTTCGTAAGAAAGCTGTCCACTCATGAATCATCGCGGCATACAAGTACTCTTTTTACCTTAATTAGCCTTATTCTGTTAAGAGCTGGCTAGCCCACTTCCCATGTTATGTAGCTAAAGCGCGGTTTCAAACAGTGGCTTGTAAGCTTCGCGAATCCAATGCATATAAACCTATCAACATCTTGTGATATTTTCTATCTGACGCTTTTTCGAGAGGTATTTTTGTTGGAATTAATCAAAATAATTGTCATGCGACTGTTGTAATTGACCAACTTTTGCTTCTGACATTGAGGGCTGAGCCATTGGCAGGTTTTGGAAAACAGTTGTCCCTGATTAGTGACAACAAAACATAAAGGCTTTAGACGGAATGTCTCTATAGATTTTCTCTTATTCCGCAGCATTCTATTTCCTAATCAAAGTCTCATAGGCCAATACTAAATTACTTACCAACTTGATGGAAGGACTTTGCTCCTCTGCCTTTTAATAGTGAGCTTAATATACGGTCATTATCCCTTACTATCTACGGATTAAGATGGCTTAATAAAACTCCAAACAAAATCCCCCCGTTACCAGGCTGCCACTAGTCCGTGGGCGCAAACCAGGAACACTAACGTCCAGCGTATTTTGGCGGAACGCTCAAAATAAATTAACTACAGAATTATTCGTTCAGCATCCTACAAAAACTTAACCGCCAACGATGTCGGAGCTTAGCCCAACACGCTGCTTATGTTACATGCTCGTCTCAACAAGCCTGAACCTAACTCTGTAAAATTGATCGCCACATAGGATAAACCAATGAGATCTGACTTATTTGCGACTATTCTCTGACCAAATTAAGAAATTTGATCCTCTTTGGTGGTGAAAGTTTCTAAGAAAATCCAGAACCCGGAACTTACCCGAATAGGACCATTCCCAAAAGCGTGCCATAAATCCGTTGTTACTGACATTGCTTTGCGTAATTGGGCTTCGCTATGTCATTTTTTAAATATCACAACTAAAGACACGATGCATCCAATCGAAAGTCACATATATTTACGTAGTGGGTTGGAGTTAAAGTAAATGAAATTTTGGTCAACGTTTTCAGCAGCCTGAAAGTCCAACGTAAATTCTGTCTTTCTATTTGCATGGGCCACCATTCAATACATTCAGTCTTTATTCCTCGCAAACAGTGTGCGGACTTTTAGAGACGTTTCTTGCAGCTTACTTTTCGTTCCACCCAGTTGAGAGCCGACTGAGTAGAAGTACTGAAAAAAACAATTTCAGTAGAAAAAACCTGGTAAGCAGCTCTTAGCCATCAATCAGCCTTCTCTTACTGCCTACAGGAAAATAATATCTTTCTAATAACAAGAAGAACAAGCAAAGCAAAATCTGTTTATAAAAGGTCCACTTACACAAGTCAGTGGTTTTGGAGACATCTGGAGATGTTAATAAACCGAGCCAGTCCTGTGAATGTATCCATCTAAAGAATATGATTCATTTGGGGTGTGTAGTCTTTTAAAATTCTTCAAAATTTTGCCTACAGAGTGGTGTTCACAAACAAAATTGTTCTTTTTGGTACACCCCTGTTAATGTAATAGCAGTCCTCTTAAAAGCCGGACAGCTGCTGCGCGCATAGTTGGATGTATGCAGCTTGTCAAAGATGACTCCGCTTCGAAAACTTCCAGGTGAAAGTTATTAGTTTGACAGACTTCATCTAAAAATGGGACAGCCTTTAAAGACGAAAGCAGCAACTCTTCTAAGTAACGTGAGTCATTTATATCGTAATTTCAGCTGTTTCCATCCCGCTACTGTTGCTTGATTAATATTAGCCGGCTTCCTTCTTCCTATCCGGGAGCCTCTTCCCTTCTGGTCTACAAATCGTGAACTTTTCGGAGTACTAAAAACAAGCTATTAGCTTGGTACTATTGGTGCACTTTGTTGACATTTTCTAAAATTATTCTAATGGAACTTCTTTTACCACGGATGTAATCTAGGCAGTCTGTGTAACTAGTGGTAATTTAGGAAGTAGTAGTTTTATTTGACCAGTTTTTATACAATTCTATACCAACTCTGGAAAAAAGGTTGTATTAGGCTACAGATCTGCAACATTATATTTTCGTCATTCTCTCTTCTGCCCGAACAGCTCAGTCAGCGGTTTGCCTTTCAAAAAATATGCGGCTGGTCATTGTTTACGGTCAGTATTGTTTCGACTCACGTAAGTCTTGAAGGATTTCCGCTTTTCTACTTTCTACTTCGTTCAACTTATTTTTCAGCATCATTTGGCCGACTGTTCGCTCAACTCAGCACTTAATTTTACAAGAGGCCACTGTACTTATGCGTAATAGAAAGGTCTAAACTTTATATAGGTGATACGCTGCACCATTACCAAATTAGCAAACTTGTCTAAGGATGCTGTCATTGGCAAACGTCTTATATGAACATTCCAAATATAACAAATCAAATGAGACTAAATAAAAATCAAGCGAAAGTCCTTTATTATTTGCTAGCGAGAGTAAGCGTGGACGCCCTTGTAATTTTTACGGAAAGTAATAGACTGAAGCACTCAGTGTACTATTATCAAACTTTTGATACGCAGTCACCTGTGACATGCATTTCTAGCATTCGTGTGACGACTTTGGAACGCTTGTTTTTTACGCACATGGGGTAGTACCTGAGAAACGATGCCTCATATGGGCATCACTTTGTAACCGACCAGAAATAATTGTTCAAAATTCTGAGAGCTTATCATTGTAGAGACGTTTTATCTATGCTTGGCATGTTTTGAGCTCGAAATGAACCTACCAGAAGAAATACACAGAGATAAAACAAAATATAAAATTAGAATGCGAATAATAGAGCGAAGACTACTGAGGTGACAGTTACAGGAACATTGTAACTACTGGGTCACATGACCAATTTTCGCAGAAAAAACACTTTACTTTGATATAGAAATCAAAATTCATTGCAAAATTTTGAAATAAGTGATGTGTCGCAAAGAGTTCTGCTAAGGTATTCTTGTATACTTCTGCTGTTTTCAGCGTAGACAATCACATTAGATGAGATCTGATTTGGTCAGCCTGTTTAATTAGTTCTGCCTGAACCAGCGACACAGTGCAAAATAGTGTATCAATTTTTGCCTAATCCAAGTAAACATATTAGACATTTACTGTAACATATATACTAGCTGGCAGGCAGGTTTGCACCCCCAGGTAAGAAGTGTAAATAGTCGGAATTTACAGGCTTTTAGAAGTAGCAACGACTAAGCCAACACGAAAAACTTTTGTTCATGTCCGAGCTACTCATTTTGGTTTCAACCAAAGTGATTTTGCTAAAATAAAATAAAATTTCCATGCAATCATAATAGCTTACCTGCTTCTTTACGCAGGTCATTAAGTGAAACAGTTATGCTACTGTTCCGGCGCGGTTTGATATTTATGAAAAGTATGTTAGCAGTAGCAAATCCGATCTTCACTCTATACCTTGTCCTGCTCGGTAGCTACGTGAACCAGTGCAAAGCTCACTCCATTGTTTATAGCCGAATACGTTTAAGCCCCGGGGGGGGAATATAACAAGAAGGCTGATTGCTGGAATCAAACATAACAAGAGTTGTTGAAGGAGTGGGTAATGCTACAAACTCAGTTGTAGCTTCACAAATGCCTCGAGAGTGTTTGATTTAAATCGATCGACGATTAACATATTTTTCCGAAATAAGCCCACTTTTTATGTCAAAAGGTGCATTTAACGGATAACAGTATGATTCTACGTCATCAGTATTTAACGTTATCAAATCGACCTATCCGCTTCTGCTCGTTTTGCGTCGCAATTCAGGAAGTGAGTTTCAACCAGCAAGCCGAAAACATTTTATGTTACCCCACTCAGTCACTAGTTTATCCTGAAGCACGTTTACCTCATTCCTTGTTTAATCTAGCCATAAACACGGAGGAAAGCGTCCCGGTCCCCAGAGTGGCGACTACCTATTGCCCAAACTCCCTAGGCCTCAAGTCAACCCGTACTTCATTGGGTGGCACTAAAAAGCCTGAAATAACCAATTACAGACGTGCCATTCTGCCTCCCGCGTCATCTGATGAACGGTCGCGTGCTGGAGTCCTAAGTTGCAACCTAATTGTGCTTTTTGCATTGTTTGTGTATCTTTGACTTTGTGCTTTCTGACTGGAGATGGACCAGAAAATTCGAGATTATTATTGCTTTCTGACTGCTTTATTTCCAAATGAGTAAATGCGTCGTAAACATTTGTATGAACGACGGGGCGAATAATGCTTCATGTGTGCATTTATCACCAGTTTTGCACAATTAAAGACACTGATAAGTTGGTATCAGTTCTTCTTGGAGGTTTTTGAATGAAACTGTTTATGAATTGATTTTATAAGGTATAGCGCAACTTTGACTTGTGTTAATCATGGCCATTCCCAACTGAAAAATCAAAAACGGATTTTTTCAGCCAGGAATAATCGAACAGGTTTTAATTTTCCTCGGCTCTGTCTTGAACTTCACAGATATCTACAATACTGCCAAGCCTAAGAACGGTCTAAATTCGCAGACTTCCGCCTAACGTTCATCTTGCAACTTCTGCAACAGAAGTAGAAAAGCATTTCCTTCTTTCTTCCTCTAATTTAAATGTCATTAAGCTTGGTTATTCTGCCCAAGAGAAATAACGGACAATATTTATGAATCATCTGCAGCAAATGCTGCACCTGTTACTGACTACGAGTAGGGCTGTACATTGTGGTATTGTAGTAAATGTGTGAACAGCGTACGCTTGTTTACATTTCCGCAGTTAATGAAACACTTTTGAGTGTTTGAGGAGGGGGTAGACACTGTTCTGAATTCGTCCTAATACCCACGTGGCACATTTGATACAACATGACTATTCCCTTCTAACCGTCACACTTCGAGTACTGCTGATTGTACCTGCTTTGCAAAGTCCAAAAAGACTTGATAGTGTTAAAAGGCCACACATTTATCCTTGCTAACCGTTACAGTTTCATCAAAATCTGTCCTCCAATACATATTAATTTGCACCTGCTGTCACGTAATGGCGCGAAAATTGCAAGGAATCTGACACCATATAAGAAAAACAGCAATACTTAGGGAATAGCTCTAGTTCCAAAAAAACACGGACCATAAAGTTGTGTCAAGCTTTGTTCTACCTTTTCCAGGCTGAACTTACTGCTAAATCACCCGGTTTATGCCGAATATCAATAACAAATTAACAGTTCATCCCATTGGCTGATGGGCCTGAATGTCGGCTGCACAGATGTTTGTGTAGGTGCATCGCGGCCTACACATTTCAATTAGTGTTGTGGATAAAAGTATGCTCCATGTTTGTTACTGAAAGGTTTCTTCGGGAGTGACCCATGGAATCACATTAAAAACTAACCCAACAGAACTAAATTTAGAATCACACAGAAGAGTGGACAGGAAGGAAAACAAGAACAGTGGGGCATATTTTAAGCAGTCTACCAAGTGAAGAGATCTAGGATATCTGAGGAGAACCAACGTTGTGATAGATTCTTGGTACATAGAGGATATGCATCTCAGATTCAGCCCCACTGACACAAGAATAGACACTGAAGAGTACTAAGGAATTCTAACATTGCCACTTCGCAACATGCAAATTAGAACTGCTCAGTTCTAAATTATGTAAAATTGTAGCATGCTATCTTCGCTTTCTGCGTTATCGATCTGCTTTGAAAGGACAGCTACCTTACTAGAATTTGGAATTCGCGAAGCTGATTAGGTGAGAAATTCCCGGTATCTATCGTCATAAAACCAAGTAAAAAGACTTAAAACACTTAGGGATAAAGCAGACACTGTCTCCGTTCAGCAGGTGTATGAAAAACAAAATATCTCCTTCGTTAGTAACAGATCAGCTGTGATATTTCCCTTAGGCTTTTTTTGTTTCAGAAGGTTGTTTTGGTTATCTAAAATAGGCGTAAAAAAGCAGTTCAATTGCAACCAATGTCAGTCCATAGAATCTTCCAAGGTTATGCCTTATAGTAGTACTCAGTGGACTCCTGAGTGTAATGTATCGAAGTTTTTTCATAATCTGGAATGCATGAACAAGTTCGACGGCAAGTAGTTGCGTAGAATCGCCTTATGCCATTGCATCGCTACGATGGCGAGTATACCAGACCTCATGCATGCACTACCAAAGGGCTCGGACATGTTTTTCCGACCATGTGGTTCAAGATTTTCACTTTCTAGCAGGTCTGATAAATACATGTGGTCCTTGTCCAGTGTCACAACCTTGAAAATGCCAAACGAAATCCGCTTTGATATTGAACTACCTGAGTGGTTGGAGTGTTGCAGAACATACTTATATCTGGTGTGTTGCTTGGTTATTGGTTTGTTTGCCAAGCTTGTTAGTTGGATTGCAAACGTTTCACCACCAATCAAAGTGAAGCCGTGAATGTTGGGTTGAATGGCTGTCGCTCACTCCTAGCCCACTTATCTCCGCACTGACGATATCACCTCGATTGGTGATAAAACGTCTGCTATCCAACTGCCAAGCCCGGTAAACGGACCAACAACCATGGTAGTATGCCCCACAGGAGCTGCGGACATGACCAAGTAGTAATGTATAATACAGTTTGCATCACCTCAACCATAAGCGCGACGACCAACAGCGCACACTAGGCAAAGCTACCTGGTGAAGATTGGTGTAAAACAGCCAACAGAAATCGATAAAGATAATGAATCGCACACAATCTGGTCACACCACAGTGTCTGGATTCAGCCGCTAAAGTTTAAAGCCAAACCCATCAAACTTTGCTTCCTTGCTTGAAGTTTGGAAGAATATCTTAAAATCGCTATCAATAAACTGGTCCCCGCAATGTTCCTGGCGTTTGGCTTTGAATGTGGCAGATGTGGGTGGATAAATGTTAATAACCAAGAACATCCATGGGTTTAGCAGTTTCTTCCACGCCTGTTTCCTCAGAAACAAGTTACTTTTAGGGTCATTTTATATATATACCTTATCACTGATGCAAAACCAACAGACGTCGGTTCCTCACCTGAACAGGGTATATCTTGTTCGTAATTCACGATTATTTACACTCACGAAACTCTACAATTCATCTTCATCATTCGTTTAAGGGTTTTAGTAATTCTTCAAAGCCAGTGATTCAACTCCGGTCAGTCGTATTATTTTCCAAGGTTTATGTAGTCCAGTATTGATTCGACATTCAAACTGAGGACCATAGTTGTCGGTATGTAGGGTCTACCAAATAATGCAAATCTTTTTTTTTATTTGTTCGACCACTTACTGAAATTTGTCATAAAACAAAAGCAATGCTGACAATCCGTTATAGGTATTTTGAGGCATATTTGTGCTATCACAGTCAGCAGTCGTTTGCCCTAGTTCTGTTCCAGCAGAATGGCTGGTGTTGTAGTTGGCGGTCTATTTTTTTTGGCAGACCTGGTAATTTCCCAAAGTCATGTAGAAGCAATGTTCCTGAGTAGAGATATCTGGTCATATGATATCGAAGGATAAATTCATAGACCTATTCTGCTTTATGGTGACGTGAAATCGAAAACGGTACAGTACGGTAGGATAAGAAACTTACAAATTCTGGTGTGATAAGGCTCTTCGGCCCCCAATTTTGTCTATTGGTTAGTGTTCCTAGTGATTTAGGAGGAACAATCTGTTGCTTTTCGTTGTCTTTGAGGAGACACAAAGACCTTATCCTTTTGGATCCTTGATCTCGATGACCAGAGGTACACTTCATTACAGCGGCAGATGCAAAACTGATTATCCACGCATCATAAAATGCATTCATTTGAGCAATGTTATGCGTCTCAACTATCAACAATGGAACACATCGCTACCAAGAGGGATGGATTGTCCGACTAAGACTTATCTACCTTAATTCAATGACAACACCTAAATATTCAAGTTCAAACGGTCTAGCTAGAATATGTCGAAATAGTGACAGCTCAGAGGTGTTTATCGGTTATTAAGTAGGTTGCTGTTGATGTGTTCAGTGAACATTCAGATCGGCCTGGAAACCTTCCATCATTAGTCAAAAAGGCTTCAGTGCTCGGATGAGTGAGTGGAACTTAATTCCCAATTGCGAAAGGAGTGATGCTTAATAGGGACTTCGTTCTATGAGTGAAGCCAATTTATGCTAAATAGCCGAGAAGCGTAGTATAGCTGTTTCATCCTTTTGGGACTCGTCAGCAGTGCGCGTCTCACAAAACTCAAGGGAGCCTCGAAACCGCCACATCCTGGCTGCTAGTAGATTTAGCGATTAACCGTTCAGCCGCGAGCGGCTAAACAGTAATATGATTGACTCGCACTTAGACAGGATATAGCGCCGCTCGTCCTTCAGTAACGGAGTCCACACCAAGTGGCCACATGTGCTGATTGGCTCCCTGAATGACGGCTTCTCAGACGGGAGTTTCAACATCGGGTGAATTTTATTCTCACTGCGAGCTACCTATAGTTTGTTGGTGGCATGAAGAGATTGGGAAATTTTTAATCTGGATTCCGTCATTTGAGATTGAATTCAGACAAAGTGCAAAAACTTATCTGAAATTTATCGATAATCAATAATTGGCTCAGGGGAAGCATAGGTTCATAGGACAATTGAAGCTTTCATTTGAAAAGGGACATTCAAAGGGCTTGTTAGCACGTGTGACAACGTGATGTGAATTTCGTGACTGAAGGATGATTGGCGCTATATCCTGTTAATGTGCGAGTTTATCACTTTGCTGATCAATCACTCATTTTGGCGCAACTAGCAAGTTTCTGGGCCCAAACAGCTCTCATCCGACGCAAAATTGTTGACTTACCTGGTGGAGTTAAAAAGAATTCTCCACATCAGGCCTTTTGTCCCCTTGTTCGACCCGCTACTTCTTCAGAGAAACCGCAGCAGTGGTAGCGAGAAAATTGGCTTCTGCGAGTGCTGCACATGTTCTTGGAGGCAGAAAAAACATCTGGTGAATGCCTTTTAGAAAAAGTGGTTACGGGAGTATTTGGTGAACTTGCAAATTGGGAAGAATGGTCAACATCACGGTGCGATCTGGAGGTTGCTGAATTGGTGCTGACAGTAAATGAATTGTCCCAAAAACGTACGTCCTAAATGGGCAGTAACGGGGGCATTTACAGGGACTGACGAGGACGTTCCACCAGTGAAAGTCAGGGCGTCCGAAGGAGGGAATATGGGGACAATTTGTATTTGGTGACGAATAGTTGCTTTGCCAGCCCCCTGTTGTCACACGATTCTTTGGAAAGTTGCCTTTGGCTTTGCCTGAGAAAAAGCAATGCTGGATTTCGGGGCTGGTAAAAAACTTACTGTTGAATGGGATACTCCGGATTTGTGTGGTTACTATCGCATTCTAAAAATGCATGCTGTCTAGTTTGTCTATTTCACTTTTTCCTTTGTCACCACTAGGTCCTTCATACAAACTCGTTGACCCGAACAATTGCCTTAATATCGACTTTTTACTCGTATCCGCTTTGAGTGCGCGTTAACTCGAGGCTTGTTGCGCGGGCGGAAGTCCTGCGAAAGACTTTCCATAGTTACCCTGATAGTACACAAATACAGGGAGAAATGAATTAAACGGAAACGATGAAAACAAAGGGAGTAAGTGAAAAAATTGAAAAAAGAAGAACAACGGTAAAAAAGTTGACACGCAGATCTATGGAAATTTATCTGACACATCTCCGTTTTTGTAGTAATGGTATTTTCCTCAACTTAGTTCTCGGTCTGAGCCTCCCAAGCTAGCGTTCACGTCAAAACAACCAACAAAGGTGCACATGCTATATTAACGTTCAAAACGAAGTCAAGCACACTAATACAGCGCTTCATATATATAGCGTAAGCGGCGGGGACTTTCTGGAAATCCTGACGCCTTCTGGGTGCACCATTGGAAACCGGCTTGATGCCGGACAGGCAAGCGTCTCGAACTTTTGGCCAATCTTGCGCTGAATAGGCTTCTCGGCCGTAACAGCACCTGACTGTGAGCTGTAAAGCGGGATCCGTGTGGAATCCCGCCTAACACTCTTGCACGGAAAACTGGACCCCCTCTTATTCAGGTTTTATTGCGCGTTGGCTACACTTGGTCACTTATGAGTTTCTTGGGTAATATTATGCACCAGCTAGCCCAGTGAATTAGCAATTTAAAATGTAAGACAGAAAATACACAATGAATGCAGCTTTGGTCGTGAATATCCGTCTGAGTCTTAGGAGTACGCGAAGCAGACCGAAAGGATGGCAATCCCTATGATGCTTGAGAGACATGGTATCACTAGCGATGCGGTCACCCAAGACTTAACCCGTAACTTGTACACTACACAGGTAAGGCTGTAATGGCTCTAACCAAATTCCTTCATCAAAACTACATGGACTGGCGAGACTCATTGACATGAAGCTCCAAAGCTCAATGTGGATAAATATGAGGTTACTGATTTTCTGCGTCCGCGAGACAACCCCAGATATTAAGTCCGCCTAAATAAACCCGCAGCTGGACCAGCGGTGCCAGGTTTTTTCGATGGAATTTAAATTTTAGCGCAAACCTGGGATATGCTGAGAGACAGTGACTGTTCTGAAGGATTAATTTTGAGCCCATTTGCTGGCGCCCAAAACAATAAACCAACCATACAGTAAACCCACTCTGACGGTTAACGAAGTGGTTCCCATGCGATTTGCTTTCTACAGAAAGGATTTTCTTTTCTGGAAGTTCATTGTAGCCCTCTGGCGGTTTCCTCTAAAAAAACGTTATCCTGCTTCACAGGACTGTGGGGCTGGCAAACAGTCCATTCGGTGAAAGCATGTAATGGAAGAACCCCAACCCATTAAAGACGCTTCATATAATGTGAACTGCCCCAAGGTTATATATATATATATATATATATATATATATATATATATATATATNTATATATATATAGGAATGCCGCAGCTGAAGCAAATTCTTTTAGGGGTATATGAAAGTCCAGAGAAGGTTAAAATATCGTGGCTCTTTTTATTTTCCCCGAATGTAGTGGCTAAACCGCTCATCCAAGTTCGCACTATTAAATTTAAATGTCAATTCATTAATTCATTTCAAGGGGGAACAGTATTTTCGCGAAGCTAAACTACCGTGCCCTTCAACGTCAGTAGTCATCTTCCGGCTTAACAAAATTCATCTAATCTGTTTTCTCGGATATCCAGACAACTCCTCAATTCCCGGCGGCACAACATTGAATAGTCACGAGAATCACCCTTGCTCACACCTAACCGTAACAAATCCTGCACGAAGTATGCCTTCCCTCAGATATCTTCCAGCCAACTTAAAGAAATGTTAAACTTCGTGTATAGGAGACGATGCCATCATGATACCTTCATTTACCCCTGGTACCTCACAAGCCCGCTCCGAAAGTTGATATGGACATGTGTAATCCTACTGGAAGACATTTTGAACTTTATCAAACTTTGTCTCATGTTATCTTTCTCCTACCTAGCTTCTCCTACCCACTTGTACTTTTGTTTGCGAATTCCTTGGTTAGTGCATTTAATCGTAGAAGGAGTAAACATTCTCCACCATCCTTAGCTCTTCATTTAATTGGCTGGTCTACTTATCAACTGATTAGGCGTTTTTGTGATGCAAACGAAAAAAGTAGGCAATCCTCGACGACCATAGGAGACTGCCGTCAAGAGTGTGGCCCTGTTGATGATGTCCGGAAGCTGTGGCCCAAACTAACTAGGGTAGCGGTCTCGGAGAACGGTCCCGGAAATTGAGAACGAGTTTTCACAATACGTTTGGTGTAGTGAGAGGTATCATGAAGACCCCCACATCATTACCGCTTCATCGCCTGCCCGCCTATCCGTCTGTCCACTTGTCCACCTGTCGCAGTCCACCTTAAGCAAATCCGCTCATCCCATCTGTGTTACTCATCTTCGTTGGTTTATAAACATGCGTCGGCTGGGGAGCTGTTCGGCGGGGCCTTGTTGGTTAGCGAATAAAGTTGGAGTTGTCAGCACGAAGATATCCAGCCAGGTTTATTTTGTTTGGAATGAGTAGAGCCGGAGAACATTTGCAGATTCGTAGACAGCTCTCTGTTTGGATCTCATCAAGCAACATTGGTCCCCGGAGTCTGAGATATTCTCCATCTGGCTTAAGCAGCGGTTTCTTTGAAAGTTCAATCGAAGCCCATATTCCTGAGCTGCCTGCTGATGTTGGTCAATCGCCCGACGCTGACCAAGTCAAACAAAAACTACTGAATATCACAGCGACGGAATCTCAAGGTGGCTTATGTGAACGATTTTCAATGTGCTGTAGATTGCCATAGATGTAACCGAGCCCCTCACCCTTCCTATTCACCCAATATGCTGCAAAAATAGACTTCAGACAATTTGTTGGTCGTGTGACGGATTTATCACCTAAACACAGGGAAAACGCTTAGCCAATGAAACTCAGAAGACAAAGCTCTGGCTGGCTGCCTGTAGATTTTGAGTAAACATTTCATGATACACTTCAATAGTTCTTCAATAGTTCCAGTAAGTTCGAAGCATTTGGACAGTAGTGGGGAGCCAGAAGCTGGGGCTCGACTTTGCCGGTACGGTTTTTATTCCCCTCCCACTGCTGAGCGACAGTTGGAACACCAGAGAGAGGAAGAAACCTTTGCCTCGCTTGATTGTAAGCTTGAAGATGCAAGCGATTACATATCCTAAACGATAAACAGGATAAATTTTTTAGGTAAGTCAAAAGGACGCGCGAGTGGGCTTAGCAGGGGCACGAAGGCCATATGCTTACCCTTAAATATCTCCCAAACGCCTTCTGTCGGCCGTAAGGTTTGGAACCAACATTGCGTGCTCTCTTGTGGCTCAAGAGTGAGCTACCTGAATTTATGTCCCAAATAGATTTTTGTCTTATTGCACGAAAAGTTTGAATAATCTAACTCATGAGTGGAGTCTCCTAAATGTTTTTGCTGTTTGTGCCGCAGTAGACGTCTCATAAGTAGACCTTTTCAGGAGCAACTTGGCAGAAGTTCATTTGTTTTTCAGAGAGTTCAAATTATATGGAGCCATGTTTGTGTGTTCCACTCTAAGCTACAGCACAAAACATTTTTGAAAGCACTTTGAGATTTTCTAGTGCCCTTTATCACTGCATTTCAGCAAGTGCCCGGGCCAAGTGCGCAAAGTGGAATAGGTGGCAGCTAGTAGTCGCATCCTCAGGTGATAATATTCTCGCATTTTTGGTAGCGTTTGCAAGGCACGGTTTGCTTTTTTCATTTGTAAACCTACTGCGGCGGTTGCTTATAAATATTTACTCCCATTCCACAACTGCATCAAAATAATTTACGGCCGGTTGCCAGTAAACAAGTGAAC
This sequence comes from Opisthorchis felineus, assembly GCA_004794785.1. Lineage (NCBI taxonomy): Eukaryota > Metazoa > Platyhelminthes > Trematoda > Opisthorchiida > Opisthorchiidae > Opisthorchis > Opisthorchis felineus. The sequence continues at coordinate 298,531 of SJOL01006477.1, forward strand.
AAGTCGGACGCTTTCCTTTCATTGCTTCACGGCAAGGGCACCTTCGCCTGAATTGAAAGAATTTGCTTCGGAACAGGATAGCAAATCGCTCATGGCGGCGGAAGTATGGGATTACAGGCAAAGATATTGCCGGTTCTTAACCAGCAGGTCTGCCAAAAATATGTATGCTGTTTATATGATGAAATCTCTTCCCAGCCGGTTGCGAGGTTGTGGCCAAGACGTTGTTCATGCACCTATTGAAAGTTAGTTCAATCGCATGCGTTTTGCCACGCATTTGAAGTTTCCCAAGATTGAGAGTTTTGTATCCAGTGTTCGTGCTAAACACAACAAGGTTCATTCCTCATTGGGCATGTTTTTAAACGTAAGGGTTCAAGCGTGCGTATAAGCTACATACGCCCCTGGCAACGAACGGCATGAATATCGCTTGACCCGTCATACACGAAGTTGTAAGAGACAATCATTGTACGTCAATAAACATTGTTTTGAGCGTTTCAGAAGACGTTGAAGAGAAATATGCTGAGGAACCATTCTACCTGAATAAACCTTCAGCGAAATGCACACAACCCATGGAATATTCGGCTGTGTTGTTTCACTATTTTTATGTACAAAAGGCCACAATACTGCCAGGTAATTTCCTGACTGTCCGTTTTGGATGGGCCAACAGCACCGTATACCATTTGATGATTCTGCTGGACAGTGCGGTGCAGTAAGTTGACTTTGATAGGTTTTCACAATTAAATTTGGTTACAACTAAAAGCACATCACCCAAAGTTTTATCGTACTTACTGGCCTGCGGGCCGCCCTACTCGGAAATGGTCACCCACTTTGATGACGCTGCAACTTGCAGTTTAAAAACTCAACCAGCTGGTGCAAGATATCTCCCCACCAGTTCTAAGCGGGCGGCTCGCGGGTCCTTTTCATCTCAACTCACACGGCGCTACATGCATTGTGTCCGGCGTTGGGACGTTTAAAATGCTAGCGAATTAAGAGCTACCAGTTAATTATGACTGCCTCGTTAGCTGAAGCTTCTAGTTCTAAGTTCATTATTCTCGGGCATCGATTGCGTATAAGCCAAACATCGCTGGTAGTCGGAGCAAGCCCAGGGAAGGTACTCACGAGCATCATAACATTCGACACCTAAAATTATTATACCACGAAAATGCCGTCATTTCGATCAGTGCTGCTTGCTGCTCAAGTGAACACTTAGGCAACCCAGAATCGACAGCTTATTGATGTCCCTTTGAAAAAATGAAGTATTCAGCGGTAAGCTGAGACATAAGTAAAAGTCGTCCCGTCCAGGTGAAACGGCTAGTATGTAGTGCTTGGTGTCTAGTGATAGCGTCTACATGGTGAAGCTGTTGTACGGCCAAAAATTGACTTGGAAATTTACATTTGTGTTTCGGAAATGCACAAGAAATCTGTGGCTGGACACCAAGGGTGAAGGAAGTATTAGCCGGCTAAAACATTTCCTCTGGATTTATTACGCTAACAGCTGCGATGAACTTTGGGTGCTAGGTCTGGATGGCGGACGCGATGCGGCATATTTGTTTGGCAGCTTAAAACTGGTAGCTTAATTTGGAGCCTTAAAGACCCGTCCGGGATTCATAGAAGGGTGGTTACCATATGTAATTGGAAACTTACTGGGCTAAAACAGTGATGAACTTTGGGGAGCCTAAGCATTTGGACTGTTCAGCTTATCTTTGCGCCCAACACAGAGAACGACACGGTCGACATCACAATGCGATGGCCAAATATACGTCAGAATTTTGATCCAATCGTTGTTTATAGGCTGGAATATTCCACCATACTCAAACCAAGACAGCAGAAGAATTGGGGTTGCCCTGGAGCCCTTAGGCTCAAATGTATGACCACAACGTATGAGTGGAGGATGTCGGTTTGGTGGTGAAGCAACACGTTTTAAGGAGCAAGGTGTCACCCGTGTTTCACTCCTTATCATAAGGACAAGGTACCCGTTTTAAGCCTCTATTCAACAAGGTGGAAGTAACCGTTAGTGCAGATCGTGCACCCCTCAGCATAGCTTAGCGAGTTGCGGAGACTTTTAAACCGCCACACGTCCAAGCCTCTATTTTACCGTCAATCACTGCAATCGCTATTAGCATCAACGCACATTCCATATTATATGGATGCTCCTGTGGATTTTGAAAGGGTACGCAGCGGGCGGCATTACCTCAAGCTAAGTCGTGTCCATCTGTCGATGGACTGTGTATCGTGGTGCAATCAAAAAGTATCCCGTAGGAGTTTGAAACACGTCGTGTACACAGGCCTCGTGAAAGAAGGAAAGGCAGTGCTGGACACATAATCTAAGTCGATCACTTATCCAAACCAGGAGATCATGAGGCAGGCAGAGTCAGTCAGAGCCCCGGTTTATTGTAGCACTTGCCACCCATAATAACCAGAGCTATTCGTTGAAAATATGTTACGATCAGAGCAGACAGAAGCACAATTCGGTTGCTTTTGTTGCACCCGGAGGAACATTGAATCACTGAGATACTGATGAAGAAGCAAAAGAGCTAGAAATACACCAGGAAATGGGCTTCATTTGCTTGATGAATTTGACTGTGAGATGAAGATACCAAGAAATAGTGATCGCTCGTGATCTAAACGTCCCGGGAAAAGAATAGATTGGTCGCTCTCATCTTTCAACCCTGCCAACCGACAGCCGATATACCTCGACACCGACGGGAGGACAATGAACTTTCCACTGTAAAAACCGTGAACTTGTAAGAGACTATTGCCATGAGCACCGAAAATGGACTGTTGGAGTCGTTCTTAAAGGGATCGGTCAGGTGATTTACAGCCTCCTGGTGGGAGCATGGATATAGAAACAACATGCCAATCAGCTTCGGCCAACTGAGTGCCGATCCCAAAAGCGAGAGAGCAGTCATCAGATCTTAACCAGCTGGCTGAAAACTTGAAAATTCCAAGGTCATCCCAAGTAGCCACTTTTTTTACACATACCGCCCACGACTTCTCACTGCTGTTATCGAGGTCCTGGACGGATCGCGTAAGAAAACTGTTGGAAATATTCAACGTGACTCGCGCCAACAGCTTTAGTTTGAACGGCTAAAAGTGGAAGCTCTCAGGAAGGCCAGGTCTCTTAAATTAACCTCATAATGCCCGAAACTTACTGAGACCCTCAAAACCCACTAAAATCGCGGTAGGGAAGTCGTCAAGCCTCCAGGCCAGAAAAGCCAGCTTTCGATTGAAAGTTAAAGCATTCAGTCTGTTCAGCAACGGCGGATAATGATGAGTATTTATCCAACGTCAAACAGACAGCCTGAATTCATGTTCAAAAGTATGTTTGAAATATAACAATGCTCTCTGTAATTTTTGGCAGATCAGTATTCGGAGGATGGAATCGGTTTCTCGGACACTACGTTGTTTTCAACGTCAACACTTCATAGTTGAGAATGTCTATGTCTACTGCACTTTACTGCAACTTCAATGTATGGTTAATTTGTTTGAGTGTGAGTGAATCTTCAAGGTCATCAATTACCTCCTATTTCAATTGGTGTCCACTGCAACAAGATAACGCGACTTGCGGTAAAAAGTAAACCGCTTACATTGGGCGACGGTTGCAGGTAGTTCTATAGCTATAATAAATCATAAAACTTGCTAGAGCCTACATTGTACGCGGAAGTGCTACCTTTGTAAATGAATTTTGCCTTGTGCCTTCTGCTCGACTAGACAGATGCCAAGTCCTATGTTTTCGGATCGCAAGAATAGCTGTTCCGGGTAATCGTCACCATAGATACATTATATTCGGGTAACTCATACTAGGTTTGAAGAACGTAAGGCTTACATATGATTATGACCAATGCCTATTGCTCGAGTTTCGTGGTACACCGCTTGGTATCACCATGGCGGTCTTCGGGTCTTGCCCACTGGCAGCAGAGTTCTCCATCGCAAATGGCAAAAGATACCAGGCCTTCCAAAGCCTGCTGAGAGGGGTTGCTAGATAGTTTGCGGCTAGACATGTTTGTGGTGAGCTACTCATCATAACGCCCACCATAGAGTTCCAACCTAATTGAAGGAGGCTGCTGTTACTTGTACAATAAAACAATGAGAACTTGGTCGACGCACACGGCCATCATGCGGCCAGGTGTCCACGATGCCTAACTAACTGGAAAACTTATCATTCAGCACATTAAGGTCCTGGAGGGAAGCGTATCTTCCGGCCGATGACCCGCTAATTTTTTGCACCCGCTTGTTCACGATAAACCTGTCGTTTCCCTTGTTGGTGAGTCTTTCAGACACGCGCGGACGGCTGTTAGCTACAATACCTAGGATAAACGACAATCGCCCCTTTGGTGCGTCACGTTGATCGCTAGACGAACCAGTGGGAAGTACAAATCGGGCTAGCGCATTGTCACCTGGCGTGATGCACGGGGCACGAAAAGCACCGATCTTGGCCCAGAATGGCATTAAATTTTATAAATGCAGTTTTCTCGGGAAATTTCTGTCTGAAATAGAGGGTGGCTATATCTGCGATTTGTTCACGTGGATAAAATTTACGCGCCACCCTATTATTCCAAGTACTCGCTGCAGTCAGTTCTGTTTTCGATTCGTTTATGTTAAAATAAACTCTACCCGTTTATTTCCTGGCTGTAAGCAATTGGCTTCTGAAATTCTCCCTGACTTTAAAACGAAATGCTCTGGTGGTACTTAAAACAAACAGGTATAAATATGATCATCACAGTCGTCTTCTTTTGTTGTCGTACAGTAGCATGCATGCGTGGTATAGCGCCCCAATGCTTCATGGTATGTTTATGCCAAACCGTGAGTAGCAAGGGGCATCAAAACTTTGAATTTTTTCAAGTTGTCTAGGCCAGTCCGAACTGATAATCTGTCAGTTTTACGGCAACGATCACTCCACTTGGTATGTTTCAGTGCAAAGAATATTCAAAAACTTGGACTGCTGATGAAGCTGCCATCTAAATTATCCGCGGCCCTCACGCACTAAAGGTAGCTGCACATTCATGACCCCACAATAGCAAGGTAGCAAGGAATCTTGAAGAAAACCATGCGCCCTTGAAATTACCGGTGTATACAGGGTTTATCAATCTTCCCGGTGGGTTAATTCACACCCTTCGTGCCTGGCCGCCTTATTGAAGGCACGTAAGCAAATAGCTCCCCGTTCTTGATGATGCGGAGACTTTTCTGCTCACTCACCATTGGGATCACACGCAAAGAGTAACTGTGGAGAGCATGCTTATATGCGTTGGATATCCTGCCTGCTGAATCAACCATGTTAACCCCTATTTTCAAGCGCCTATGCGGATGAACAGCTGAATTTGAATGGAGTAGACAGTTGTGGCTCATTCTTCGCAGATGTGCATGGCCACGCGTAAATACTACTTTGCCATCGTTGTGTACTGCGGAGGGACAAAGACGAGTTGTATGCACGAGTTCCTTCCTGGCTTCGTGCCATACCTGACAGACGTGCTTCTCAGTGTTGTGCGCGGTGCATAGCAAGCTAACGTTCTTCAGGCTTAGTCCTGTTCGGTCACCTGCTAAGCAAGCAATGATTCACGCTGGATAATTTAGCCCCGACTTGTGCCTAAAAGAGCGTTTGCTATGGCAAGGAAGCTTCTCTGACCTTATTGACTGTTTGTCAAGCAAAGTCTCTAACTTCTGTCCCCGATTACAAAGGGGAATCGTGGAGTATTTTCTATATGGAGATTCTGTCTCCGCTGGTGGTTGATAGATTTCCTCGAGATTACATGATAGCATGCCTTCAGCTCGCTAAGTGATTGACAAAAAGGTCGCAAACTGTTCGCTGAGAAAACGAAGCACGTTTGTCAGTTGTGGGACTAGCCGGATCATTAGGCTGAAAATATTCTGAGTTTTTCGGCGGTGGAACTTTCACGTAGCTCCCGTCAGTTGACAGTCATAGTGAATGAATTTTATTAACAATAAATGTACGTTGCCCCACCGGTTTGTGATACCGGACGCAGTGGTGTGTGGTTTCGTTGTGCACCACGCACGTTTTGGCTACCCACATCTAGGTAAAAATCTGTATGAATTTTATCTTTCCATAACCGTTAAATACCAATAACCGTCAAATTTCTCTCGATCATATCTTGCACTTTTTCTCTGAGTCGCAAAAGCCTGACAAGAACGGCTCATTTATGTATAAACACCATCAATGAGGCAACTTTTTCGTCGAATTGCCAAACACCCGCGGAGAAAGCAGCTGGAATTGTTGAAATCGTTGTGAGGTTCAGATCTGGCGCCTAATCATGTGAGTCAGTGGTAATGGCTATTAACCAATGTACCATCCAGGTACATACCTCCTCATCCACGGTAAAGCTGTGGTCATCAGAAATGTAACGGAAGCCGCGTTGAATGCAAGTTTTACCTGAAAGTGGTACCAAGAGCTGGAATCCCTTCGTGCACATAACTTTAATACCGCGACCTAACTCCTTCACCACCGCTCAGAAACCTTGAAGTCTTATCTGGTTAGTTTAATTGATCGTGCAGTTTTGCTCCCGTTTCTTTATGGTAACTAGCCGCGTTTCTAGTACTGTATTATATTCTTTCCAATATCCCGTGATGATTTTTATAACCCGGCATCCACCTTTTACGTGCATTGAAACTGACACCTTAATCTGCACTGAGATGTTGATCTGATCCTTAGAACAATGTCTGCAGTAGCTATCTTCTGACGATAGTCAATTCACATCATGCACCCACAAGACTAGAATTAAGATCTGAACGCGACACGGATACGCCGTGTGGTGGATTTATTTTACTTTCCGACGCCTTTCGGAGGCAATCAGTGTCCAGCACCAGAACTTGGCCACTGTTCATCCACGGAACGAATGTTCCCCCAACCAGCCTCAGGCCGTAGACTTTTGGTACTTCAGAATTTGATTGACCAAGTGTGCTCGAGCAACTCGCCTCCTGCTTCGTTGATATGCCGGATGACGTCAACATAAACGTTGAAAGTATCACCTGATTTGCCGCTGAGCAGAAGCCAATGCGTCTTCGTGTTTTCATCCCTAGCTTAGGCTACCATGACCCCGCTGTGCAACCGAATGAAACAACTATGCTGAGGAATATGTCCCGGCGACAGTAAACTGTGAACTTTATGTCTATTTGTTATGTGCCTAGTCAGACACCAATGAAATGTCAAGCTCACCAAAAACATGCACACTAATATCACGTCCTGTTCCTCACAACTGATTCCTCTTGGATGTGTGCTCAATAATTCTTCGGTGATAAAATGCCTGGAACGAATTTATTTCATTGTCACTCAAGCTGAAAACATCGATGGCGTCCCTGGGCCGGTAAATGCGTAAGGGGTACCCGAGTTTTTGACGAAGACCGGCTAAACGATGATGAGTTTATTTATTTGGTAAGCGACATTGTTTGGTTAGAGAGAATACGCCAGTGCTAAAAATTGTGGGCATTTACCGAAAGCTAAAAAAGGAGTGTATACTGACTGATGAGACTCTTGGACCTTATATTCCTATTGACCACAAATCTAGGAAATTTCGGTGTCCTTCTTCGCGGTGAAAACAATCTCCACCTATTGTACCTAGTGGCACTGCAGACGGCACAATTGAGTTGATCTGTAAAAAATGAGCGAAAGGAGCTCAAAGATATCCTTTATCGCTATGATCTACCAGACAGGGCATGTTAGGCCTTGAGCCTGGTTGTACTGAAGGCTCGTTTGTCGATATTCGTTACAGAGAAGTTGGTTGACGACTGAATGAGAGCAGCCAACGATTTTCCGAAGATCCGTCATTATTCATGCTAACTGGGTGTTTTCGCACTAAGTTCACTGAAAAGGTGGACTTAAGCTACCGTTTCAGAATCCAATCAGCTGCTAGCTAACTGCATATAATGCACGGTCGAATTATCCCTCTGTTTTTTTCTAACACACCTTAATACGTTTCCATTCGATCGCCTGTCGATATCTTGAAGTAGTTCCGCTTGAGTACAAGTATTCTCAAGGGTTTTAGAATTAATTTACTGGTGAAGTATTCTGTTGTTTGGACACTGGGATCTTTTATGCAACTAGCAATAAGGTACTGCGCAACCAAGTTTTCGGCTTCGAGATACTGCATGGCTTCACCGATCGCCGCGGCCAAACGAGGTGAATCATAGTGAACGCGACATGTCAAGTACTAGAATACACACCCAACGTGCTGAACAAATGCTGCCGCGCTTCTAAGCCAGCACAATCTTTGAGACATCCCAGCATCAGTTTCCGGCAAGACAGCATTCATACATTTTTCCGAACACTCTCCGACAGCCCACCACACGTTCCTACCGAGTGGAACTTGAAGCGGTCTTTGCGTAACGCTTCCAATCAAAGAATATAATAATTACGGCTTTCACACAAGTTAACACAGATTGGCTCAGATGCCAAACGTCACTGAGAGAGCAGTTATCTTCTAGTTTCTCCCATAAGGAATTTCCATGGATATCGTGTACTGCAGCATTAGATTAGTCAATATAAGTGCGGGATGAAAAGTATGTTTGTGTTTCACCACACTCAAGCGCTTGTTTGCTCTTACTCAAGACATCTTCGGCCGGGTTGACACAATATGTGAGGCTTTCAGCCACCCCCCTTGACCCAGACGGCCGCTGTATGAAGCACGGTGCAGTAATAAATCCAAAAAGCAAAAAAATATATCGGAAAATTGCCGGAAAGCGGGAGCTAAAAAGAGAGTGCAAAAGGTGACAGACATGTCAAAAAAGCCGCCATTGATATTTAAGACAAAAGAAATCCTAATTTGCCTGGAAGGACACCCGACAGATGGGTGTCACAGACCAGCTTGCTGTATCTTTTCAAAGGCAAAACCATCCCTCGTATGATATGCAGCCCGCGTCTCAGGGGCATATTTAATATGGCCTTGCGAACGACCTATAGAGGGTTGAAAGTATCTCACTTGAAGAACTGGATACAATGAGTTCTCATTTTGCAGAAGCACAGTAGCCCTTTCAAGAATCTTCTGCGCTTTGTATGCTGGTCTTGGGGAAATTGGTAACATTCAAGCCAAAACCTGGCGCTATCCTAACCTTTCTCACAATTCTGCCTTCGTGCGGTAGTGTGCCATTGGTTCTTTAAAGTTCCCTACTTACGACAAACCTAGATCCCATTTGCAAACCTTCTAACCGGTTAAGGAGTAACTGGCGCATCCCGTAAGGCTTCACTTTTAGGGGTAATGATCTCTGATTCTTTAAGCTCCTGGTGGCTGGCATCAATCAAACTCCTCTTGGGTAAGTGACGGGCAGTTTTGACTAGGATTTTCCGTCCAAATAACCCTAGACACGCAAAAATTCAGTAGATAAGTTGAATATGACTTCCACACCATTTGGGGACGGTCAAGGCAAAATTCAACCTTTATTCCACTGACAGCTTTTCTTGTTCAAGGAACTCATTAAAAGGTAATGTGCAAAGGTCAGCGTGCGACACTGCCAACCGTTTTAGCAGTTCATGATGAATAACACACTGGACCGTCGCCTAACCGTTTGGAGCTTGGACATTACGTCTTCGGTCATTTGAATATATATATCTAGTTCCAACTGGCAACAACATGATACACTTTGTCAAATTGATTCCGCAGCACTCTGGTGGGTTCGCAACTAACATATGCTCGTTTCCTTAGTTTGACTTCAGTTACCTGCATGATATCTATTGGGTACACTTCTTTGTGGAAGCACTCGCCGCTAATTTTATTTCTCTTTGCCGGTCAGAGAGCGTTATTTGTTCGTCTTGGACCCTTTTATACCTTCTAGGTAACTTGGCCAAAGCCTAAAACGTAAGGGCGAATAACCTGTTTCCAGGTTTCACTGCTTTGATCCAGGTTTGATAAAAATTTGTCGAAAGGCTCCCGAAGTGACTCATTATCGCATTCCGAAGGTTATTCTCGTCACTTAAACGCTACCGCCTTGAATGTCCTCGAGTACACTTACAGCCACTCGCTTATCCAGGACTACTCAAAGGCATTTATCTACTTTCAAGACATTCTCCGGCCGCGCCTCTCCCGTGAACCTCCGGGGACGAAAACTTTTCCCTGGAAGACGTTCCGTTGTGAAGTAAATTTTCAGAGCCCACTGCTCAGACCTACATCCAGTAGCTATAAACGTCTATTTAATAAAGTGTTTCGTAGTCCGCCTTACCCTCCCCCCATGGGCTAATCTTAATTCAGGGCTCTTCGTCCTACCCGAATACGGCATTCCCAGTTGCATCAAGTTGTTTCCATTTCGCGAGCACTCCCATATACCCATTGGTAAACACGTTAATAAAGGTAGAATTCTCTTGCTTGTACTTGCGTGCCTTCCCCAAGCCTCCGGTCCGGCATCTCATATTGTGAGTTTCAGTCTTGTTAACTGGTCCCCCCTGCAGGAAGCCCACCCAAGGCTATGTTGCCTTAAGTCATATATCTATTTATAATGCTGAATTTGCCCGCCCGGCACCACGGTGGGGCAACTATAGCACCAACTCGCCGCAATGGGGTAAATCGGTTGAGAATTATCAGTAATTTACTGATAAACATATCCCATATATTTGTTGCATTAAATTCATTTAGAGACTTGGCTACAGTGCTTGTAAATCATTTTATTATACCACCTGCGTATCTCTAAATAATCGGGTAGCACCTAAGGTTATTGGACGCTTGAGGCTACCCTGTTTGATGACACTCAAGAAGAGCAATCCCTATAAATGGCTGCTTTCGGAAAGCCTATGGCCAGTGTCGTGCGAAGAAACCCAAAAGAAGTACCTGAATACCACCCCACCCAAGCTCGAAGTGTTTGTCATGCGACATTTATTGATGAAGAGTATCATGAGCGAGGGTTTTAATCAAGCCGAACGTCAGCCCCAAAGCGCTTTGCGGATACGTGTATTATGCCATAATTCTACTTAGTTTCTATATGAGGGTTAATCAAATTATGCGCATCACCGCTAGTAGTGAGGCCCATACCCATCATTTCCCCCCATCCGGTATACTCATCTACGTCCATAAAATGCCTCAAACGATTCTACCCACCTTCGTGTTTCCGTCCCAGTACAAACCAGCGAATCGGGGAATCCACGAGTGACCCAATAGTGGTATGCGAAGCCTACACAGAACACCGTGAAGGCATTTTTTCAATCCCAATGGCCACAGCACATACAAACTTGGCAAGGCGTAACTACGAACGACTTCTGATCGACTCTTTTTCACGCAGGAGGTTGTCCATCGACTCTTGCACAATGCACACCCCTTCGGCGCACTGGGGCCAGACGAGGTCCATCGAAGGATCCTGAAGGAAACATCGCCTACACTGGCAAAGCATTTCTACCTGGTGTTTCGTCAGTCGCCCCGCGAAAGCATCCTTCCCTTTGCTTCGAGGGAAGCGATTGTCACGTCAATCTACAAAACTGGTGACCGCCTATCGTCCGGCAGCTACAAGCCTATTAGCCTCATTAGCATACCGTGCACAGTGATTGAACGCATTCTGAAGCGAGCCGTCGTAAATCGCCTCAGTACCAACAACTTGATATCCACAGCGCAACAAGAATTCCTCCCAAACCGTTCTTGCGTGACCAACATTCTCGTATTTATGGACGGCTTCACCCAAGCCAACGGCGAGGGACTCATATCAGAAGCCATATAGTTCGAATCCTTTAAAAGAATTCGATCGAGTCCCATAAGTCCCTCTGCCCCACAATCTCCAGCCTTAGGAGATTCAGGGAGAAGTTCCACACCGGATTAAAGCATTTCTATCAGGTAGAGCAGTCCGAATGAAAGTATGCTCAGCCTGTTCTTTTGGGCAATGTCCTCCACTGGAGTTCTTCAGGGTTCCGTTTTGGGACCACTTCTGACTCTGCTCTACTTCAGCGATCTTACACATGTGCTTTCAAGCTCATGCCCACTTTGTGCTGACGACTTCGAATACAGGAGTTCCAAAGCCAGCGCCCTCCAGATGAATGTAGGCGGTTCAACGCAGCAGTCACTGGACTGGCACTTTACCCTGAATGACGAGATTGGCTCCATGTCATTCAGGGGTGACCCAGCGAACGGCTTGTCGTGCATGGTGAGCTTAGACCAGAAGACATTACGAGGATAGGTGCCAAAAAAGGATTTATGTATCTGAATTTCTTCAGACATGTCCTAACTTCACTGCAAAAACCCGCTCAAAGGGCATTCGTAGTTCTGTGGATGATTCGACGAACCTTCCCTATGTTACTCTGGTGGACTTACAGATACTATATGGAGCCTACGGCGGACCGCCTCTTGAACATGCCAACCAAGTTCCCGATTCAAGACGCAAGAAAGACGTAGCCCTCTTTGAGCACGTCAAACGGGCTGCTAAGGCAATGGTTGCTGGCCATAAGTCCGTTGATCATGAAAAGCGTCCCGCGGTTCATGACCAGTTTCCCCTGGAGTATCGTCGCCTCCGAAGAGATCTAATAATTATGCCCCGTTTGGACGAGGTTTGGCCAAAAGTTTTTCACCGCTGACCCGACAAACACGGCCGGGACATGGCGAAATTTTCAAGGTCAGAGCGCACTACTTAATTAGGCAACATGGAACGCAATTTAAACTCGACTGTATCTGCATGCACGTGTATCATATGACCTTATGTGTGCCTCTCTCTCTCTATTACAGGTACCCCGGACGATCCACCACGGGCCCCGGACAGGAAGGAGTGGCCCGCTTGTACACCCCCTGAGTGACCTTGACCTATTTTTGTACCTCGCCGTATGTGCGCCCTTGATTTCGGTTTCAATACACATGTGTGGTTGCCACGCCCCGGCCTTCTCCCCTGTGTCACCCAACTTGTGCGAATGTGTGATTTGTGTGCCGTGTGGATCCAATAATATCAATTTCCTTATCGATTTGAACTAAAGCCTAGAGCCGTTACTGAGGCTTCGTAGCCTTGGGCTGTTGGACGCATGGCCGGAGTCACGAAAAGCCTTAGAACGTCGACAATATCAGGCATGGAAGACCTGGTTGGCTGTTATCCACTCCACCTGGCCTATGAATCTACAACCACAGGGATCCCCAACTGGACCGAAAAACCCCTAAAAGATCCCGCTGCCCAGAGAATTGCACATCCCAGCTCAATGACCTTTTATGTGACGTCCGTTACGCGGCTGCCCGAAAACCGAAGTATGTCAGGCCAATGATGTTACGGCACCGCCATACCGAGTTTGGTAGCACACCCGCAACTATCCCCCTCCAAATCTCGAGTGTACCCCCACCCGCTCGTTCTATTAACTACAAATAGGAATAAGCTCCTCACCTGGCCCCAGCTGCCTACATGATCTGTCCATTCCAAACTGCTGAACCTGTCGTTCGAATTTAACCATCTCGGTGGATTTTCAGTCTGTGCTCCCAACAGAAATCAATAATTTTCTATACAGCTCGCGTTCTGGCTCGTGTGTTGGCACCATCTCACTCTTCCAAGGAACTATTATGCCCTGCTTTACAACAGCAACACCAGTGAGTCTCTACAGTTTCACTGTACACCATGATCCTGAGGTTCCTGTTACCATCTATACGCTTTGCTAATCCCTTCACTTCATCACCCCCACTTACCCTTTTTGTGACCCTGGCCATGAGCCCAACAGTCCAAGGCCAGGAAGCCTCTGCGGTGGTTTTAGGTTTCAGTTCATCTTGACCTGCTGGATGGCGCCAACTCTACTGCTTCACCAGATCTGATGTTCTGGTTCCTTGTTTTCAACCATTTACACTTTTCTTGTCATGTGTCAAACAGGAAGCCTCTTGTTTTGCCCTCCCTCGCTTTGTTTTTTGCCCGCCACCTTCAAATCCTACCGACCTGATCTTGCTCGATGTTCTCTCCAAAAAAAGCACAGTAACCGTGCCTCCCTTCCCGTGCAGGTTTAGTGGTGACCACGTCTACATCGGATAATGCCCCCCAACTATGACGCTGTCCCTTTCGCCAAAACCCCTGTACCCACGATCACCACCAGTCATTCCTTTATTCGGACTGTAACCTGACGATCATGCCTGACGGCATGCCACCCACAAGTTGGGAATAAACATTATTATTATTATTATCTACACATTTCAGAACCGACGTGTACCGTCACTAAACCCTCGCGGGCGTCGAATACCGCTGACTTCCTGACATCCCACGCTGAATTGGTGAGACGTGGGATCTAAAAAATTGATTGAAAAGATGAATTCGAATACCCCGTCGTTTGACGTGCCCAGAAACTGTCCCATTCCTCGATGATTCCCGGTCGATCCGTACCCGCCCTGCGTCCGCGCAATGTTTTCTCTCCCGGTGATAATCTCACTCTCTGGTCGTTTCGTACCCCTTCCTACCTCAAACAAATACCCGCTGACCAGTATGAACAGTACCTACCCAGTCTGCTTGACGATTCCGCAGCAGGACAGCTACTGTCGACGGGCACACCAATCGAGGCGCCACCAGCCACCCTCTGGGCGATCATTGACGATTTTTTCAACGTTAGACAACCAGCTCTGCTCCGGCTGGAAAGGTTCAGGGGGCGGAAACAACTACCCGGTGAATCCGTATATCGATTTATTGGAAGTCTGAGGAATCTCGCTACGAAGATTTACGCGGCAGAGTACAGAATAAAGACTGAAGAAGAGTCACTCCAACAGTTCATCCGGGAGTACCCCATCCTGGTCTGAAAGCAGAACTTATCCGCCGTTCCCGGGACAACATACGCGATGCGATTCAACTCGCCCGGAGTTACGAGGCGACTTCAGTGCTAGAACCACAACTTCATGCCCTAAAATTAACCGCAAAACCAGGTCCCTGCCAACCACCACCCCGTAGCTGGAATAATCGACCGGCAAGTTGGATGAACTGCCCCTACTGCCGCCGGTTCGGGAGAAGAGCCCATCGTTGTGGTCACAACCCCCAATCCGTCCTACCGGTGAGCCTCTAATCTCCTGTAATTCGGTACCTGTCATTTTCCATATTTCTCATTCTATGCCACCCCTCATAATGTCAGGTTACTTAAACAGTCGCCCAATACGTTTCCTAGCCGACAACGGCGCTTCATGCTCTGTAGTCGGTGCACGAGAGTTTTGGCCACGTGGTCGTCAGCCGGCAGCCAGCAACAACCAAAGAACAGCGAACGGCACGCCCCTTCAAACGGCAGTAACAGCTTCATTTTCCGTCGGCATAGGGAAGCTGTGCACGGACCACCAGTTCTGCTGTGCCCAGGGTGACATGGGAGGCCAGCCTTGGGGTAGAGTTTTTAAAGAAATACAAGGCCTCTATCGACTTCGTCGGTGGACAAATCACGTTTAACAACCCTTGCCCACCAAACCCTGGTTTCCTCTCGTCTGTACAACACAAAAATCATTGGGTACAGCCCCCATTTGATTGTAGTCCTGCCCCCCGGAGGCGAAGTGTGGTTTAATGGAATTATTAAATGAAATTACCACTTCGTTCGACACCCATGGGTCTAAACCCATGCCCTTCAACACACTATCGATACTAGACACCACCGCCCAATATATCAAACCCCTCGTAGAATCCCTGTTCATTACCGCACCAAACTGGACGCCATGATTCAAGAGATGTTGGACGACGGAATTATTCGGCCGTCATCATCATCATGGGCTTCCCCCATTGTCCTTGACATGAAAAAGGATGGCAACTTGCGCATGTGCGTTGACTATCGGAGATTAAATGATGTCACTGCGCGTGATTCTTTTCCCCTACCACCAGAGGACGACACAATTGATGATTTAGCAGGGGCAAAGTGGTTTCAAACACTAGATTTGGCTTCAGGTTACTGGCAGGTGAAAGTCGCACCCCACGACCGACCGAAATCCGCCTTCATAATCCCATCTGGACTTTATGAGTTCGAACCAAATTCATTCGGACTTGCGAACGCACCAGCAACGTTTCAGCTGCTAATGCAGACGGTACCGGCAGGGCTGGTCCCTAAATCTTGCCTGATCTATTTAAACGACATCATTGTTCATGGCCGGGCAACGAATGAACACAACAGTCGGCTGCAAGAAGTCCCATGTCGCCTCAAGGAAGCTGGCCTAGCCCTTTGCGCGGAGAAACACAAGTTTCTACAACGTGAAGTGCTGTTTTTGGGCCATAGTTTGTCTTCCGATGGGGTCCAAACGGACCCGGATAAGATCAAACACATTGCTGAGTGGCCGATACCGACGGGTGTCCGTGACTTACGTAGTTTCCTCGGGCTGGCATCATACTACCGGAGGTTCATCAAAGGATTTGCCGCCAACAGTGCGTTACTCCACATGCTTACTCAAAAGGATCGGAAATTTTCGTGGACTGTAGAGTGTGATGAAGCCTTCAACTGCCTTAACCAAGCACTAACATCTTCACCTATTTTGGCATACCCAAATTTCTCAACTGGTGCAGGAGAGTTTGTGTTAGATACGGACGCTAGCGAAATGGCGATTGGTGCCGTACTGTCCCAACGTGTTGGTGACCGAGAAGTCGTCATCGCATATGGTAGTCGCGTACTAGATAAACGTGAACGTAACTACTGTACCACCCGACGCGAATGCTTGCTTTGGTGTACTTTCTCCATCACTTCCGGCCCTGCCTGCTTGGCAGGCACTTCCTTGCTCGGGCGGACCATCACTCACTACAGTGGATGCAGAGTGTCCGCGATCCTGATGGTCAGGTTGCGCGCTGGCAGGAGCGGATTCAAGAGTATAATTTCTCCTGCATCTATCGTCCGGGCGCTAGACACTCGAACGCCGACGCCTTATCTCGAAAACCAGCCCAGGAACTGGAGTCTGTTAATGTATTACTTGCGTCTAATCAAATGAACTGGGAAGAAGAACAATCCAGGGATGCGGATATCGGGGAGATTTACCGCCTCCAGCTACAGGGCAACCTCAAGCCCTCTGGACGCCTGATGGCCTCGAGATCTCCGGCAGCAAGGAGTTTGTGGTCACAGTGGGGGCTACTACGAATTATATCTCGAGTACTTCACCTTGTGGATAGTCGGGATGGCCAGCCTCGTGTCGTCGTCCCACGTAGTTGCGTCCGGCATACCATCACAGCAGGCCACCGAGATTTGAGACATGCTGGACAGAAGAAAACGGAAGCGCACATTAGAGGGCACTACTGGTGGTTTCTGCTATACCAAGATGTCGCGGCTTTCTGCCAGCACTGTTCTGTGTGCGAAAACGAAGGCCCCTACTAGAACACCCAGAACACCGCTACAACCGATCACCTTGCAAGGACCAAACCATCGAGTGGGTATTAACATCATTGGACCTCTACCTGAGACCAGAAATGAGAACCGATTCATCGTCGTCATGGTTGATTACCTAACCAAATGGTGTGAAGCTGTGCCAGGGAAGCAGCAAGATTCCCGTACAATTGCATCGGTGATAATCTCTGAATGGGTATCGCGCAATGGGGTACCGGTCATTTTACACTCGGATCAGGGCCCAGCTTTTGAGAGCTACTTACTGCGGGAAATGCTTGCACTCCTGGAAATCCACAAAGCAAGGACATTGCCGTACCATCCAGAGGGAAACGGTCTGGTGAAACGCACCAACAGGGCCATAAAGCAAATACTAACTACCCTCGTGAACCGCTATGAAGAAGGACGGTGGGATGAACACACTCCACTGTGCATGCTGGCCTATCGAGCAGCTGTACACGCGTCGGCAGGTTATGCGCCGACATTTCTACAGCTCTGCCATAACCTTCGATTGCCTTCAGAGGCAGACACGTTTGTGGCCCTTGCAGACCTCGTTGGTAGTAACGAGTACGTCCGATCGCTCCGCGAACGTCTGTTCGCTGCATTGCAAATCGCTCGTGAAAACACTGGACATGCCCAGCAACACCAGAAGGCTGTCTACGACCGCAGATCAGATGGACCCGTGTATGAAGTAGGCCACTATGTGTTCTTACATCGCCCGAAGGCACCGCCGGGTGCACCCACAAAATTCCACCTGACGTGGCAAGGACCCTATGTTATTGTTGTGAAGGGACCAAACAATACATATCTCTCGTGACCCCTCTCGGCCACACACGGAAGTACATTGTGTACATTACAAGCAGTTAAAGCCCTATCCCCCACCTCGTCTGACGCCCAGCCGTCAACGTCCCACTACCTTCCACCTGTTAGCCATACGGTCGAGATCGGTACACCTGGCACAAACACCTTCTGAGCACTGAGGACAGTGCTCATGCTCGGGAGGGGGCACTGTAACGCAATTGAATCTGGACTGTATCTGCATGCACGTGTATCATATGACCTTATGTGTGCCTCTCTCTCCCTATTACAGGTACCCCGGACGAGCCACCACGAGCCCCGGACAGGAAGGATTAGCCCGCTTGCACAACCCCCTGAGTGACCTTGACCTATTTTTGTACCTCGCCGTATGTGCGCCCTTGGTTTCGGTTTCAATACACGCGTGTGGTTGCCACACTCCGGTCTTCTCCCCTGTGTCACCCAACCTGTGCGAATGTGTGATTTGTGTGCCGAGTGGATTCAATAGTACCAATTTTCATAACTACACATTTCAGAACCGACTTGTGCCGTCACTACGTCCTCGTGGGCGTTGAATACTGCTGACTTCCAGACATCCCACGCTACAAACAATTTTTCTCAATTCGGGTAGTTGGCGCGTGGAATAAACTACCCCCAAATGTTGTTCATGCTGCATCTATTACCCAGTTCAAGCACTTTTAGGCGCCTTTCAAGTCGAGTCCCCGTGCATACAAGCTTACTGCCCCGCTCTGAGAACCTAAACAGCAGTGCTGCACCCTATTTTCGCTTGTGATTTTCAGCTTAATGGTAGCCGCTGAACGACAAGAACAAACCCGTCCCAGGAAACTTGGGCAAAGGCCTCGATCCTGTGTATCGATCCGTGAATCCGTGTCGCGCTTCTGTCTTTGACCTTGACGGAGCGTAAATAGCGCGGGAGATTAAGTGCTTTGCGTTTGGGAAGGTCGAGGTCTCTCGGCCCATAGTTAGTAGGATCCCATTCAAAGAGATACCAGCGGACTAATACATCAGAAGAGAGCAAGTTGGAATGCACATGCTTCACGCATGCCTCACGTCGATTGGTCAACCCACAGCTGACACGGATACGGATTCACGGATTGATGCACAGGATCGAGGCTTTTGCCCAAGTTTCCCGGGTCGGTTGTGTTCTTGTCGTTCTGCGGTTGTCGTTTACCTGAAAGGCACAAGCGAAAAAAGGTTGTAGCACTGCTCTTTAAGCTCTCAGCGCAGGGCAGTAATTTTGCCAGCACGAGGACTCGCATAGAAAAGTGTCTAGTAGTGCTTTAAACTGGCTTCTAGAAGGAGCGTGGACAACTGTCGGAGGAAGGTTATTCCACGCAGCTACTACACGAAATGAGAAAAAATTTTGCCTAATAAAAGTGTGCGCTCTTAGCTTAAAAATCTTCTTACCATGTCCCC
>SJOL01006477.1:319442-372528 GCA_004794785.1 Opisthorchis felineus
GCGGCGATGTCTCATGTATTTAAACAGCACATTTCTGTTTTTCCGGGCGAGGTCCAGAATGATGGCTTGTTTTCGTATGTTCCATTGGCGGATTTCTGATTTACAGCGGTTCCGCATACATGTTTCCACATGCGACGTGATGCTTGGAGTTTATACACACTCCTGTTAATATGGCAGAACAACAAATGATACAACACGTGTGGGCCAGCTAGAGATTATTCCATGGTGGTGTCCAGAACGACGTATATGGCACCCAGTACTGATGGTGAATTTCCAGAAACCGCTGGTAAAGGGTGACGACAGTACCGTGGCCTCATTTAGAGCATGAGTGTCCCTACAAACCGCACTAATTGGCACGTGTAGGAGCATGGATACGAGTTCGTGGGAATCTGGTGGAGCTAACCGAAGTGTGTGAACCGGAAAGCGTCACGAACTCTGGCCCTTATTGAACCTCGAGGTTCAATATCCAAGATCTTGGATATCACGCAAGTTGTTAGGGCATAGGAGGAGGTGAGAAAAATCCCGGAAGCGCATCAAAGACAGCGGAAGCAATGACTGTCTGTGATGCGCGCGTGGGAGGGGGCGAGATGGCTCAGTGGTTAGAGTGCTAATTTACTGACCGAATTTACTGGTCCGTGGCTCGAACCAGACATCTGCATCTCAAATTCTTCTGTCTGGACTTGAGCAACCTGGCAATATCCCGGCCCTCGTGCTTCCTTCGGCAGCTAGGAAGCAATAGCGAATTCAATATGGTTAGGAATCGCAAGCGAATGATGGCCCGCGAGAAGGCAGCTTACAAAGAGAGGCTTAAACTAGTAGGGGAAGATGCGCCGAAAGGAGTTTATGCACACGTCAGTCGCAGAAGGGAAGACAGGCAAACTTTCAACCTCACTGAACACAGCTGTCGTAATTTTTCCCACCTAAACGCTCACGCAAACAAAAGACCGCAGGTCTGCCTCATGTCCATCTACTTCCCAGAGGAGCGATCAAGGTGTGAAACGAACTTCTAACGCATGTGTTCGGTGCTATCACAATTGACCATTTCAAATCTTCACTGCGTAAACATCTCGTTAGACTCACCGAAACGGTGCTAGGAAGACTTGTCACTCGTAGCAACCCGAATTATGAGAGGGGGTAAATAAAGGGACTGACCCTTACGATCGGAAGCAGAATCAAAGAGTAATCGCTGGGTTAAAAATAGTACATTTAGCTGTAACACCATTCTAATGCAAAGTTGCCATGCGACTCGAAGGAGGCACGGGGGCTAATTTACCTTCTTGGTGTTTTAACTTAGGCCAGAACAATCGAAAGGCAAAGGTTGGATACAAGCTCCAGACTTTAACGTTGGAAGTAGCTTCACGCGCCTGCTTAGCTGTGTTGCGCTATTGGAGTGATATGTTCATACGTCCACTTCTAGAACTCATGGTCCAAATACATAATCACTGGCCCTAAGCAGTTGATTTCCAGAAATGGAACGATATTGGATCACCCGGTTTGTTCGGTATGGGCGCTGGTACAAGCCGTACAATGTGACTTAGACTACTGTTCTGCGGACCTGTTTCCTTTCATGATTCGAGCCAAGGAACGGATTCATCGTCGGCTTGTGCTGTACACTCTGTGAGGAAGTCCTACTTCTCACTCGATTTGATACTTCTCTTCCGTCTTCAAATTCCAGTTTTCCATAGAGCCTCTGTTCTGAAACGGAAAGACCTTGGGTCCACCGAAGGGGACCGAGTGGTGCCAACAACTGCCAAACACAGCCAGTCATTGTGTATTCAGAACCGAGGTGATCACAATACAGACTAAGCACATCACTCAAACAGATCACTAGTCCTCTTAAAATCCGTATTTTTGCTTTGACCTGACACCGTACATCAAGATTTGACGGCGATGAATTCAACGCTAATCAAAGTTTGCCCTTTCTGGGGTACAGGACTTTCGGGATTAAGCTGGCAGCGGTTCTCTACGATTCAAAGGTTTATATGTAAACGCATCAATGGGGTGCAGTACGTATGTAGGCATGCTGAACCTTCCAAACTTGTGCACTACTGCTATCAGTAATGCTCAGGATAGAAGCTTTGTTTGAGCCTTCCTAGTCGAGCTTAGTCTTGGCTTAGGTCAACCTCAACAGCATAAGCAAGTGTAGCACTACTGTTTATTGCCTTAAAGTTGGATATTATGTTTTACAAAATTGACACCTAAACGTGACTTGAACGGGTCCTTACAGGTCGTGGTGATCACTTCGAGGGAAGCTCACTGTCCTCTCTAGCTAGTCGGAATGAGAGTATTGTATCCCGATGATGCCCCCTATCTTGCAGTCTCTTTTGAATCTCTTGTCTCACAATAATATAGCCACTGGGAATACCTCATCTGGAAGCCCTAGCCACTGAGGGAATAAGTAATCAACAGACAGGCACCATTCGGTTACAAGGATAGCTCGAGGGAAGAGGACTAAGGATCTTTAGGGCGCGTCCCAGGGTCAACAAATTTGGAGCCAGCAGCCGTCTTGGTATCGGCTCAATCAGTGATTCATCTTCCTCGAGCCCCAGGTATATGACATGTCTGGCGCATTCAAGAGGCGGCCTGACGTAGGATCCATAGATCGGATCCCCTTGCGAGCGGTACGTAGAAAAGTTTATCGAGTTAACCCAGTAATGCAGATTGCCTCCTGGCCCGATTTATCGTGATGGATTGAAAAGGCACACTTGAGGGGAACCAGATACCGAATCCATTGGTATCCACTTTTTTAGTATCTTCTAATTCATCCTCACCTTTCACGCTGATAGCCTTTGCTAAGCCTGTTCCGACGGACATGTCGATAGTTTTTCCATCATCCAGAGCAAGTCGCTAGTCCAGCGATCACTGTTCTGCCGCACCAATATCTATTTGGAGGAACTATAAAATTTCATGTTGTCAAAAAAAACAGCTGGATTTAAATATACTGAGGGAAGCTCTTTGGAGTAGACCAGGAAAAGGAGCGGTTGTTGGATGGACACCCGGGGACTCCAGTGATGATCAGCGAAAAGAGGAGGTTGGTTCAACCTTCATTCCGAATGTCCTGCCAAAGAGAAAAACTTTGGTCTGGTGTGGATTTACCCCATAAATCTCGTTTTCCTCAGCCCGTAGTGCAGTGGCGTGTTTTACCTCACTAAAACGTTGAGAATGGGTCTCCGTCGACCTGGGTAACCTGATAGTATCATTTGTCTTTTGCGCCTCCTCGTCCGCGGACCCTCAACGGCACCCCATCTTTTTCCTTCAAGTGGTCTACGGCGATTCATTCATCTACCGATAACTCGGACATTTTCCATATTAGGACCATCACACAGTAAAAACAAACCATAACATTCCCTTACGAGTCCCCACGCACGTACTTTGTCAGACTGAGCACCAGGCATCCCTTACTGGAATTGTGTTTCCTCCTGCTTTCGTCGTTGCGTCTCCGAAACGCGCATACACAGCTCCACTTACTTCAGGCATCTCAAACGGCTTAGGGCGAACTCAGCAATCCTACATTCCAATCTTCGTGTATTTGGTGGTCCTGGTTTCATCGCTTCTGATATTTATGGCGCTGGAGTTGCACTCAACCCTTGAGCTTAAGTTGCTTTATTGGATTTGATTCCAATAATCAGTAATTTTTATACTGTGTGGCTGTCTGGTTTACTCAATACTAGTGCCGATTGACCTGAGGGATTTTACTTGTGAGTCTTTTCAGCAGCCAACTATGCCATCCCGTCCAATACTTGGTTATGTCTACCCTGCGCTCCTGCTTTATGCTGGCCAAAGTTGTAGCAGCTAGTATCAACATACCCCTGGTATATGGTATGTAGCCTATAAACTGAAGTGAACGCTATAAAACTGGTAACAACTGGTCAACGACCGCGAGGTTTGCAGGCCACAACAGAAATGCTATTGTCAACCTCACTGAAGGGCGTGAATCCTCTTTTAATTTGGAAACTCACTGAATGTTTACTTATGTCAATAAGACGTGGAAAAAGGTGTTCCCCTCTGGGTTACTTCACGGGAAATGCCCAACAACTTACATTGGTTAGCACGTGCTATACACGTTTCCTAACGTGTTCCAAGGTTCTTAAGCGCATGACAGCTGCCACCATTGTGATAGTTATGTTCTAGGACCATGAGATTCTAGGCCAAATGAGGTCTCTCCTTGTCCAAACTTAGTGAGTGGGTTCCATGTGCCGCAGTGGTTAAGGCGCGAACTTAATCACGGGAAGATCCATGGTTAAAACCCAATCTCTGCATCTCGACTGCTCCTGTCTAGGCTTTGGCAATCTGGCAGCATCTTAGCCCTCGTGTTTAATTCGGGTGGCGTGACAGCTAGATACCGAAAGAGTGCTACAGCTTGCAATTATTTTTTTCACGCACTATCTTTAGATTTACCCTTTGGCCAAAACTCAGACCGTTGACTGCAGGGTCACGCCCCACATTACCCCCATTCCTTGATTGGTGTGGAAACCGAGATATGTGATTACATTTACCACTCCAAGATATCGTCTTTTAGGGTGGGAGTGGGTTTGAAGCCGGTCGAACATATTGAGAAAACCTTCGTCTTCTTCGGGTTTGACAGGGTATAACCCAATCTGGTTTAATGCCACTGCTAGACTGTCCAGATTTTTACCTTGCGAATTGACTTTCTTGGCGTCATCATCATTACTGACGGCAACACCAAGTGAGGACAATGGTGGTTCACTGCCCCATTCCCCGGCGTAATCCAGTTTGAGCATTCAAGGAATGTTGTCCCAACATTCGACGCAGATTAGAAATTCGGTTGACAGTCCCTCACCGGGCGGAATCGTTGTCGTCTGATACATCAACGCCAGTTGTGACACTGGTTCTTCATGGCCGTACGACTACAAATTCGCTCACTTATTTTCAAAACCTAAAAGTGAGAACAAACCAGTAGGCAGAGAATGAACCTAGTGCCAGTGTACGGCAGAATAGAATGCCTCCCTCGAGGGCACACATGCCTGACATTATTGACCAGATTTGGCAGAAGTGTTGCGAACCGTTTGGCTGCCGTGTTCGTAAAACGACTCTCCAACCAACTGTCCAACCCTAATTTCTCACCTTTCATCATGAATGGTAGGTTGAGTGAAGTAGCGCAGTCACATGGAAATATATACGTTTTATATGTAATCCAAAAGGCTTGTTGGTTGGTTTTGGAAGTACAGGCGTACACACCTTATGCTTCAACTTGATTTTTCTTCCCCTCAGGCAGGCCATGGTGTGGAAAACACCCCGCCATATCGATATGCTACACTTGACAGCATACAGCGTTGTGGGGCTCGTAGGCGTAAATTCGACGGAATTGTTCGAGGTGTGGTTCAGCACTTGACCAAGGCACCACTTCCACATGGTCATTTCAACTTCGTTGTCCGTATTTAATTGTATTGCCGAGTAATGCATACTTACTTGGCAGACTAGCTTTCAGAACCACAGATATAGCAAGCATTTCTACTGGAATTCTATCGATAGATAATTTATTAACAGCTGGTGGCAAACAACTAGGTGCTGCGGTGGTGGTGAGTGAAGTTTGGGCAATGGACTGCAGGGCCAGCCAAGGACCCCAAAGTGGTAACAGTTAGAGTCATATCATATGGTCTTCTGTGCATGATGCAAATTTCGCCCCATTCTGTTCGCACAAATTGATCCCACCCGAGTTGTTCCTTAACATTTACTTGCCCACCCCTTCAAATCATCGAACCTAGCTCCGAAGTACCAAGTACCGAGCAAGTCGGTACTTGATGTTCGAATTTGAAAGTTGCCACACAGCAGGTTAACCTAACCGGATTTGTTGTCACCCAGCGTTTCAGTAAATATTGAACATCTGAAGACATGATGCACCTCGTCGCAGTTGTTGAAGCATCCCCCCTTATGAAGTCATCAGATTATTGCCATCCGTGATTTGAGGTGACGTCCGAAATTTGAACCTATAACAACAGCTACTGTGTGGAGATGGTGGAAAATATGGAAAGTATTTCCAAACCCTTCGACTTCTGAAGACTGTTCTCCCTGGTACTCAGCGCCTCAGGGCAGCATCAAGGATCACAACACCTTCCTAGAAATTCAAAGGATGGTGAAAATGTCATCAGATGTGTGGAGCACTGCAGCCAGCTATTCTACCACCAACGTATCCACGCCGCCGTCTTCACGTAGTCGGCTTTTGCACTCTTATTCGACTGCACAGTCATCGAAAGAAGCATCTGTTGTGATCAGCAGTAGCTCGAAAAGCACGGTGTGCGGTGGAGCATACTATTTAACACAAAGCACCACTGAAACTGATACATTTGACACCTGCCGCCCGAAGACCGAATTTGGCTGCATGGCAAGGAATCCTAAGAATTCTAACTTCCCATTAATGTACGGCAATGATAACCCAATACTTTTCAACAAAGATGTTGACGGAACCGAACCCACCGCATATGGACGTCTGAGTTAGACGGAGATCGGGGCATTTTCTCTCTCGGCGATCTGACCGGTTTAGGGCTTGACAAAAATGATGAACTTTTAACACGTGTATCCGGTGCGAGAACATTTATGTTGACAGGGTCTATGATTGAAATGACAGAAACCTCCAAGTGTCTCCGATCCTTCATCTCACCCGATTCCCAAGACAAAGATGAGGGGCATGGTTAAGTCAACAATTTTCTCCTTCATCTAAAGAATGGTTTCGGTGCAGGGCGGGAATCTTTCTTCGGACAGAAGTCCGGTTCTATCAGGCTGATGTACGCTCTGTCGTACTTTGCGTATGCAAGATCCAGTCCATACAATTTGAAGGTGCCCACTACTCTGTGGTGCTTGACCACTAGCGTTTGAAGGTAACTTTAAAATAATGGTGACGCAACCGAAGTTTCATCTAGAGCTTTTGTTGGCATTGCGTCGCAGTAGCCTAATTCTGCAACTGCGCGGACTATAGCATTTCATACACGTTCCTCACAAATCGGAAGACAAACTGGTGAAGAAGACTGTCCGAGTGCTTTCCTTCCCGGATTTGCAATGTCCTGGGGCTAGTTAAAAATACTGCCAGTTTCAGTCAGATCCTTTGCTGGCTCATTGGTACTGCAAACAATTTATGGCGGTCGTCAGTAGAAGCATAATTGGATCGAAGCATACACTGACCTGACCAACGTTTGCTGCGCGTGGAGGATTGCTCTGTACGACACATACGATGTCGATCTACCAGACTACAGGAGTCAGTGTCTGCAATATAAGGTAGCAAGGTTCTACGTAGAGCTCGAAATTACCTGAAGGTCTCCACGTCGCGTTTGTCCTCACTGATACTCCTCAAGTGGATCTAGAGAGTTCCTACGCATCACCCTTTGATTAATAGTTTCAGTCTGTTTACCCGTGTCTGGGACGCACAGCTCGCGAGTTTGTTTTTGCGCTTCATTATTGGTTCAACCGCACAACTGTCTGACCGCCGGTGAACACTCAGAAAGTTCTAGTTAGTCATCCGTCTTTGCGGCTGACCTAGTAAACTGTTGGCTTGGAATTTTTCTGGATGCCTAAATGGTATAGTCGGCTAGTAAAAGGCTCAACCACGCAAGTACTTTCTTCCGTTTGCGTCCATCTGATGACTCCGAATAAGGACAAAGGTGCGTGTTGTTTGAGATCCGACCACACCTTTATCCTGACTCTCCGGTAAAATTTCAAGCCAGTGGTGCACTAGTCATCAGTTTCTCCGCGAGAATCGACAAGTGATCGGAAGAAACTTTCTGACCAACCACCAGTGGTCAGCTGACTTTCTGGATTAGTCAACGGCTTATTAGATCAAGAGTTGCATCCAATTAAGGTAGTAGTTTCAGCTTTTTCTCCTCAAGCACGCAAGCTTTCAGGAAGAGTGCAATTTTAGGTGGGTTTCAATGTGTGCGCTCTTCGTGCTGGGCTGCAATTACCACCAAATTTCAAAAAAAGGTTGTTCAATGCGACCATCATTGGCCCTTTTCGCCGTCTTCAATCGATTGGGGGGGTCTTTTTTCGATCCTTCTTCAGCCTTATGCCTTCCAGTGTTTTGGAAGGATACACTGGGTTTCTCGACGGTATTAGAATCTTTAAATTAGAGCTCGCTGGTGGCTTCGCTCTGACTAGAATCACCACCGGGGTACTGATTGTTCTTGGTCGGCTAGCGAATGAAGTTACGCAATATGCGTGTGCTTTGCCCCTTGATAATTCAAGTTTCACTCCAGGAATGGCAGGAGAGTTCCATAACTACCATTGGAGATGCTGAGCCTGTCAACTGGACCAGTCCAGCTTTTGCTGGTCGTGACATTCGACCTTCCATAAAGCAAAGGGTTTATTGTGCTACAATACGTGCGGTTCTAACATACGGATGTAGGCGACTGAGTATATTTGAAAAATGTCACTTGTCTGGTGGCAACTCTTTCTTATTAGTAACCCAGTGGGTCAGTGATGAGCAATGAGCCATACATTGCGTTACTGTACCAACTGGAGTGATTGAAGCAAGTTTTACGCCGGCCTTCACAACGTCTACCAAATCGTGACTTATGAGCTCGTGCTGAATATAGTTAGAAGAAAGAACAAGGGTGACAAAAAGTAATCTGGCAGACTTGCGTGAAGTCGACATTTAAGCGTGACGTTGCTAAGCGGATTCCGCTTCCTGCAGTGGATCGCCACGGTATTGCTTGTCACTGGTTAGAAGCACTCAGGGGTGTGGCTCAGAATTAAATTCGCGCACAGGTAATGTAGCAACCAAAAAGGATAAAACTAGATACAAAACCGTGTGCGGAAATTAGAACAGGTAAAAATTCTTTGCTACTAAGACTGCTCGTTAGCCTTTCCAGGGGTGATTTTACAGGGCCTGGCAAAATGGGAACGTTGACTGTCACTGTTATTTCCACCTTCCGAACTCTTACATATTTCCTTCTTGAAGGAATTCACTAACAGCGATCAAGGTTTAACTCACGCATTAATAGAGTTTGACAATCCTGGGATCGGTCACTCGTACACCATCGCTGAATTTTTCTCCTGCTGTTCAGTTAGCTAGGAAGCTAGTCCATGTCGTCCTTTGAACGAAATTTCAGGAGTGGACGGCAGGCTTGCAACATTCGTTATGTTGTTTCGCACGTCAATATCATCGGACTTCTAACCACACTTCGACATACCTTCCGTGGTCCCCGAATATTTCACTGTGTGGGATTTGCTTTCAAGCCGCCGTCTCTCACTTTCAACTGATCCTTCTCAGTATGCCTTGAGGTAAATAAGTCAATACATATGTGTTGGGAAAATTTCTTGTTCCATAAAACAGTGATTACTCTCCTAGCCAGTGTGAAATAGGGAAGCAAGTGAGCCTCTGTGGTGAGTCTGAAATGCCAATTCTCCTAAGATTCGTCATGTAAGTAAGTATAGAACTTATGAAAGAACCATTGAATGCACTAGGACAGTCGCCGCTTGAATTGTTTTCATTCACATCCAGTCGAACAAGCGTTCGCCTACCTGGATTGCTGTACCAGTGTGGACTCCAGCGTACCTCACTGTTGGAGGATGCGGCTACAGCTGAAGCCCATGCCGCTCAGAATAGGTCGTTTTGTGCCTATGAACGATTATACTCATGGCTATTTTCCATGTTCGCTCACTTGATCGCCGTTTGATCACAAGACCCGTTCAAGTGATTTTAAGAAGACCAACTCTGACGAGTGTGAAACCTCACGGTCGAACTCATTCAGTGCAAGTGGACTTCATGTCCCGAGGCCAATCACCGGATGATGATTACCTGCCAACAGCCTGAAATTTAAGAATAAGGCGTCATCAGTCATCGTCATCATCAGAGGCAACAACATCAGTGTTAATACTGATGCTTCGCTGCCACAAAACCATAAAGCTTATCTTAGAGTGCAAAAAAAAATTGAGTGAGGGAGGGTCCTGCTTCTGGCCTATCGCAAGCATTCTAATGTGCCTACACATCCAAGCGCTTAATCAGAATCTGGAAGGAAATTGACAGCACGAACGCCACTGGCATCGATCAGCGGCCATTTCTTGCAATGTCTCCAGCCAAGTGCAGGAGGGGTTACGGGGATCCTATCCTGGAAAGCCTACCGCACAAACAACACCCTACGTCTCGTAATCTATTTCAGATGCTTCTGACAAGCCATATGTTGTTCACCTCGCGGCTTAAGGCACAAATATAACACCACTTTGAGGCAATCATGATGGGTTTCAGTTAGCACAAGTCGTATATTGCGAGCCATATAACAAGACCGGTCGAAGCATATTACTACAAAGTAACAGAAGGATCGTACCACGCGATGGCATTCCGTCAACAAAGTTCTGCGACGAGTAAACTGAGGCGAGATACAATGATCATGTAGTAGCGTAGCTAGAAAAGTTCGAAGTATTAAATGCCCGGGAGTTAGTCCTATGAGAGTAGCTTGGGTTAAAAATAGGTGAATATTGTACTTCCACTAAACCTGTTTATGAACGGCTCGGCAACGGTGCTGCTTTTGAAAAACAGTCTGCTAAGTGCACTGCAATCCTTATTGTTCGCCTGTCTCTCAACGACTCGAGAGGAAACTTTCCACTGTTGCTGGTTAAAGATGAGGTTCTGCGTCAGCCGAGGGGGCTGCAAGGATAGATTAAGCAAATCTGATGAAGCGAACGATTGTTCCCCGGATTGTTTCCATTTGACCGGATACACGTCTCGGTTCGGTTGCAAAAACCGCGGCATACCAACAAAAAAGGTAGCAAGAACTGTATTGGTATCTGCACACACTAACACACAAATGTAGCAACATAGACAAGCTAGGTTTTGTTGTGGCTGCCGCACAGCTCAACTCTCTGCTCTCCGTCGTTCGATTGTTCATGAGTTTTGATGCTGAATGGTGGCCGTTACAGCTGCGGAGCCTGTGACTCACTTAACTTTTCCCCTATCTATGCTACACCCGAAAAACTTGTTCGTTTTCAGCGATTGGAAATGGGAGCATTTTCGCAGTTTTTGAGTGACGTTTGAGAATTATTGGTTTTATTCTGTGATTTGGGATAACCAAACGAACAAACAAATGCTAGTAATTCCGGAAAGAGAGCCAATGAAGTGTATGTTCCAAAGCATAGTAGCTAGATAAATTATCATAGGGTCTGAGTCAAGACACTATAGATGCCTCTAGTTGAATGAAACACCAAGGAACCTGGAGAATTTTCATCTCATGTTTGTTATTCGTCTGGATCACTCAGATACTTCTTAATATAAAATTTCTTTCTGCAATATTCATATCGATCATTCTTTCCATATTAGATTTTTCTCGAAGGAAATTCTTTGCAAGCCAAGTGCATGTATTTTATATCGTGTAGAAACCAAACTAGTAGTTTTTACTTTGTTCTTCAGAGTAGTCTTTGTATCGACAGTTCGGCTGGTGAGTCCTCCTAGCTTTTCCGTCAACGGGAAATCATCATCGCCATCAAATGGTCAAAAGATGTCTACAGTACGTTTTGGCTCTCTGTTTCCTAATAAGATTGTGGAACTGGCAACTAGAACCAGACCATCGAATGGACTGAGCTCTTTGCAGCCTGCGGCAGACTGAATTTTAGCCGAACATACGGAATATATAGCTGTCCACCGTTAATATAGTACCTCTAGGTGGTAGTTCGATTATTGTGTTTGGGCAGTACAGTTCGTGGTCCTGTGTTTCTCAGATCAGCTCACTTATGATGCGTTCATTTATAAGTAACCTGAGACGCTGCCTTTCGTTGTTCGACTGAGCTGGTTTAGTCTTTTTCACCAGGCACCGCAACGTCATCTATATCCAGTAAAGTGTATAAATAGCGGGCATTTCTTTAATCAATAGACTGATCTTGAATGAATGAGCTCAGGCTACTGACACTTTGATATGATGTTATATTGCGACAAGAAATTGCGAATAGATACTAACATGTGAAATCTGATCATGATTGTTTGCTGATTAGCCGATGAACCTTGTTCTTAGAATGCGTTAGTATACCGCACTCGAACGACTTATACTCCGTAGATTTCCACTTGCTTTCGAACCAGATTTCATTACGTGGAAAAGTGGTGCTACCTATTGAATAAATTGCCATTGAGTTCTTCTTAGTCTTCAAAATGGTGCAATAACTAGTACCGTTATTGTCATCAGATTCATGGCTGTGGTTCGGTTACCGACTAGTTACTTCCTTGAAAAATGAGTTGTTATATAGTGTACAATATTCAGTTCACCCATATTTTCCGTTCTGAGAGGTTTCCCAATTACGCTACCGCGTCAGGCGACTTGTTTTGTTTGAATGAAAGCAAAGCCGTGATCATTTCCCACTCTTGGGAAGTCAACTCATGGGGAATCGATTGCAACATGATGGTTTGTGAAGAAACGTCTCGTACTTCATCCTTTTGGATAATGGTCGTTGAACGTACAGAAGATCCTATACCTGCAGGTGTGGAAATATTTGTGCT
This sequence comes from Opisthorchis felineus, assembly GCA_004794785.1. Classification (NCBI taxonomy): domain Eukaryota; kingdom Metazoa; phylum Platyhelminthes; class Trematoda; order Opisthorchiida; family Opisthorchiidae; genus Opisthorchis; species Opisthorchis felineus. The sequence continues at coordinate 331,873 of SJOL01006477.1, forward strand.
GATCCGCAGTTTCTGTGTGTTCGAATGTATCGGTGGATAATTGACCACATATCGACCTTACAGTTATTGATTTCCCAACGTGAGTTAAGAGCACATTTGGTCCCCAGGATAACTACAACTGACCGGGACCATTACGTGCGCTGAGTGGTAGATAGAAAACTGTCACGACCTGTCAATTTAGGAACACTTACTGAGCCAGCTTATCTGGTAATCCGAAGTGGTATCGCACACTCATTCAACATGTTTTCGGTTATAAGCATTCTTTGAGACAATCCTGTCCATGCGGAGGAACTGAAAGATCACAGTTCCACGAAGCTAGTTTGACAGCATTCTAAACCAAGGTTGATATCCGAGTTGGACGTCAGTACACCCGACAAAAGCAACCTTTTAACCGTCTTGGGTAACAAATTGTCAACATCTCTCAACAGTTGCTCGCATGCACGCAAGCCATCTACAAAACGATTGATCACCATTGATCAGTCAGAAAGCTAAAGAACTTGAAGTGTACAGATTAAGACAATACTATCTCTCAAGAAGACACTTCCATAGAGAAAAAAAGCTTTCTCGCTATGATGTACCTTTCAGCTACAAACCCACGCTACGGTGAGGAGACAATTCCATGTTGTCCGCCTGACTAATTTACTTCCTACCAGGAAGTTGTGGTGTTATTCGCCAGTTGATCCGACCATCAAACTGGCTGCCATTTTAAGCGGCACACGTGATAACTACACTTGGCTACATAATTCGATGGTGACAATGAGCTCCTCTTCATTTGTTTCGGTTTGATCGACGGTTTAATCCAAGTTACACGCACGATAATATTCGTTGGATCAGACTGAAGAGAATGAAGCCTTAACGTGGGCTGATGCAACCCACAACAATTTTATGTGTATGGATTTCTCAGTAATAACCGTTGTTTCGACTTACTACTAAAATAAGTCTTCCTATTACCGTTTCCTTCTTTCGCGGTTCATATAAAGATAGGTAACATAAAATTATTCATTCTTAGTCAGCTAGCCCGATTAATCCGCTTTTTTGCATGTCTCGGCTTCGTATATGCTGGAGAGTTAAACCCTCAGAAAATTCATTCTAATCTTAGTGAAGAATCCCGTCACCCTTCCAAGAAATCTGTTTAATACATCTGGATAACTGAATTTCTACGGCCGCGATTGTGAGCTACTTGGTTACGAGCATCCATCCGTGTCTAGAAAATATTTGTTTACGGCGCGCAGTTTTTTCGTCAGAGTGACCTTTAGTCTCATACGCACCGTGTCATAGTAAATAAATGGGTTATGCGTTTAGACTTGTAACTTTAAGTCCCCGGTGCTCCATGGTTCGAGCCTCAGCACGGGTACCACTGATGATCCGCAGTATGAGCTAAATAGCTATGCACTGCTTAGTTGAGTGCGAGTCTGCACTTCTTGAAAACTCGACTTCTATCTGGGTCGTGTTAGGCATTTGCTTTCACGGAACTAGACCACAAATAGATCGCTTGGGTTGACTCCACTTGATCGCCATCGTTATGGAGCCAAGCATCCTAAAGTGTACCGAAACTGCGCAAGTGGTAATGAATTTCGTGACATAATTCCTGGTGAAAGCCCAGCTCCCAGAGGAGACCCTTTGCAGACGGGCGAAATGTTGTTTGCCCATCCCTAATTACACCTTTTGACTAGGGTGACTAGGGTGGATTTGTCATAGCCTTCATGAACAATGATCACCTTAGTCTGTACCGCCTGTCATTGTTCGAAAAAAGATGGGCAACCACCAAATTATTTGGAAGCCACTGGAGGAGATTGGGGATCAGTTATGCTATGTCAAGATATTCCGAATGTCCACACGTCATCACGCCGGGATTACTTGAACGTTCTACATCTCAGACGTTTTGACTTCACTTAATGCGCTGAAAGTAAGCTCATTATTGGAGTGGCTGGTTTTAAATCGTGTTCAATTATTGTGGGGTTTTCGTGATTTAGGCATCGTTTTTAGTAAATAAGATGTTGCCTACCGACCGCTTGTGATTCGGGTTCGTGTGTACCTTTTACGCACTCTTGAAGGGTTTGGATAATTTCCCGATTTCCCGTGTGGTTTAAAGGAGGACTAGATTGTCTCCTTTCGTTAACACTATGTTGTCGATAAGTTTTATACACCGAATCAATAATGATATCGGAGCGTTTGAAGCTCTGAAACTGGTGTTCGGTTATTCGAAGTCGTCATGAGTTCAAAACGACAAGACTGATGCATTGGAACAGTCGCCTTCTTACTTCAGTTGTTAAATGTCACTGTGGTACCGGCTGAACTCCAAATATACCGTTTTCATTGATGCTGTTTTTTAAGCGCTGATTTTTTGTCACCCGAAATTTTCAGTTTTCGCTTCGCCATGCACGTACTATAACGACTCAGTTTTCAGTGTGTAGTTAGGTTGATTGGTTGGTGTTCATCTAACCACTAAGCACTCAGTCGGTGTTTTATTGGCTGGTGGCCTTGTTATATCGGCATCTGTTCAAGTGGTTAAACTGAGAGCGTACATTTTTGGACCTTGAATTCCGTAAGTGTGCCAAATTGTTTGAATTTGTTGACATTGTTCATTTCTATAATTGTGAGGAATGTGCAATGTTTTATCTACCTCATTTTTCATGTTGCTGGTATTCTTAAGAACCAGCATTTGGCTGATACACTACTGACTGGAGTTTTTGAGCCACGGATAAGTACCTTAGGTTTGTTAGCCCCTTCCGTGGAAGACTATTTACATTTATTTTTGTGTTAGGAAGTTAGTACGGGTAACACACTGTGCACACGTGTGTACTTGTGATATTTTTGGATGCTGTCATAATGCCACATACTCCCGTTCATGAACGAACACTTTTTCTCGGAAAAAGTGTGCTTGTTCACTTCTTATTCCGTTATTTCTTCCTTTCACAGTACCGACCTACAAGCAGACCAGTGGACTGAACGATTGCCAATTTTTGGAATGGCTGTGTTTTGAAGTCTTCTAGAAGGACATGTTGATTGTAGGGAGTGACGGAAGAACCTGGATGTGGCGACCAAGTTCCACAAATGATCCGAATTTCTGTCAGCCAATGTGATCTTGTTTCTGTGACAGGCTAGCGAGTTCAGTGTGTATCTAATACGTGCTTTACACCAATTCCCAGAAACGTGGATTCCACAGACTGATGTAACTAGATTCCGGTTATCGAGTTTCGAGTGATTAACTGGTAAAACATTGCTCGGACCGGTGCCACACCCAGGTTTTTGATCACAGGAAAGAACACTCGTGTCATCTTAATCGTCAACAGCCATGTGGATTCCGTAATCGTCCTGTCACTGTTTAGTTCACTAATGGTGCATGAACTGTGTATATTTAACTGCTTGTTGGAGGCAATAACTAATAATTTTGGGCTGGGACTTGACTGGGCGTCATCGTGTAGATTCGCTTTTGGCATATCTTCTTTAAAAGTGTGTTCAGTGCATGTGCTATTCTCGCAACTCTATGAACATTATCCTGGCCACTCATTCTGAGGCCTTCTGATCACAAATCATGCGAAGCATTTTTGAACTATGCGATTATTTCTGTGGTCGATATCTGAACCAACCATTTTGTGTTGGAATTGAGTTCCATGATGCTTTCACCGAAAGGGACGACGTCCGAAAAGTGCTTTTTCCCTGGACCCCCAGCTGTTTTTTCCATGGCTGTCAATGGTGATGTTGTTGCACTCATCGATACGTTTGTTCACTCTCACTCTTTTTATTTCAGTTAAGTCTCAACCATGTCCAACATGGATGACTTTGTTGAAGAATGCCTTCGTGAACATAATGTCAAACGTGAATTACACGGTGCTCCAGCTTTGAAACATAGTAGGGCACTTGATAAAACTGCCCAGGATTGGGCCGAAGCTCTGATCTCTGAGCCGGTCATCAAAAACAGCCCGTTATCTAGCCGTGGCGAGGTTGGTGAGAGTATCAGCATGCGAACTAGCTCGGCAAGTCATGTGGATATTCAAGGTTTTCCAAGTTACACCTTTTTATCAATCCGTTTTACACACCAGGGAACGAAGTAGTAAATCAATGGTACGCCGACATCAAGAATTACAACTTTGCTGAAGGCAAAGGTCCAGCGGGTGAGCTATAATATTGTACTAGGGCTTTCGAATACCTATGACCCCCATTTTTCTAACCTTCAGACACATTTTTTAGTCTGCGGCGGCATTTACATCAGAATTACAGTTTGTGTTCGTTATGGCTTCTGACAATTGTTCCATTTTGGGGGTTACTGTGTCTGGCGAAAATTTTTTAGTTTTACAAAATCAGTAACAAACCGAGTCTAAACCTTTTTCTGTAGAGTGGTTTGTGTCTCAGCTTCTTTGCAACACTCCTTGCAAGGTCGATAGCAGAATTACTTGGTCTATGCGCGTCTGTTCAAATTATATATATATATATAACCTTGTCTCTGTTATCGCCGTTTATCTTCTTTTCTAGCCGTTTGGGCCTAATCCGGTCTAATCTAATTTTCTTTGAAAAAAACTCACGTACATTTGATAAAACACTGATAACATGGCTGGTGAAAACTTTTCGACGGTCCACTATTTCGTACTGGAACACCAGATTAATCGCTTATGGAGTTAATTACTCGTTTTTAAACTAAGACTGTGTTAACGTGAATATTCAGTTCATTTACACTTCAATCGGGTGTGCTAGGCAAACACCTCCTCTTGTTTCGGTTGGTTCAGTTGTTCAAGATATTTCTGTAATCCTCGACGGCTCCACCCTTTTGGGGCTCCTCACAAGGCATAGTTTTCATCGGTCAGCATTATCATATCAAGGAAAAACTAACATTTTGATTATCACCCCAACCGAACGACTGGGCGGGTTTTATTAAATACGCTTGGTTGCGGAATTTCAAATTGCCAGATTCGTTCCATTCTCATGTTTGCACTCCCCCGTGCTGCTCTCAAACAGTTGCCTTGGGTTTCTCTTTTCAACTTCATTTTCTCATCCGTTGTTTGTTCCTCGTATGTGCTGTTACAATGTTTTCCTTCACTACACTACGCTCTGAAGCACGTTCTCTGTGTCCTTTTTGGATTTCGCATCAGTTACCACCCTGTAGTCAAGCTGACTATACCAGGTCCAGGTGAAACTCAAATATGCGGGTGCTTTTGGGACCGTCTTTTTCTTCACTGTGGTTTTAATAACATCCTGACTTATAGGTGAGGGCAGTTTAGCGAAATTCCCTCTCTGACACCTTTCCTCTGTATGTTAAAAGTGCCTGACAATTAGAGGACTTAATTTCAATGTGATCTCAAAGCGCAACGTGACCGTTTTATTTTACTGATCAATAATTCTCATCAAATTGTTATTATGTTTCATAAATCTCTTGCTTTGTACCGCTCCTGTCAGGTAATTTTACTCAGTTGGTTTGGAAAGCAACTCGTGAGGTTGGATTCGGGAAGGCACGGTCTTCTGGGAAATGTATTGTCGTTGCGCATTACCGACCACCGGGCAACGTTAGAGGACACTATGCAGAGAATGTTGGTACCCTGACTGGCGGACAAGCGGCCTCGGTAGCCAGTGCCACTGACACAGGGATACTGGACCCCAGTACGTCCAAGTCATCTTTTTGTGTTCTTCAAATTCCGTAGTCCCATGTTCTAGTTCCATGCAACACACTGTTAGGTTGAATCCAGTTCGTTGTTTCATATGAGGCTGCTAACCAATTAGTTTCATGTGTCGCCAGTGGAGGTCCCCAAAGATGAACATTACTTCTTAGCCCATGGATGGACGTGCTCCATGTGCTAATCGGGCTGTCGAGCCTGACCAGTTTGTAAGGCTTCCGTTAAAACGAAATGACTTGCCAGCACAGCAATTTATGTGATCTCTGTAAGTGTTAAGTCACTTGGACCACAGAAATCGTTTTCCAGTCTATCTTCCACAGCGAGAAAAATTTATGCGGAAGATACAATCGATGCCGAACTTAAATATCTTTGTGTAGGGATATTTCACTCAAATCGATATTCACAAGAGTTTGCAAAGAAACAGCATGGTTCAGCTGTCAGTTACAAAAGCAGAGATTCATAGGAGTTAACATTAGTGAGTTGGTGGAGCAGCTTTTGATCCCTGCTATTAACCGCACCCACTACGCTGCCCAATCTGCATTCATCTACAGCTGTGACCTGTGGTATACCACCGAGCAGATACAGCGAAGTGCAGCCGGTATACCGTGCAGCATTTCATTTTTCTACTCTCCCAACTTGCTTAAGCAGCAAGTCTTGACTACTGATTTTTTCCCCATTCAGCGTTCACTTCCACTATGAGCAGGGTTTGTTGACTTAAACCGGCCATTCCGAGGTGGCGGTGAATTTCGAGTTCTGAGTGATCAGCGTAGCTACTTGGTCACTGCAGCATGCTAAGCGTGTTATGGGGGTACCTTCCACACGGCGGTATACTGTAGACATGCGGTTATGCTGCCCTGTAGGTTGTAATCGAGCTATTTTTATTTCAACTGATACCAACGTGTTCTTGATTATATTTGGTGATGACATTTGGTACTTCGGGTATTTTCCCCATTATTGCACTCAATTCGTTAAAAGTCAAATACCTTCAACCACCCAACACAGCCCACGCGATACAGTTGGCTGTGCATAAATTAGTTACGACAAACTTGATTGTTTGAAGTAACCTGGTACGATCCGTTTACAGGCTGTGCGATTGAAACAGCCTGGTCAGTTTTAGGAAACTAACTAATTACCAAACGAATATGCAGGGTAACCTGGGAAAATATTACCTTTCCCTTTTTCCATTGGCACATGGAAACTAGATTACAGGAAAGGGATTGCGTTTGAGGAATTCAGATGTTCTCTGGCTGTCTGTCCTCAACAGAAGCTCACCGAACAACAGCCTGAAATGAAGCAACCAAAGACTTCAATATGTATGTCCGGCTGACTTGATTAAATGCTGATTGCTCGGACACAGTAAGTAATGGACTGAGACAAACCAGGACATCCGAAGTTATTTCAATTACACTTTTGCGCTGAATCATATATATTCCCAATACAAGAATAGCTGTCGAAATGTAGAGTGAACCGATAAGTCCATTTGGCACGCAAAAGCATGGGGACCTTTCTAAGGTAGTCGGAGATATCCAACTTGGAAATGAGCCGCAGATCATTCCACCTAGAAGATTGGCTGTGTACAACTACACGGACCAACGTTGGGAAGAACTTCCGTCTTTCTCTTATCCCGTTTTCCATGAGTCCGTACTTTATTCGAGTCGTTTAAATGAATCGAAGATTTTTAGTGGATCATGAAAAGAAATATGTGGATTGTTTGAGCAGACGTCACTCGCTGTTTATCCCATGAGCACACTTGAACCATTCGGCGAAACGACACTACTTGTAAATCTACTTAGTTGCCTAAAGTAGAAAGGCGAAAAGTCGGAAGATCGTACCTCAGAGGGTTGCAGTTTTTTAACCGCCTGACGGTTTAAAGACACTAATGTGTAGTAAAGTGTCAGTCGTGCAATTTCACCACGGGTGTTTGCACAAGGATTCATAATTGTCCATTAGGCTGGCTTCATTTCTCACTGTCCCGTCGAGCAAGACACTAAGGTATTTTTACAGGAATAACCTGTGTGTACAGATGTGTTCAGCTGTTGACGGTAAATGCAGGTCGGCAAAGTTCCAACAGGTGTCGGACCATTCTTCCGTCAACACAAAGAGCCGGGTACTATTTTGTTTGATTGTCGCAAAGTGTTCCGAAGTACGGAAACTGTTTTCTGTAGCCGTTACCCACTTGGAGTTTTGTTTTGACCGGACAAGCACCGTATACTGTTCCTACGCAAATTTTCCGAAAAGTCAGCTTGTCGGCTAGCGAATCCACTCACTAATTTTCGTAGATATCCATTGATCGTTATTTTTCACGTTGGGGCTGAGTTGATCGATACCGCCATGTGAATGAGCTAGTTCAGTATATCGGTTGTTTGTTCTTGATCTCTTCTTAGTCAACACACATCTTATTCGTATCTTCTCTACTTTTCAATGAATGGTTTCCCGGTATTTCGCCCCAATGCATCCGCTGATGGTTGTCTCATCACAGTCAAGCACCATCGGATCCTGGCCAATCGAGATGAGCCCAAATCACCATGGTTAGCTGGTAGACAGCCGGGAATACCGATCCAAATGATTAGTTGAGCTAATTGCTGGGTTTCCAATCTATCATTGATGCTTCTTGATGTAGTAATTGGATTAAAAGTATGAAAACACAACAAGCGCTTTATTTTCCGACGAGGTTATATGTTTACCAAGCTATTCTCCCATCAGTAAGGCCCTTTCAGATGTGATGACAGCTGCTTACTCTCCCGTTGTGTCCGATTGACGCAACCTTTTCAATGTCCAGTTAAACACTTATTTGAGAACTGAGGTACTGTTTTTACACGAGACTTCAGTGATTCACCCGACAGTTGTATTCTTCAACCTATCCTGATGAGCTGGAGCGCCTCAGGGCTTTTTTTCGAGTCACCGTTCGTGATATAAAGGTCCGGTACTACATATTATTTTGATGAAAATTCATCGACAGTCCGTTACGGGTTTCTTACTGTTTGGGTCTTATCCGATAGGTGTACTGTTCAACTCCGTGTCTATCCTTGGTGAGCACCAAACGAGCGAGACTAGTTGTCAACTGTCATCCATAAAAGAGTGTGGTATGAATAGAAAATAACCAATGCCAACTTACAGTCGGATTTAGTTAGCCTCTAAATCCGTGTGAAAATGTTAAGAGGTGCGTCTTTTACTGTTACATTTTGTTATGTTCTAGCGATCACACTAGTTTGTTCTGCTTTTAAGCACGTCACTTCAAAAAAACTACTGCCGTGGGGACAGTCATTTGTACGTGAATATCTGTCCACCTTAGAATTGCAGATTCAAATGTTGACAGTACATCTGTTGTTTTTACGTTCGTTTCAAACATGAACAAGAGAAACTCGTGTGAGATTAATTGCAGCTGTCTTGTGGATCGTACATACCGTGAACGAATGCTAACCAACGTGCCCACATGCCTTCCACTCAAGCCTTTTTCCTCTAGTGACGACTTCGGGTTCGGTTGACGTCAAATACTTGCCGCCGCTCTATTGTCGTCCTACGTAAACTTTGTCGAGTGTACCAGCCAAGATGTTTATTGTTGACATAACATATGCGTCAGTTATTTCAGTTAGTTTTAAGGAAAAAATGTGCCACCGGGACGGTTTTGGGTGGCGATCCCCTAATCGATTTGAATAATGCAGTTAGAACAACAAAGTTGCTGGATGAATTCCCTTCGTACATCATAGGACGTGCAAAACAGCATACGAGAGGTAATACAATACGGTTTGCAGCATTTATGTAGGTCTAAAACAGCGTGATAGATCAGTAAAATAAGACAGTCTTGGATTAGCCGTTCGTCTTTCCGAACGCAGAGGACAGGTTTTAAAAGCTGTCAGTCAACCTGGCGTCAAGGAACTTCAGTCTCGTTGGCTGTTTGCTTCTTGCTGAGGCCTTGAACGGCAAGTTCGGTTCAGCTCTGTGTTCTTTGTCGATCACATCCCTGGTGGTGGATTATTTGAACCTGGTTTCCAAAAGAGTTTATTTAAGATCAGCTGAAGTTGTACGTACGTGATACTTTGCTCGCGTTTCAGGCTTTCTGTCAGATCCACCAATTTATATCACCGCGACTGTATGTGAAATAGTAAAGGCAATGACTCGCAGACATTTAGACTAGTGACGACAGCGTGACTCTTGTATATCCTTCGCTCTGCTGAACCATAAGGCCGATACAGGTGTACCTTTTGTGTCCGTTTAAATAGGCAAAAAGTATGGCCAACAGTGTACGAAACGCCAATATAAATGTTATTTTTCGACTCCGTAATTTATACGTTGCCTTCATCCTTCTCAGTGAGTTGCTTTTTCACTGGAGCCATCGGAGTAGTTATCTGGTCGCATTACATCTTTTAACAAATCCTTTTCCTCTGCGAATGCATCCGAGTTGCAAATCCGTCTAGTTCTGTGGACTAAATTAAGAACCAACGCACGTTTGTATTGTTTTGCATAGAAACCCGTAGAATTCAAGCACTATGCAATCAGTGTATGTTTCCGCATGCAGAGAGACAGTTTATGTTTCTCTATCCTATGCCCAAAATGTGCTCTGTCCAAAGAACACATGAAAGCCTTGCAGAAAAAACAACTCAGGTTGTTCAGTTTAAGAGGACTGATGCTGTAGGATGAACTTCGCCTGCTAGGCACAGTTTGGGAGACGGAGGGAGTCCTGCAAGACCTCACGAACGCTTTCTCACTGGTCGAAGAAACTGGGCCGGTATTGGTGCAGTGGTGATTAAATCTAACGGCAAATACGTCACTCGGCCCCCTGCAGTTTGCATGGATCGTTACGCAGTTATTCCGAGGTTTTTAGGATAGTTCTTGATAATGTATTAGTTCACGAGATCCTGGCTAAGATAATGGATACTTGAGTTTTCTCGTTTTGTACACAGTACAGAAAGTACTTTACAGTACTTCCATTTATTCTTCATTCCTGGCTATTTTGCTGCGTGCAATGCATGAATAGACGCTAAACGTACAGTGGTTACGGAAGAAGTCACCTCACCAGAAGGGAAGCGTTACACTGTACACCGGGAGGTCATTGAAACCACGGAACCCGATGGTCATGTAAGTCCAATATGGTTTGCCCTTTAAGATCGGCCCTGTTCAATTTGGATCAGAGCGAAATTACTGCTCCCTTAGAAATTGGCCTGGTATTAAACTGAAGTTTCCGTTGGTTACTCGTGTAGATGTAATCCAGCATGTTCAGTTCATTAATTTGCTTGTAATCATACTTTGTTGTAAGTTGTATGGGGAGTTGAGCAAAACCAACTCAGTTTCTAAAGTGTAAAAGCATGCTCATGATGAGGAAGATTGAATACGACTTAGATGACCACGCGCACCCAATGAGACTTGTGCGACGCACAACCGAAAGTAAGCTGCTAGTGAGGTTTGATCAGTCTTCCGGTTTCCCTCTATCTGAGTGAAGTTATCTACTTGGTTCCCCTGGCTTCGCAGTTTGAAAACGTCCACCTTTGTTGCATTGTTTGATCTCGTTCTTTCGTGCAAATGCTGTCTGGAGGCTAGTCTGACTGTGGCAACCCTACCACACGTTGACTCGGAAATAAGCTTGTAAAATGCACTTTTAAAGAGTACCTTTTCACCACAGTTCAATGGAACTGTTGCCAGATATCTCAGACTATTCTTCGTTGGTGAGACCACGTGTTCTATCTTATAAGAGATGGTTCATAGTCCTACTCTCTGAATTTATTAATTCCTGCTTTGCTTTATTATGCGGGAGATATTTACAACTCAGTTCATTTTGTCGGGCGTACCTATAAACTACCAGCTGATTAAACATGTACTCCGTTTGAGCGATACCTTTGCGGGTCTGTGGAATGTCTTCATTCATCGGGTTGTCCTTTACCTCAATGATTTTTGACTTCCTAATTTGTTTTTATACTGAGAGCAGACTGATCTTTCTTGCTAGCTTGCAGTTCGTTGCATCAGCTGATCCTTATGTTGCTACACCTTAAAGAGACCCATGTCGCTAAACGGTATTGTGGAAGAAATTCCGTGAGTCTTCGTTTTCTTATATACTACCGTTTTTTTACACGTTCATGTTGTATGCTGCTTCGAAAACCTCGCGTTGGGCGGTTGTTTGACGTGGTTTGTTTTATCACCATCCTTGTATAGGTCAGAAGGTGTGTCAACGAGACGTTCCAGGATTCGCCCGATCAGCCCACTGCCGGTGGTAAACATGGCGCAGGTGTAAGTTTTCCGGGACCCTGATGTATTTCCTCGGATTTAGACCATGGTTTATATTTTCTTATGAACAGTCGTAGGCTCCGAAGCTAATGCGAATACGGTGTACGGTCGTTCCTCTTTTAGACGTTAGTTTCCAACCTGCGTACTCTGTTTTGACTCATAAAAGGTTGTTATTACCATAACCTTTTAGTGTATGGATTATTCCTCTGCCCTTCCTTCCTTATAATTTACCCCTGTTGCCTACTTCTTGAGTTGTCCGTGAATGTACTCATCACTCACTTTGGCCTAATTTCACGCCGTTTGGTCGGTTGATCCGCCCGAGCCTCCGATTTGGTGTACGGACAGACCGGAGTTTGTTTTGGCACTTTCATCCTTACTACTCCCAAAAAGAGAACCACCTTTTTCAAAAATCGTGAAACGCGACCAATTTTGACATTTAGTTGTGGAGATCTGTAAAGTTTGGGGTGTCAGCCTTAGTTTTGCTGTGTACTTATGGTGCACATTCTTGATACTTACAGATGAGCTTGGCCTGTGTTGTGTCGACTCATGAAATGTGCCTTAAAATGTGGATCAATGTTTCTTAGTTTAGCTAATACAATCAAAGTTCCGCTCGGTCACTCACTCGGTCCGCTTTTGCTGTTAATTGATTTACAATGATTGAATTCCTTAGACGGTCGCAACATGAAAAGGGGGATGTTCCTGTTCCTTAAAGGTGAAGTGTAAGTCCTTCGGCTTATTCAAAAGCGATTCCATCGGATGCTGCTGCATTAACTTAAAGCTGTCAAAGCTAAGCGAGACAAAAATACATTGTCAAAAAAAAAACAATGAAGCCACGCAATTCTTGATCATTTGTTACCTGGAGGTGCAGTTACATCTTATACCACCGTTGCTGAGCGCCAATGAGCTGAATAACACAACCCTGCCGACGGTAACGGCTGGTTTCCTAGCTCCACAAAACGTAAGTTCCACTCCTCCCTAGTGATTGCTGATTAGAAGTCGCGTGCAGCTATGTTCTGTTCAAAGTACATTTTAAGACGTGTCAAATCGGTCAAATCATATTGGCTGCTTAAAATTGAACATATGAACGGTTTGGAGACTCAAGAAAGATCGGTGCCTTGTTCTTCAGCGAGACAAAAGTTTACCTCATCTGGACACTCCGTAGCAGTTAGGTGTGCTGCTTCGTGGAACTTTCCTACTCGACCAGGAAATTTGGATTGCTGGAAAGGTGCTGATATAGTTATGCTCTCTAATCTAGTGTGTGCATTTGTATTGACTTAAACAGCACTGATAAAGTAGGCTGGATTATTCATTCTTCAAATACCGCTGGCAGATGCATGAAACCACACAAGTGTGGTTCGTCCCAAAAGAGATGTTTGCAGACAAATCATGTTTGGCCACCCTCATAACTCCATCCTCAGACAGATTAGGAAGTGGGTTTGGTAATGCAGCCGTGCAACAACTCTTAGGTATCGACAAGTCGGGCTAGCTTCACCCGATTCTAAGTTCCGTGAAGTACGTCAGCACACACGACTACGAAGTGTAAGCAAAACAACAACGTTGCTGTACTTCCGTCGTCACAGTGGGTTGATACTGCTACAAGCAAAACGGACAGATCGCTGCCGTTTTATCACCACTGATCAACTGGCTTACGGGTGGGTGTTTTTATGATAAGACGGCTTTGTGGCCCGTAAGGCATTCGATTAGCATCAGCGCTCAGTCGGCTGAATAGTGTCTGGTTGGGTCGGGTCGCTTTTATTGCGTTTGAGGTTTTGAGTTGTCTTTTGTGACCCGTGATTACTGATCCCTTGGTTGATTCGGCTGAAAATATAGGAAGAACAATGTGCAAGCTTGATTTTGATCAACTGCAGCAGTACAATGTGCACTGCTTGTTTGCACAAGCAACCCATTACTTGGACGTCCGGTCGACCAGTTAGAAAGGTCTGATACAGATTGTTATCTGCTATTTTTTCATACCGCAAAAGGCCCGTAAATCCATCGGAACGTTTTCACATTTGGTTAATACTGATCGTTGCCATTAGCGCTACCGCCGATAGCTAGGAAGATCACATCGATAATTCTCCATGGAAAGGAATCACGTGTTCCAAAACCAACGTATAAATTCATGTAGGTCTAAAACTGGGGACATTCTGCAGTACAAATCCCCAAGTTGTGGAATCAAAGTCTTTTATTGCACGATCGCATTGTAGGACTACGGTGTTCATCCAGACCTTACTGGTAACAAATATCACTGAATGAGCAAGCTTTCGTTTTTTTACTATAGTTTCCTACAACTTTATGCGGTGCGGTTTCTGTATGCAAAAGTTCTGTGTTCTTTTCGAGCCGTAGCACTATTTGCACACCATTAAGGAAATTTCACCAGCTGATACCAGTCCTAGTTGTCGTTGAATGAATGCATAGTTTTGCCCTGCTTATTTATTCGTTTGTCTGCTTATGACAAGCATATCTTTGCACAGATGTTTACTGACGCTTAAGCTGAAACTTCTGGGCCACGTCTGAGACAAATCTTCGAAAAAAAAGGAATACGGTTATCCACTGGCATTATGCTATACCCGAACAGAAAGAGTTTAATTGACTGACGGGTAACTAAGATCTCAAAATGCTCCATCGTTACTTTATCAACCGTTTCGAAACCACTGGCAATGATCTTCCTTGCGAGATAGCCCCTGAGAGCATATCGAACATTCATTTCCTACCGATAGGTTTTCTAACACTTCTGTATTCAGCCTTATGGTCTTTGCAACCGTTGACGTTCAGAATCGGTTTGTCAATCTGGTTAAGTTCACTGTCATATTTGAATCAGCAGAACCAAATAGGTTTGCAGCAACAACGTTTGTTAGGAGCACTAATCAATGCATAATTTTCCAATAGCCTGCTTTTATCAATAAATAACCGATGAATTATGGAATCAGTTTCTGATCCAATCGGTCCTCTAGTAAGCGATCTTAATGGTTGCGCGCAAAGGCTGAATGTTCCATACAATTCATACTTTGTGAATCATGTGAGATTGATCCAATCGTTGGTTGGTTCACGCCTGTAAAAGTTTCCATATTGTGATTATCACATCTTAACAGTCCGAAGCAGCCCATGGAGAAAATTTCGCTGATGCAGTGACTCGAGCGCACAATGTCTACCGGAAACGGCACGGTGCTGCGGATCTGCAATTAGACCCAGTGAGTTTCATACTGAACGCTGTTGGACGTTACCGGGAAGCAGCATTGCTTTGGTGGCACACACTGATAGTTACTCCATTGATTCAAATGATGCATGTCCGTGAAAAGGTTGAGTTTCCTTCTTCCAGTACACCTTAATCGTTGATTGCCGTGATGTTATCCCCTTCGGTCCTCTATTTCATCCCGCCAATGAACGCTTGGAAATTGTTGTACTTGGCCACAGACTTCGCTGTGGAAGTCTGTCTGCTTAGCTTATACATCATGAATCAGACTGACAACTGTTTGTCCAGATCATATAATATCCCGTTGAACACCATTTCCGGTTTGTTACGTAATTCAACTGTTTTCAACCACCGTTACACTGTGGTTGTTTGCTATTTAGCTTTGCTTTCACTACAAGCATTCTTTTATCTTCAACCTAAACTTAGGTGCTCTGAAACACTGTGTAATAACCAGTTTTTGGAACAAATGTTCCTATATTCCGGTGCACTTCCAGTTTCCTGAGTGTCCGACTGTACACAAGGGACGAGTTGCATTCATTTAAAACCATGCCGAAGGGTGTCGGGACAAACGCTCATTTGCAAACTAAGTTGGTGGTGACGAGAACCTTGCATGAAATTTACCTTGATCTCCGGTTCATAATACTATTTACCACAATATACTGTTCAAGTAGGAAGCAAGATTGTTGGAAATTCGGCGGCCGGGTCTACCTCATAGGCCCCGAGAACAGTGAAACCGGTATGGGCTGTTGACACTTTTCATCGGCTTCATGAATAATGTTGGCGTGTCGCGTCATTTGTCATCAACACGCTGCCGATGCTTACATGCCATCAAATAAGGATAGGGTCCGTGATTTTCACAGAAAGTAAGCCGGCCTCGCCGTGCTTCCGAACCCTTCAGCTGTGGTTGAAGGCTCCGCATATTGCAAATTTCATAATGTTGAACTTTTGGACGTCGGATTATTTATTATACAGTTTTGCGGAGCTATTTGAATGGCAAAAGCCTGTAAGTAAAAAGACCCACAGGCGTGCGTTTCCAAAACGCAGTCGTTTTGTGGTCCTTACTGTGCATCACATCAGTGTGTTTTGTCTATGTAAATGTCTCAACTAAAAAGCGGCAATGCAGTTGATAAGCTTGGAGTGCCTAGTCACTTAAGGTTCTTAAGGGTTGAACAGTTGTATCAGCTAGATCAATAGCGCTGGCCACCCACTAATCAATGATTAGAGGTTTCTTCGTTAAATTATGCTTCTCAAGACACATCTGTTCTACGGTAGGATAACCAAATCTGGTGGAATTCTCTTGGTTCTTCAAACATGTGGTGAACTACTAATTCTTCGGAACCGATGAAATGTGGTCGGACCTGCTGCGAACCGTGAGGTTAGCTCACCCAAACTGGCAGTAGCGGCAAGCAAAAGTCCTGCTAATTCGCGGTTACCGGAATTTTTACAGTCCCCACCAAACAGCCCATGGAATTATCACGGTATAGTTTGTTTGTTTTAGGAATTTCGTTTTTAAGATATAAGAAAATGAAGATAAGATAATCCGTTTTGGTCAGCATACTTAACTCTCACAATAAATGGAATAACCCTCATCAGTGATCGAATTTCTCCGAAATCAACCTTCTTCCAAGGTCGCTCACTGCGGTAATTTTCAGAGTATAGAACGTGCCTTACTGAACGACTGAACCTTGTGAGCCTTCTATTTTAGGGAACTTTTCAGGATTCCTAACCTGCGTTCACGGTCTTCCGCCTAGTGGCCGCATCAACGGCTGCAAAACGTTTCTCTACAGCTGTGGTACTTTTTCGGTGCAACTCGAAAGGAGAACGAGGTATGAAATCCCGCCAGCTTGCCAACGTCTGGTAATCAGCAATAGAAAAGCCACAACTGGGTTCGAAACACGGACCCCCAGTCCAGTAGCTTGGTGTCTTAACCACTGAGCTCTCTCAAGCTCTATTTCACCCAGACTTGTCAGCAATTTTGTTTTATCAACATGGTGATTGCGTAATGGTAATGGTAATTGTTCTGCTTGAAAAAATGATGCATTTCAATCCACAAGCCCCACGAAAACTTCTATATCTTTGTCAGGGCTTCTGCTCATTAACATTCTCTATCTTCCTTAGGCTCGACTGGATGTGTTGCATCGAACGAAAGTTGTGACCATAACTATCCACTAGACTAATAAGGTTCTGACGATATACACGCATTTGCCAATTAATTGGGATTTATATCTTAAACAAATCCCAGTGAATCCCTCGTTTGTGATACACTTCAACTGAATGTGCTTCACAAAACCGCCTCATATTTCAGTCGGTACGACTTTCGAGGTATTGAATTATATTTTTTGACGTAACATACTACTTTAAGGTTGCCGGTTGAAAAGTACGTTATGTCCCGGTTTAAATATACCCTCAAAATACACCGGCTGTTGTCACTCTATTAGTATATGGCAGTTAAGATACGGTAAGTTACAGTAGAACCAGTGAAGGAAGTTTGTGTTAATAGACGACCGGTTTTTCCACCAATCGGACTGGCATCTACTTTGTCGCTTTTTGTCAACCTGCCTTGGATGCTATCTAGGAGATTACTCACATGGCGCAGGACTGGGCTGAACAGTTGGTAAATCGAGCCCACTTGTCGAACAGCGGGTTCACCTATCAAGGAGTACGTCTTGGAGAAAACGTCCTTTGTCGTTGGTCGAACACGACTGCTACCGTTTCCGGTACGTCCCTATTTCTTTTCCAGTTTGGTCATGCCGTTCACCGGGTTTTTTAATGTGCTTCTTACCAGGTATTTGATGCCCTGTATTTATTCACGAGAAAGCTCACCTGCCTCATTCTCGTTGGCACGAAAACCTGCCGGCCGCAGTTTACCCACGCTGTATTGTCAGTAACGTGGTAACTTACTCCTCGGTGTTCTCAAAATGACATCGACCTGAGCATCAGGTCAATAGCTGGGCTCCTGTGGAACGGCCGACCAGTTGGTACTGATGTGAACAAGCCATCCGGACATAAACTGTATTGCGCAAACCACATGTTTCTCCTGTGCTTTGAGATCCATTTTATGAACTGAATTTGGCCCACACCACCTGAATCAGCTGGTGGGTTCCATCAGCTGACTTTAACACTAAGGAAATACCTATTTAAGACCTATGGATCAGAGTTAGTGTTTAGCTTCCATCATGAAGATTTTGGTCCCACCGGATTTGAAATAAGCCTCATAAGGATGCACTAGTCAGATGGTGCTTCCCGGCTTTTCAGAATGGGTTGACTTATTTCTCAACAATGATTGCTCAGTACCCTGCAACTAACGCAACAGACTTGAATGTCAGTCGGCCGAAATCTGCTTATTAATCGACCAGTCAAATTATAGGCCCACCGCTTGTTACTTACAAGATCGTCCACTTAGAACTGCTATCAAACTGATTATCTGTCAGTGGTTAGTCCTCTTAGAATCGGAAAGGACTGATAATATCCGAGGTACTTCCCATGTTGAGGCTACCTATGAAAGTGTTAACTAGTTTCGTTCACACCCTACTCACATGGTGAGGCCTAACAAAGGTGGAATCCACCGGAGACTGACAATCGACAGAGCGTCATGATGCCAATAGTGACGGTGTGACACTGACTATCAATAGACAGTTTAATGTATTTGTGGCTGTACGTGGAGGCTTTGCACATCGATGGCTGCTTTCTCCACGTACTCTTGGTTTGTGAAACGTCAAATCCGTACAGATAACATTTCCTGTATCTTGTGAGTTCCTTTCGCCTAGATTGCAAAAAAAAGCTTTCGATCTGGAGACCAATGCCCCATATTTTCCAAAACAATGTTTTTGATTTTTAGCTCAAGATGTCGTTGATCACTGGTATCAAGAAAGTTCCAAGTACATGTTTAATTCGGAACCCAAAAGTATTCAAGGCATTGGTGAGTCTTAGTGAATTTTCCTCAACTGTGGGAAAGAAAGCTGTTGTTCTCTATGACGAAAGGTCCGTTAAACATGTTCAGAAGAATCGATAGAATCTGGATATTTTAACGGTTCTATTCAACTCCTCTGATTATATATTTCGGCACTATCACAACAGTGCTTAGAAATTACACAAAACCCTTTCATTGATATTTTAATACTTTCTGTTTCCGCATTTTTTGCTTTCTATTCTAGTTTTCTTTGTAGCCTTAGATCTTGGGTATGAGCACTTGAATTTTATCCAGAGCTATCTAGTACAGATCTCTGTATGGCTACGGGGGCATACTTCCGCTCCATGAGGTTTCTCCCAGCGATAGAAAGGTACATAATTGGGCGAGTGGACAAGATCATTAATAGGCCACTCGGGTTCAAAACACAAATAGACGTCCTGTGCAAATTCGTTCATTGCTAGACATTGAGTGGTGCTTCCTTTAACCCATTTCAGAACTTGTTTTGGGTCCGAAAATATTCATTTTTCTGTGTGATGGTTACTATAGCAACCTTCCGCATCTACACTATCACTCGCTTTTCATTTCACATTTTTTGAGTTGATAAAGTTGGGTTTAAAAACACCTAACTGTAATCATTTGGCTGAACTGCATAGTTATTCCCCCAGCGTTTGGAAAATTTCCTTCTACATAATCCTCCACCCAGTATGGTGTGCGAAATGTTTTTAAAGACATTCGTTTTTCCGTATTTTCTACTCCCCCGCTCAACTCAGGATATTCTAATTTTAAGCACTGTTCACTCAATTTAGTCTTTGACTGAATTACTTCCAATCTCGATTTGCTGCTTGCAGCAGTCTTAAGGTAGCATGAGGTACGAGACGTTATCAACGTTACTTCAGTGACCCAATCGATAACAGTCCCGGAGCTGGATTTGAAATACGCAGTGCGGACGGATTCAACCAGTAATGCGGTCACCAGTAGTGTTCATGCTGTGAGTGGTACTGATCTACGAGGACTCATGGTGGCAGAACTCACAACTAGCGACATTTTAATGTTCAAGGTCCCACTAGTGGGGCTATTTCAAAGGGGAAACTCAAGGTCAGGACACAAATCGATCCCATTTTTTATTTTCCCCTGAAAATCGGAGCAGGGGGATGATATGTCAACATGTTGCCTCGAATCGTGCTATATACTTGACGGAATCCCTGTTAATTCCCATAGATATTTGACTTTCAAGCTGCCCTGCATACAATTACAAGCACGTACCCTTTTATGAACACGTGGGCATCATAGAATGCGTATAAACAGCTGGGACGAGTTCCCAAATACTGGACGGATTTTTGTTCAAAATCCAGAATTTAATGTGGCATGTGGAAACAGTATTTTAACCGCTACTACTAACTTATTTCGCTTATCCTGAATTACGCTGGTATTTGCACTTAGTCTGTACCGGATTCAATAGCGCTTCACACACTCTTAGTACGCAACACGTTTAACCAGCTTTGTGACTAGCAAGTGGAGATCGATAGCATATTCCGTGAACAGTTATTGTAGGTTACGTGAATTAGAAGTTCGAATGTTCTTGGTTAAAATGAGAGCGATAAAAGAGTGGTGACCTTTGTAGTTTTTCTTACACCGTATGCGCGATACTCTCCTAAACATTCACAACATTTTGGTGTCATATGGTTGCCAAAAATGCATAAAATTTCAGTGATGTAGCTAAGCACACCGGGTGGATAGGGTAGACCTTGCCTACCGATTTGGACAACCACTGTAAACGAATCCATTCGCATCCGCTCTGGTGTTATCTATAGTCGGAAAGCTGAAAAATCCAGTCATCGCGGTCTGCTCCCTAAAGTTGTGTAAATTTGATCTTTTGCATCAGGTGGATTCACCCAGATGGTATGGAACGGATCGCAACGCATCGGGGTTGGGATCGCTTCACAGCCAAAGAAAGATTTTTACAACCAGCCCAGCCAATCAAAAGTCATTGTCGTCTGCTTCTACTATCCGCCCGGAAACGTCACTGGACAATTCAAGGCAAACGTGAAGCAAGGAATGAACTAGTTGATATCGGTCCGCTCCTGTCAGATATTGTCATCACTTCAGCATAAAGGCCGGCTTTTCGTTCAGAATTTGACGACCTTTGGCGAAATATGAATATCGCACACCAACGCTTATGGACATATACGCAGCATTGGCTTGAGTCGCTTTGCTTCCAGACACTTCTTACAAGTTAATTCCATCTTTTTCACACTTTTCGTTTCTTTCCGGCAAATTAGCTTACTTATTTGGTTCGCTCTTATGCCCACAGAATATACTATTTCAGCGAACCCCGTCTTCTTGTTGTTGACTCCGATGATGAACTGGAATCTCCTGAGACTAGCGGCAGACTGGTTCCAAAAGACCAATAAGAGTCTGATCCCGAATCTTGCCACTTTTTTTGAAGCAAGGTAGACAAACAAACTCACTCCTCTTATGTACACAAGGGCTTAGCCCAATATTTTAGTCCACTTTATCACTGTTACAGTTTTGCTCTTTACCTCAGCGGCGTTTATCAGATAGCCTAGGTGAGGCTGTGCTTAACACGGATCACAGTAATTCGGAAGGCAAAGGACGTGTATTTTCTTGGATTCATTCCGATAGCCTACCTATATGTCAATGTGCAACGAAACGTCCAGTCTCACTTCACATACCATGTGAGCTGTTCTCCGTAACGCTTTGAAGGCAAAAATTACGTCTCGTCCAGGGGCTATTGCAAGTACAGCAGCCATCCCGCACCTCAGTACCTAGGTATCGTCTATATAGAAAAACGATATCAGTTAGCACCAGTCTATGGGTAGTATTGCTCACAAGTAAAAATTTTTGACAGCTAGAATATCGGATCAGCTAAATCCTGGGCTAACCTGTGTCGTACATCTGACTGAAGGATTTTACAAGCAAGGAAATCGGTGGAAGCCTGAATTTCCTGTTTACACCAGTCGAGTTTGAGTTGATGGTACTAGCGGTTATGACTGTAGGGGCAAGGCAATACATTTCTCACCAACTGGAACTCGTCAAGGTCGTATTCAGCTCAAATGTACGCGACCAGTAGTCTACATAACGGGCACCGAATCAGGACTGCAATTTGGGCCAACTGAATCTCGCACACAAATCCAACCTAACTTAGCTTTTTCAGCTAATGTGCCGAGCGACGAACTCCATCCATCTGAATAGGATAATGTACCCAACTCTTCCCTTTAATCGACCGCTCTGATGAAAACGGAATGACTATCCTGTGGTTCTAATTCAAACTGGATGCAAATACAATACTAACGGAGTCTTTAGTCAGTAGTAAGGTAGCCGTATTCACTTTATGTTATTAAATTCGTTCCTCTGGTTGATATACGTGTGTTAGTTCACTATGCCTCCCGCCACTACCACGATCTCTAACGGTTCTATGTAAGATAACATGATCGACTTCCGCCAAATCGACAGCGAAAGCCATGACTTTTATGTTAATCAGAAAGTAGTTAGTATTGTGGGGAATGCTTCTTACAGACCATCTCTTGTTGCGTTCTGGAAGGTGTTTTTGTTTATTGGGTATCCTACAGTAGAACGTTTAATTTATCTAAAAATCACTTCTCCAAGACTTACTATTTTTTCACGTTTGTCTACTACGCCCGGAATAGACCTGCAAGTGCAGCCCGAATACGACAGGTACGAGTGTTTTGTGATTACTAACAGCGATATGGATTTGAAATGCCAACGTTCTTTTCGGAAAAAGTCGCACTGCACTCGCGTTACTGTCAGTGGGAAAACTGAAGCAGTTAATACATCCCAGTGAATCAGATCGACTACATATACTTGGTTTATTTCTCGTAGCCTAAAGAAGTGAACAATCTACCAAATTTTGTACACCGCGTACATTTGTGTTGGATGGAACCAATGTTTCCGACAGATGAATTCGATGCAGGTAACAGAGGTTAGCCTCCGACACCAGCTTCGAGTGGACAGTATCCCACACTATCTAGAAGATGCACTGCTTCAAAGTGATACAAAACACGACAAACTTGTCTTCCACGCGTGGAAAACGTCGAACTATGGAGCCGTTCGATGTCAATGAGGTTTTCCATAGCAAATAACACATGAGCCTCGGTGCGCATGTACGCCAGAATCCCACGAAATTTTGAATGACTACTTTTAGGGGCAAAGTAGATTGTGCGTGCCGTTTATTTTGTGTGACGGTCAGGTGAAATGAGAGGTAGACACCAGCTGCCGATCCAATGCTGAAAAACACGAATACTGTACAATATATTGCTCAAGATGAATCACACATGTTTCGTCCGTTTGGTCAGCCGCTCCACATCCTTGTCGCGCAACACAGAAGCTGATTTAGTGATCGGTCGAATAATCCGTCCAGCCTGGACGGTGACTTTGGGACGTGTGAATTCACGATGTGTGCACTCTGTGACCCACTCTCGGGAGATAGGCTGCGCGACAACCGATTCAAATTGTTCCGGTGTGTTGTACGGAAATGGAATGGACTTCACCTAGGAAAAAGAATAATGCAAGGTGGATGTTAATTTTTTCCGATGGAAAAGGTGCCAGTTATCTTGGTCGACCGAATGAAGGAACCAGAAATGACGGACGCGACTATCTTCTGACTTGTCTAAGACGTTGTCATTAGGTTGAAGTATAGCCATTGACTGCGACAATGCGTTGAATGGGGACCAAACACAATCTACAGCAACCAGCATTGCTGAAGAAATGAAAGAGTGTTAATTCATCCAAGCTATGTGAATCCGCGTCCTTCTGAGGGACGGAGTAGATCACAGAAAGAGTTGTTGTACTTTCACGATAGAGGTCGCCTCATGATGGTGAAAGCGGCAAAATGATACTGTTACTCACAGATCGGCTAAAGGAAGACTGGCTGCAAAGTAGCGTAGGTGACGCAACATCCCAGGTCCAGATACGATGAATCTTTAATATCCCACAGCTGGAAACAAACTAGCTTTATGTGTATCTTAAATAATCCACTTTCCACTATCACTGTTTTAACTGAAATCCTATTTGTATTTCGCGGTGCTTAAGCCTCCATGGTTTCAAGTTACAGACAGCAGTACTGCTGAGGATTTAGCGAACACTAAACTGTATTGATGCGATGTCTCGTTGGACGTCAAAACTTGTGATTAGGCAATACCAATCAAGAATCAGCCACTTGTTTCGTACTAAGTTCACCAAAATGACGTGAAAAAACTGTATATGCGCGTTCCATCTACACGATGGATCAGACATGTCCAGTATTTTTCATCGCAACAACAGTCGCAATAGTCCATAAGACCACCCCAATTCGATCGTACTAACAACTTGTCAACCATCGGTAAGATGTGGTCGCATTATTGCATGTGCACCCTGTCTGGTTAACCTACAGAAGTCAACAAACCAACCCATGATACCATGCCCGTGTTTTAACAGCCCAAGGGCGGTAGAACTTACTGCTCAGCCAGTCATGTACTCTATCGTGGCATCCCCACCAGCGGTCATTCCCTTCCTCCAACTAACCCGTCACAAGCATCAACGGGGAATCAAGCAGCGACGGGGTACGGCGTCATACGTGCTGACAATGAGATCTCAGTAACCGCGCCACAATCATTTAGTACTACCTTCTCCGGTCCAAGGCATGTACTTACAGCATATCGATTAGTGACACGAATGTATTGATAAGTCGCTTATTGGGCCTTGGCGATGGTACAAGTCAGTTTGATTATCTTCATCGGGCGTACCACATGCATTGTCACCGTCTAAACGTACACAATGACTTGAGGAGTTATTGATTAACCCGTTTATACAAACTGCCAAGTCACAAATGAGTGCTCTCTGTTTGCAAAATTGCCCTTAGACTGAGCATCCCCCATTGGTAGCTGGTAGTCGATCAGCAAATCCACGAGAATTCGCTCTGTAATAAGGAAAACCGTTTACTTCAGTGGGAATTTTATCTTGAGAGTTCATTCCTAGAGGAGAATACTGCAATATTGCATTGAATGCGCGTTACGGCTGGTATGCCCACCATATAATCAGTTATACAACTATTTTCATCAACTCTTACTGTCGGCACCATTTTGCGAGATCTTTCCGACTGGGAAAGTAAACAGGGACAGATAGTATCGGAAGCGAAAATAGAGACAATCCTAGTTAAGACAGACCGGTCCGAGTTGTTGACACGATTTGAGCGTTTCAGCCCGATTACTACCAAGCATTATAAGTAGCCAGCAGTTACTGATGTTCTGATGCAAGCCACGACCACAGTACTTCGGGTTTTCATAAAAGGGGCCGAAAATTCCTGAAAACCATGGATCATCCTGGATATTAGTCTGACGTTAGATTACATGGGTTCCACGGAGGTCAGTTATCTGGAACTTGTCTGCGATAAGCTATCCTAGTTAAGCAGAGATGAACCTACTCCGAGTTCAGACAAAAAAGCGTGTCGAGAACGAATTAATTCAGCTGTGAAATTAGTCAGTAATACACTTCAAAGAGAACTGAGTCTCTTCCCATAGCACTGTATCAGGTGGTATAACAGACGTGAATGACATCAATTCTTATCAGTGTGCGCAACCTTTCCTTTAGGCAGAAGGCTTAGCTTGGGTGCCAAAAGGAAGCAAAGACCACACTTCACGCCAGTAACTTTGACAGTAAGCCTGCCTCAGGTTAACAGGTACATTAACGGTTAAAAACGGGTTCCGCTTTTTGCCACGTCTACGAGAACTCTGGAATTGTACTTCAATGTTCATAATGGACTGTATGTTCATAATACACTATTTCCCGGGTGTGATACGACTTAAAAGAGAATCCCCACAAAACAAGTGTTTATGGTGGATAGGTGGGTGACTAGCCGAAAAAGCACAGTATTAAGATTGAGGTAGGATCGCACACTCCTCCTGTCTATCTTTCGGTCCAATTATGATGGGTGCCCCGTTCATGCACTTCAATGCTTATGATGCTTCTGGTGCACGTTATAATAATCACTTCGCGTCAGCACAAGAGGGTACAGATAGTTTATAGGATTGAGTAATCGGTCACCTCATGATCTGTGAATGGTTGGCAAAGTCACTCAGTGGGGAATTGTCATAAAGTACGGGGATCTCTGTCGAGAGGAACGCGTATAGAAAGCTGACAGAAATCGCCTGTCGTAGACCTCACTGTGGAATAGCCCCCTTGGAAGTTCCTTTTTAAGGTTTCTATCTGAAAGCACAAAATCAACAAGTACTCGACTCAGTAATGATTGTGATCTAATTGGGTTTTGACTCAAGGCACAGTGACTATCTGGTTATCCCACCAACTACTATCTGAAAATCTTTAATTTCAAAACTTTAGGACGAAAACGAAAAGCCTTTTATTCCAAAGCAGCCTTCCTCTGTAAAAACGACGGTCCAGTCTCAGAGTACCAGCACGAGAACACCGGCGAACAAGGGGTGACAATGTTCGACAACGTACAACAGCAACCCATCGTAAGTGTTCGGATTGTTTCCTCACAGGCATCGGTAAATATAAGAAATGTGAGCAAAAACTGCCCCCTTCACCGACGCAAACCAAATACACAAACTCGTTAAAAAAGACTAAACAGCCTAGAAATGGATAGTGATGTGAAGCTTGGAATAGTCACAGAGAGCTGATTGAATCATGACACTTGAGCAATACACGCCCATATTAACGAAGCATGCAACTTCCGCCTCACATAAACTGAAGAAACCTCATTAAATACACGTGGCTCAGGTGGGTGGGAAGCAATTTGGCTAGCTAATTGTACACACAATGCTATGGCAAAGGAACGGGATGGAGCAAACTTACAAGATGCTGTCTAAATTCGTTATTCACACGCCGTCTGATCAACACATGAGGTAAGTCCGTATCCTGACGTTTAACTTTTGGTGCCGGAATTATCCTTTTCTTACGACGAACTTCGTCTTGGGCTTCCAACCCAGGACCAGTCCATGCGTTCCAACCTGGCAGAAACGTATCAATATCTTTGGGGGTTTCTTCGTCTATAGCTTTTTCTTTCTCTTCCTGGAATTGTTGCTGAAAGCTGGGGTCTGTTGCGCAGGTTTCTTCAAGTGCACGGAAGAACGTGTCCGAATCTGGGTCGAAAACGTCCGCCTCTGTGTCTGCAGATTCAACTTCTGGATTTGCGCTGGTGGTAACAGTCGACCTTGTAGATTGGTCCAGAACAGCGTCTGCAGCAAGCGTCGACAAGACTGTGGGGCGGTGCTGGTTTATGGGCTTCGATTTTTCATTTTCCGGAACCTGAAGTACGAAAAGCAGCGTCAAACGATATGCGGGAGTAGAACTGTGAGCTGTATCGATCCTACATGAGGTCTAAATGTCAAGATTCGAAGAGCAGGGCCTCGAAGAAAGTATGTGTTTTGGGCTGCGAAAGTTTACACAGCTTCTTAACACAGCAAATCATATGTGAAAATACTTTAAAAAAGGGGGGTATCCTGAAGCTTTCGCACCATCACTAGACTAAAGTAGGGCATTGGTATACAGGGAAACGAGGCAGAACAATGGGACATGCTACTCCTATGGTTACCGAAAACTCCTAGGCAACCCACAACCGGTTTTGACCTCCTTGGAGCCCATCAGATAGGTGCAATCTCCGAGCTTCCGTCAACCTTAGGGTCGACTTGGACACCAAATTGCACGCATCTGGGGGAGTACACTCATCTACAAATAAAGTTAAGAATAGAGTAAACCAGATATTGAGCACGGGATTCAGTTAAGTTACACGGTAACACCAACTTGGCCTGTTTGGGTGATCTTGAACTGCGTTTGTTTTGCTTGTTTGGCTTTATGGCTCTTGACTACTGCGCATGGCGATGGTTCATGCCGAACTTCCTTTCTGTGCTACTCAGTCACCACGATTGTGTACTGTGTCCTGTGACTCCGCTAAGACCGAGTCCTTCGGAATCGGTGTGCATCATCCATACGTGTCTGTGAATGTTGCGTCACATTGCTTATCAGACCAACCGCGTTACAATTGGTGACAGAAGTGGGTGGACCTTGAAGGTAGCGTTAGTCACAGTACGCAATATAATACCAGCCTTCAACTGCTTAAGTATTTCCTTTTTGGAGTGATAACGCCTGGGCGTGCAGATGTTACTTGGTGTTTCCTGGAAGCCCGTCATCCTTGCACCAGAGTATGCTCAGTTGAGGTGGTGATATATCGAACTAGTGGTAGCTCGGTGCGTTAATGTGGCTGTAGATCAACTGGCACCTGATCTAGCACAAAGAGTTCCGGAGGTGTTAAGGCCTGTTTAACGAGTGTTTACGACGGTAAAAGAGCAGAACTGGGTACGAAGAGTCAGTACAATCTTTATCGCGGCTCGGGCAGATATGGTTAGTAAAAGTGAGGGTAAAAGGGAAAATATCAAGTTTTAGACAAACACAACACCGAGCTAGACTGTAGTACGATTGGCATTCAAGGGGGAAAATAGCTCGTTGGAAGACCAGAGGAACTCACCTGACGCCACCACAGTTTGGAAGATACAGTGTCCCCAGCTTCATCCTCTGTGGAACTTGACGCATTGAATTCGCTTTCGTCCGAGTCCACCTCAGAATCGGAACTGCAGTCAATATCAGAGACCTCGCTTTCGGAGGAATCACTCGGTTCCGTGCGTTTTGTGAGCTCTTTCGAACGTTCATACATTTCTGCAACAGCATCTCTTGCCTGCGTGGGTTATGAACGTAGTGCATGTAAGCGAAAACGGCCTTACCTCTGTGTCATATTTAGCACGCAGTTTCTGCAATCGTGCGAATTTGCTGCCACCACGATGACGTAGACTAGCACGCTCTTGAGCACGCTTTTTCTCAGCCTCTAAGATATGTTCAGCGAACTTTCGCGGATCCGTATCGCGCAACTTCTCCATTTCTTTCTCGTATTCCTTGAGTGATCTAGCCTTTTGGTGACGATGAAAATTTTTGCTTTTTATTTTGTTTTGTCGTTTGTTTTTTGCCGCCGCTCTTGCTGTCAGGAAACGCTCCTTTTGACGCATCGCGATCTGCTCCAACAGCTTTTTTCGGATTACACGACTAGTTTGATCAGCAGCATCCTCCTTAAAGGAACTTTAAAACTGAGGATCAACAAAAACAACTTACACACTGGGAGCATCACTATAAAGAGAAGAGTATAACTTTCCCTGCAGAGTGTCTGCACGTTTTTTCGACTCCGCAACAAGCAAACATTGTCGCAACTTCTGGGCCTCTTCAGACCCAGCGATCTTTACAGCCGTATCATTTAACGGAAAGATCAGCTGATCGGCTAGCCTGTTCTTGTGCACAGGACCCTTCCAGAGAGTTAGCTCTCTCTTAACACTGCGAAAAGCGATCCGCCTGGCTCTTCTTTCATCTGCGACTTCGTTGATTGGCTCAATGAGTTTGGCAGACTTCTTGATTTCCGTAAGGATCTTCTGTTGCCTTCGTTTCTGGCCCTTTTTCAAGTTGACCAAGCCCCAAACATTAGCACTCTCGACGGCGGGAATATTTGACTGAAGTGGGTGAAAGACTAAAGCCAATGAATAGTTATGACTTACTTCCATAGGATGCCTGTACTGGGACTTCAAGAAATCTTCATATGTATAAATGGGTAGATAAGCTGAAGAGAAAAGGATCGAAATAGTGATTGAATGAAAGGTGGGATGTCACAAACATGGATGCATGGCCCATTTAAACGGTACTATTAGAAAGTGTGGTGGAAAAAGGTCGTGCGAAATGTCAGGGACATAAAATTGAAACTGCTTGCCGTATACACTCCGTACGTTTACACAAACTAGTTAACAACCAAGGCTTCTAAACAGGAGATCAGTAACAGCGGTAAACCGCCTACAAGCTACAAATTGATTCAAGCTGCCACGATTTCATTCACGAATGTAGCGGAGAGTGAGAGAAAATAACCGTACATCGGATGCAGTAGTATCGTTGAACGGAAGCGTCCTTGTGAGTGCAAACGAAACGAAAGTTTCAAGAATGCCGTAATTTGTTAGGCAGCACCGAAAACAGATAAGTCACCCGAGATGAACGCTAATCTCAGGTGAAAGAAGAGGAAGACCGCTGGTCATCCGTGAGTATGCGGATAATTGATGGGTTATCGAGCGATGAGGGCGTAGTTAACAACCCCAAACTGGACGGAAGTTCGCCTGATTCGCACGACCTTGCGGTTTTTGAAAGGTGCTGAATCTTCATAGAGCTCGAGATGGCCCAGTGGTTAAGGCGCGAATTTACTGACCGGAAAGTCCGTCGTTCGAACCCGACCTCTGCATCTCAACTGCTCCTGTCTAGGCTTGAACAACCTTGTAGTATCTCGGTCCTCGTGCCCCCTGCGGGTGGAATGACAGCTAGGCACCGAAAGGGTGCTACAGCTGAACCATTATTATTGTGCTCGAGATAGCTGAAGGCGAGAACCTACTGACCGGAAAGTTCGTGGTTCGAACCCAACCTCGGTATCCCGATTGCTCTTATTTAGGCTTGGGCAACCTGACAGCATCTCAGCCTTCGTGCTTCCTGTGGGTTGCATAGCAGTTATGCTCCGAAAAAGCGTCACAGCTGAACGATAATTAATTTCTAAAAATTTTGAGTCTTTGTGGAATGAAATCACCAAGGAATTTTGAAGCAATCACAATCAGAATGATAGCCCTGTGATTTCCGTTCTCTGCTAGGGTCTGTTTTCTTAAAACAGGACCGCTGGTAACTACCGCTTTCCTGGCACCTTCCGTTCCTTGCATATACTACATACTTAATATGTAGTTCCACGGATAACTGACACCGAAAGATCGTTTGACATGAACGATGAGAAGGAATCTTAATCGAATAACATGCTTCTTTTTCAAAGTCCGACCTTCATGCAAAGTCACATTCTACAGAGAGCACGCAAGAGTAACATCAAGGACGTAGTGTCTAACTGAATTGACCTTCGGTGTTCCGCCCACATTTTAGACAACTTTGAGAATGTGTCACAATTCAAACTCCACCGATAGATCATTCGATAGCAAGTTTGCAGTTGACGGCCTCCAAGTAAAACAGTGAGAGAGTGTACCGAAATTTTACCCTTGGTACGACTAGGGGTTCGGTATATAAATGAAGAATTCGCTTCCTGACACCTGTACGGTGAGCGGCGAGTTCGAATCTCTCTACTAATGGCCAAGTCGGTGTATCACCACCAGGATAATAATATCACTCCTTCGTGGTAACCAAAGTAGTAGTAACGTATTTCAACGGGAGCCCTCGTTCTTGGCTTCAAGACTGCAGTTTCTCGGGCGTATTTCGACACGACAAAAACTTTCTGCCTCATCGAGTTGCAATAATCTCAATCAAGCAAGACAGCGCAAAGACGGACGTTTACTGGAATACAATTCACCAAAAGTGCTTTTAGCCCTGAGGCCGAGCGCAACTTCTAGGAACCTCGGGCTGTTTTGTGCATGTCTCACGGAAACAACATACATACCTTACCTGACAGAGTACCGACACAGATTGGCAACATGGGTGAGCTGTCTTCGTTTAAGGATTGCTTCTAGTTACTTTACTGGGTGACAGTTTAGGCTCGGAAATGCTGAATGCGATGGATTGGACCATTTGCAGTGCAGAGCGAGTGCGGTTGATGTTCGGTAAACGAGTTCAGTTCACAAACCGTGTAACAAAGTGCAGTGGTTGCTGCTGCTGTAGATTCGTTCACCGACGGAAAGGAGAATGAGAGCCACACGTTAGAAGCGATTGCCCAGTCTGTGCATTGACGACAAATGGATCTACCTGTCCAGTATAACAAGAAGAGAGAGCCACACAGTGAAGGCAACAGCGCGTTGGCTGTGTGACACACCCACATGTCAGAGTCACTAACCATTGGTTTGTCCCGTCCCGCGGTCTCCATCTGGGGAGACGAGTTACCCATGAAAATGAGTTGACTGGTAAAGATTTTCATGTTCCGTTACCAAGTCGTGGACTTAATGTCCCCGAGTTGTCTCCATCCGACACAAGGCTAGAGGAAGATGGCTCTACCAGGCAAACGGTCTTCTGATATACGAATCACATGGTCTAACCAGCGTAAGCTGTGGAGTGTGATCAGCTGATCTACGGAAAGAGTGGATATTGATCAGCTCGTACGAAAACCGGAATCATTAGTCAGTGACTGCGAGTTTAAATCAGTACCTGCAACTGAATATCAAGATGAATGCGTGCGTGGTGCTATAATAAACGGTTTGGCGTCCTCTTCCGCCCGAGAAAAACTTGTAGCACAGAGCGAACTCACTCAGGACCAAGCATATCAACTTACCAGATCCGTCGAGTTGGTTCACAAACAGTCGCAATCATATGCTAGTAACGAAACTATATCCTGCTCTACTATTCCGTCCATCTCACAGAATCCTGAACCACGTGTCAATCCGACCACTGCTTCTGTAAAATCCGTTCAAAAATGTTATCTCCGTGGTTATGATAGACATCCTCGTTCAAACTGCCCCGCTCGAGAAGCCGTTTTTAGTCTTTTTGGTAAACGCGGTCACTTCCACCGCGTGTGCCATTCAAAAAATACCAACAATTTCCATAAAAACTGTACAATGAAGCCTACTTTATCGTTATTCATTACAGAAGCACCTACCTGTCTGGCACGTGCCATCACAGCTGTCGAAGTCAATGGCATTGCTCTCCGTGATCTGGTTGATACAAGAAGTTCTTGTAGTTTCATCAGTTCTAACATCGTGAAACTACATAAGTGGAAGATGTATTCAACTTTCTCAGTCGTAACGATGGCGTCTACATCAATATCCTGTCGAACCACCGGTTACACTTCTGTTTCTATCCGATACAGAGATACATCGTACAATGGATTGAAGCTCTTTGTAATGCCAAAGCTCTGTACCGACGTTCTACTCGGGCGTAATTTCCTAGGTCTACACGGTAAGATAGAAATTTCATTCGGCGGGGATCGTGGTGCATTCATCATCTGCGGCCTAACGGTAGTAATCGTTGAATCACAATCACTTTTCGCCAACTTATTCTCAGATTGCAAGTCTGTTGCCACCAAATCAAGACATCATCCGGATGATGAAGAATTCATTCACGTCGAAGTTGATCGTTTATTGCAAGAAGGCATAATCGAGCCATCAACGTCTCCCTGGAGAGCACAAGTTTTGGTTACCATGTCAGTCACAAACGCCGGGTGGTTGTTGACTACAGCCAAACTACCAACTGTTTCACATATAGGGACGCTTACCTTCTACCACACTTGGACAAAATGATTGAGGAAAGTTCGCACTACGACGTGTACAGTCCATTGAGCCTCTAGTCTGCATACCATCAAGTCCCGACCTCTGCATCTAACAAACCTTTTACAACATTCGAAGCCAGTGGAGGCCTGTTTCAGTTTCGTCAACTATCCTTTGGTGTCACAAACGGTGTAGCATGTTTTCAGCGAACTATTAACAATACCATTAAGCTGAAAAGCACGTATGCCCACATAGACAATGTGACTGTTTGTGGCAATACCCAAGAAGAACACGACCTCAATCCCCAAGTGTTTTTAAAAGCTAGGAGGAAGTATGGAATCACACCCAACGATAACAAGACCATCACTGCTTCAAACGCTATCCGCCCCCTAGGCTATACGGTTTCAAAGGGCATCATAAGGCCCGACTCTGAACGCATACAGCCCATCCGTCATTGAGCTCCTCCGAGTACTATCATGGAAATGCAACGCGTCACCGGGAGGTTAACATATTACGCCCATTCAATATCATGGTTTTCTAACAAAATCAACAAACTGACAAAGAATAAAACGTTCCCCTTAACTGCCGAGGTCGAATCAGCTTTGAAGTACCTGAAAATCAACTAGAAAATGTTATACTAATTACAATCAACTATAACGAGGCTTTGGTTGTCGAAACGGATGCCTCAGATGTTGCAACAACCGTATCCCTCAGACAAAACCATCGACCGGTGGCCTTTTTCTCGAGAACACTCAACTCGAGCGAGAAGAATCATTCTGTCATCGAGGAGGAGGCCTACGCTATCGTCAAATCCATCAGGGAATGGCGGCACTATCTACTCTGCAGGCCCTTCAAATTGATGACCGACCAGCTTTCGGTCACTTTCAAGCACGCGGCGGACTGAGTTGTCCGAGTACAAGTATGATGTTATCTATCGACCTGGTAAGGACAATCATGTCGCCGACACTCTGTCGCACAATGTATGTGCTTCTATGGGGAGAGACAATCAACTTGGAGAACTGCATAACTCACTTTGATATCCAGAAATCACCCGTACGTTTCATTCTGTGCGTTGCAAGAATCTCCCCTACTCCGTCGACGATGTCAAGCGTGTTATTTTCACTTGCCGAACTGCAACCAAGATTCTGTAAATTCTCTGGAAATCTCATTAAAGCACCACAATCTTTTGAGCGCTTGAGTTTGACTTTTAAAGGTCCCTTACTATCTAATACACGCAGTCGCTACATGCTGACGATGATTGACGGGTTGTTCAGATTCCCATTTGCAATCGCGTGGGGGGAAATAATCCTAGCAACAGTGGTTGACTGTCTAGGTTTCATGGTTGTACGGCAGCGAAGCATCGGTGTTGAACACTGATGTCGTGCTGTCGGTGATGATGATGATTGGCTCTCACACAAATCTTGCTTATTCAGAATACCAGCCTGCATCTATTCCGACACAGGCTCATCGTTCATGTCGGAAGAGATCAAAAGCCTTCTCCTGAAGGTGTTGCTGATTTATACATCCGCTTGTAATCCACAATGCAACGGTCAATTAAGCGTCTCTGGAAAATAATAAACCTGGCGCTGAAAACTCACAATCTGCCGCCATCTCATTGGGAATCAGTACTTCCTGATGCTCTACACAGCCTCCGGTCACTGTTATGTACGGCCACTAATTGTACTCCACACGGACGGTTCTCATTACGCACATCACTCAACCTTTGGAATCTCGTTGCCATCTTGGTTGACCACCCCTGGTTCGGTCCTGTTGTAGAGAAGTGATGGGTCATCGAAGTATCAACCGCTAGTAGAGGAAGTCGACCTTCTGAACTGCAAACCACACAATGCACACATTGCTCATCGAGACGGAAGAGTCAAAACCGCATCCCTTCGTCGCCTACGGTTCAGAATACAACTGACGACATTCTCAATCTGTCCGAATTCAATAGGGACACTGAACACCCAGATATGACTGCAACAGCCGGACGGCAGTCCATTAACTCTCAAGCATCTCAATCCCCTTTGGCGCTATCCTCCGAAGAGCAACAGAGTTACCGTGAACTCCCGGAACAGCAACACGTCCATCCTTACAGTTTGAGCAACAGAGAAGCCTGATTCAGTACATCATCCTCTACGTCAGTTCATACGTACCCATTCAAACTATGTCGGGGTGAACGTCATGATTGTTGTTTGCTTATTTGTTGTGACTTTATGAATGGTCATGCAACATTCAAGCTAATGTCACGTCGGCGCCACGAATACAGGAAGTTAGCAAACGCTGACCTGGTATTCCCAATTCTGGAAGTGATTTCGTCATTGGCCGAGACTTATGCAGCTGCCCAGGTACACGAACATATATCTGCCGCAACAATCGGTTCACCTGCAAGCATGAGGTTTGTGTTTGATTCCAGCCAATCTTGCAGTAGAACTTTATACCTTAAGTTTGGCGAACAGAGTGAGGACCAGTCGGCCAGGCCAATGGGGGTTCTCCGAGCCCTTGCCCCAAAAGTCTGACCGGCAAGGTAGACAGTGCGAGGGGTTTTAGGTGATACATTATGCGAAGCCAAAAGTGTGACGGTCTAACCTGCTTGGCCATGGAAGACTGACTTGATCCGCGAACGCAGAAAGTACATTATAGATGTCTTCACAGGCCACCGCACACGCTCGACCGTCACGGAGTATGAACCTTACTGTGGTATGACGGTTTGTGTACTTCCATGCCCCACTGAGTTATACTAGGGGGTTTCTGTGGGACAATTGTGGTCTCTCATACCACGTTGGTCAGTTGTTGGAGGCCTGATATTTGGAACATGCGTGGCGATTTATTTTAAGAAAAGCAATGCGCCGGCATTTTCCGCCAAATATCGCTACATTGTGGTCAGGCTTTTGGTTGAAGATCCTAACCGTCCAGATTTAGGCGCCCTGGGAGTATCTCACAACTAACAATACTGTCATACCACATCAGCTGGGTCGCATGCAGCAGGGCAAGTAAGCGAAAACAGAGTACCGCTGACGCCTCCACCACTCATCTTTCACACAATTTCTCCTCCCGCTCCCGTCACCTCATTAATACCTCGCCCATACGTTAAGACTGATGACCCCGTTCTTCTTGTATCTATTTCGGCCGCCAGATATGTACACCAGCCAGCGCTGACAGTTTCAGGCATCTGGAAATCAACCTTCAAGCCTCGACACCTGGTCTATCTGACAGCTTTTAATGTCTGTACTCTGAATCAAACAATATAGCAAGCTTCGTTTCAGAAGGGTTTGGTAAATGATCGGTAGTTTTTAAATGAGAAACGGTTCGCTTTTGACACAAAGGCTTCGTCAGGCCAAGTGAACAGGTCACTAGGTTGGCCAGGTTTTAAGGCAGACGGAGAACCAACCAATAAGACCTCTTCAGATTAGCACAATAGACCAGTGTTGAATGTCAATTAAAGGGTCTTGTCGGTTAGTGTGGTTGTCTAAATCTTGCGGTTGGTGGGTCGCGGGAGTTTCAAATTATTCTTGATTGAGTTTGGTTCCTTAATCTTCCACTTCAAAATGCCTATATTGATGATTCACCTTGGTTGCCACTGGTAGATTTCGTTGGTCTGTGTGGGATTGTGAATGCTACTATAATTTAGTTGGAGAGAGGTGGGTGAGATTAAGTGCATTTCAGATCTAACCTACACGTGTTGATGACTCCTCTTTCTGATAAAAGCACACCAACACGTGTCAGCTCGGCAGATCCAAAACCGTTCTCCACACGCTTGCCAGTTCCACGCTTTTTATTCTATTAGCACTGGGATGCTTGGCGATTTCCACTGCCCCGGCCATTGGTCTCTGTGGCGTGAACCGTAGTTGTCGCCTCAGAATCTCAACATTTTCTAAATCTATCTTGTGTCCCGTGTCTAATGCATGCTCCACCATTACCGAGTCTTTCAGTAACACTTGATATTCATCTGCGTTTCTCGGTGGGCTGTTTAATTTTTCCCTGTGCTCTCCGATTCTGGTGTGAAGTTCCCTGGCTGTCTGCCCTATATAGACCTTATTGCAATCGCTACACTTAATTTTGTAGACACAGTCCCTGGTTCTGTTGGCCGAGAGGCAATCCTTCAATTGTAGAGCGTTCCCCTTCTGGAAATACACTCTTATGTGAGCCGCGTTTAGAATCCTTCGAATGTCCTCGATGTCCCCGATTTATAGGGAATAGTCCCAACACATTCCCTGTTGGGTTTCGCCATCGGTACCAACACCCTCCGCAACTGACGCCCAATCAAATTAGCTGAATATCCACAACCCAGAAGTTTGTTCTTTACTTCGATTTGGGCCGCTGTCCGATCAACTTCTTCTGTGCACAGGGCCTTTACACGCCTGAACATTGATGAGGCAATACTAGCGAATACCGACTTCGGATGGGCAGACGAATAGTTCAAAATTGCCCCAGTGACAGTACACTGTGGTCTTTCGTTTTCTCCCCGACTTTATGTGTCATGCAGTTTAAGAAGGCCCCTGTACCCGAAGTTGACTATATCTCCATACTAAGTTTGATGTGTGAATTCAGGTCATTCAGAGAGTTGTAAAACTCACTGACCTAGTCTCGTTACATCAAGAGGAAAGTGTCGTCTACATAACGCCAGAATATCTTGGGTGGGTAGGGGAATCCGGCTAAAGCTTTCTGCTCAAAATCTTCCCTGAATATATTTGCCAAAACCAGGGATATTGGAGATCCCATTGCTTGAGTGTAAACCACGGAGTCAGACTTGCTTTTGCAACTTCCACTATTTCATCTACCATAAACTGCCCGTTCCAAGCTGTTCTTGCTGTCACACTGGACTCACTTGACACTTATATGCTGTGGATCAGAGACTAGAATTCAAGATGCAAACATGTTCGTTGAGTTAACTGTCCCATTAGACTTCACCCGCTTCCGACTGCGCACCTCCAGCGATCCAGAGGCCACTGAGGCAGGATTTGCAACGGTCGGTATTGTCCTAAGTTCCCGAGCTAAAGGATCCTTGCTCGACCGCATACCCGTTGATAGTTACCTGTGCGCGGTTCACCTGGTAACGTCCGTGAAGGATTCTCACAAACGGGAATTTGACCGCTGTCTGTGTCCTGTCTGCTCACGTCTCAACCGACTATAGCTCTGACACCATCAAAGACAAGTTTTATGACGAACTGAATGCCCTGTTGCAGCATTCTAGAAGCACATGTATCGTTGTGGTTGCCGGAGCTCTGAATGCACAAATCGGTAGGTTTAGCGCTTCTGAGACTCATTTAGGTAGTCGAAATGAGTTGGACTTGGTACGTACGGACAATAGCGAAATATTGCATCAGCTATGTGTTGACCGCAGGCCGTTTTTATGCAGTGCTAACTTCCGAAATAACTGAAAAGATCAAGGATTAATGTGGCGCGACCATCCTCAGTAAAAGAGGACGCCTAGACCACTGGGTCCAATTGTTTTTGAGCGGCACGGCCACCTGCCGCCCCTCAAGTGGATCCACGAACTGGAGTAGAACACTGGATGGTAGACCTGGAACTATCTACGGCCCCGGATCTCTGTAATGACATATGTTCTCTCAAGTGCCACCAAACACCCGGTGCGTGTAGCCTCCCAGCCTCATTATTCAAGGATGGAGGGTGAAGTCCTCAGTCAGCACTTTTCTGACCTATTAGCGTGCACCTGGGCAAAAGATTCTATACCAGAGCACTGGAGAGAATTGGTAAAAGTGCCCCTTTTCAGGGAAGGGGTCTGTAGTGAGTGCTGCAATCACAGGAGGATCAGCTTGACTCCAGATATAACGAAACTCTTAGTGTCATTTGTCCTTCGTCGCCTGATGGTGACTCACTAAACGTTGATCCGACGGCAGCAAGCGGAATTCCGACCTGGTAGGAGTTCCCTTGACCAGATCTTCAAACTGCGTCAGATATACACGGTCCACAATTGTCTAAGGCGCATTCGACTCATTTCACCGGTATGTTATCTTTAACATGCTTGATCGCCAGGGATTGCCCCGGAAGCTTGTGAACACAATAAGTTCCTTGTATCCTCAGACATCAAGGCGTGTGAGAGTATACGAAGAGCTCTCCACTAGCTTCCGTACAAAGGTGGTGGTCGTTAAGGATGTCCAGTGTTTTTCTATTAAATTATGCGACCAAAGAGATAATAAGATGAGCGCTCGGACTTCCGAAACCTGGTGCCCAAATTGCTGCTGACAAAAGTTTTGTTGATAGGACTCAATCTCAATTTATCAGCCATGAATCATGCACTATGGATACATGGCTTCCGGCTGCCACTGTTTCGATCACCGGAGAGTGGGAAGGCGTTTGAGATGCAGTAAAGCATTGCAGGCGATGGCATATTCAGTTAGTTCGGGAACTGGATAGCTACGCATGGAAGGCGGTAGCTTTGATGCACGGGCGCCGCTGACTGTGCGACTAGGCCGTTTCTACCAGTATCACTAACCATCGTTGAGTTGAGTCCCGAGGTCCTCATCCAAGGAGGCCGTAGTTTTCGACCCGACCCAGTTTACTGGTTAGTGTTTTCATACTTAATTGCCAGGCCATACACTGCCCACCTCTTGGTTGCTTCCACTCAACACAGGGCTGGGCGAAAAGAGCTCTGCGAGGCATACGATTCTCTGGCATGGGAGTACACGTCCTAACCAGCGTAACCTATGGAGCGTGAGTAACTCATTTATCACGGGAGAGTTTTTTTCCTAAAACCACCTGGCATACATCCTCATTGCTAATCCGATGTTCCCACCAGACCCGACCAATGCTTCTGAGACCCGGAGGTCAAATACTGACAGATTTCGTATGCCTTCTGCGCGCGGAGGTCATGGTTCTGATCCATAAAGCTGTATGGATCGCACTGCCGCCGTGTAAACTCTGCTCTTGACAGACAAACTGACGTCACATCGGCGACATAGGTGTACGAGGTTGGCAAAAGCTGTCCTAGCCTCCCGATTCGAGAAGTGATCTCATCTCCAGCCAGCCCACAGGGACCTATGGAACTGCCCAGGTAAACACGTCGAACGGCTTGTCTTCAAGCATGAGGTTTGGGTTTGACCCTATCTAGTCTTGTAGCAGCACTATATAATTTGCAGGCGTGGAGCGCGTGCCAAAGCGTGCGCCGAATTAGTTAAGATATTTAAAATGGTTCACATTTTTGAAGGATCTGAAACACGGAGAGCAATGTCGTCTCTGTGTGAACGTCCCGGGGCATTTCGACTCTCGAGGTTTCAGAGACAGGCAGAGAAGTTCAAGCAGCACATCAACAACAAAGGTGAATAGGAAAGGCGAGAAATGGCAGCCTTGGCTTACACCACTGGACGTGGTGAACTCAGGCGAAAGCTTGCCGTGTATTCGTACGCGCCCACAGAAATTCGCATACAGTGCCCTCATAAGGAATATATGGGGGCGAGATGGCTTAGTGGTTAGAGCGCGAATTTACTGACCGTGGTTCCCACCCGACCGCTACATCTCAACTTCTGCCGTCTAGGCTTGGGCAGCTGG
>SJOL01006477.1:380340-419351 GCA_004794785.1 Opisthorchis felineus
GAAAAATGGAGTAGCCGTCTATCGAGATCTCCGCGTCAGAGACATCTGGTGTGAGCCAGGTCTCAGTGAGTGCGATTATGGACGGCTGTTCAAGGTAAACTGACTGTTTAATATCACAAAGTTTTTTGAAATTGCTGAGGCTGAATTCCGCGTAACAGCAACCTGGCAGTTTCCCAGCTCTCATGCTTCAATCGGGTGGCATGGCAGCTTGGCAGCAAACGGATGTTAAACCCGAACCATTATTATTGTTATTATTATTATTGTTAATTATCATTCCCCGCCAGTGCCTGTCTATCCTATTTGTATCTATCTGGGGGAAAGTGGCAATCCCAGACCACTGGGTTGAATTGATTATAGTACTAGTTTCGTAGCTACTCGCGGTGAATTTAGTAACCATAGATTTCTTTTACTCTTGTTCTAACATGGCTTCTGGTCTCACTGATTCTTCATCGTCTCACGGTGGCACGCGAAAAGTTGACCCGACAGAATTAATCGGGATATCGACCGGTCAGCGGCTGCGTTGGCTATATCTTCACCCTCCGTCAGGATTTAGAGCAATTCCATATGTGGATACGATTCAAAATCCTGGTTTTCTTTTACTTCAAGGGTGCTTTCGATTTTGTCGATCGGTCAGTTTTGTTAACTTCACTAGCTCCACAGGGCGGTCCCCAGAATTTCGTGAAAAGAACCCTGTCTCTATATCCACATACTTCTGGGCATGTGAGAGTGTGTGGTGAGCTCTCCAAAAGCTTCAATACAAAAAGTGGTGTCCTACAAGGATGTCCACCCTCCATTCTTGTTCAACTTCGTCACTGAGGAGATATTTAGGCAAACGCTAGTAGGTCTTCAAAACCCCGGTGTTCAAATGGCTGCTGGTGAGAGCCTTGTTGATCAGGAGTACGTGCATGACATTGCTCTCAACTTTGTGGGCCAAGGCGAAGCACAAGCTGCGTTGACTAGACTGACGATACCCCTAGAATCAAATGTAGAACATATGAACTCCTCGAGGCGGCTTGGGGTGCACGACCAGGACAGTGTCTAGCGCGCGCATTTTAGAGACAATATATATCGACAGAGAGAAAAAGCAAGGTTTCGGTAAGATATTTGACATAGATTGCGATTATTTAAGGTCGCAAATTTAATCGGATGCTTTCAGGTTAGTAAGTGATTATTTTGGTTTATTTTTCTAAGGTGCAACTTGGACACGGAAAATGGCCACAGGATAAACAGATGAC
This sequence comes from Opisthorchis felineus, assembly GCA_004794785.1. Taxonomy (NCBI): domain Eukaryota; kingdom Metazoa; phylum Platyhelminthes; class Trematoda; order Opisthorchiida; family Opisthorchiidae; genus Opisthorchis; species Opisthorchis felineus. The sequence goes on from SJOL01006477.1 coordinate 381,576, forward strand.
TTGATCGCACTGCATTATTCGATGGGTGGAGAGAGTGTGTAGGGGGTGGCTGGTGTGTGAAGAGATGCAAGGACAAATGGTACTTCCTGGTCGTCCAAGCCGAAGAAGGTGAGGTTGATTAAGGTGTCCCGCCTTCAGGCTTTGACTCACAAGCTCGACCTACAAATGAGCAGGAAGATGGATATTTTTCGGGGATTATGGCCCTTGTCTCTGACTCATAGGTCTGGACCATGGAGCAGCGGTTGTTAGGGTTTCCTTGAGGATCGTTACCGGAGACTCCATAGTCTGACGCATTTGGCTGCTAGTTACCGGAATCGCCAGAGGAGGTTTTCTCCGCCCGAAGGAAACGCCTTACTGTCTTCACAATTCTACCACAGAGGACAGTCCGGTTTACTCACAGACCGCCTTGTAATACAACTTCTCTCAGTGCGGAAGCTCTCTGTCCTTCGTCGAACTGCTCACCGTTAGCATTTCTGTTGTGGTGAAACTTTCGGGAATAGAATTCCAGCCAGTGTAACCTGCAGGGTCAGTGAAGCACTTAAGCCTGACCACCCCGACAGGATGACAGCTTTAGGTTGGGTTGATAATATTGTGCAGCCGACACTTGTCTTCGAGAAGGAGAAGCTCCAGGTGTTTTATTGTATGTTTAGACCAAATTCATCCCGTCCTGTGGCCCGCACCTTTCACCCATCCTGCTTCTGGACATGTAGTCACGTCACTCAAAATCCATGTACATGTACTCGAAAGTGTGAAGCATTTTACATATCCTGGAAGGCGCATTTATTCTACCTGTAGTCCGACAGGTTAGATCAATGCACAAATCTGAAAGGCCAGTTTCGCGAACTTGACATGCTTATGGCAGCAAAGCAAGTGGCATGTGTATCAGATTGCAGTACGGGCTGTATTTGCATGGCTGAGAAGTGGCCTCTGCGAGCGGCCGAACCGAGACGTCTTCAGGGCTTTGACCCCCGCCGGCTCACGAATGTAGCTTGTGTAGGTTTTTGCCGGAGAATACACAGTAGGAAAGTTTGAAGACGAGTTTTCGGCAGTGAAGCATGAATGTCAATCTAAGAATCTTTCTAGAAAAAAAAACAGATGGCGCTTAGGTCACGTATTGTGCATGCCGAAAGATTTTTTGCGGAATAGTGCTGTTTTGTGTCCAGTCAATAGTGATGCGAGTAGACAGCTGGTCAGCCTCTGATCTGGCACGGGGTACAAAGCATATTATGGAAAGTTTGTGTGTCGTCGATGCTACTCGCTTTCCAGGATGGAGTCCGCGCGATCCCCACTGTTCCTGGCTTGAGAGGCTGCAAGTTATCGCTGCTACTCGTTGTCCCTGGTGTTCTAGTTGTCAGTTTCTGTCCAGATTGCCTGAAGGAGTGGCTGGAGGTGTAGGCACTACGAAGTTGTTGCAATGGGCTAAGATTAACTCGATTCTGTACTCATTTTTTTCTTTTTTCGCATAATGTTTCTCAACCGACATGTTCCTTATTTCGGTTCCCTACCCATGCCGCCTCGGGCGTGACCAAGTCTACTTCGGGCAATGCCCACTCTTTATGTCGCCGTCCCTTTTCCACGAAATTCCCGGTATCCACAAACCCTACCAGTCATGCACTTATTCTGACTGTAACTTTATGATCATGCCTGAAGGTATGCTACCCACTAGTTGGGAAGAAACATTATTATTATTAAAAAAACTAAATTATGGTGACGCTAAGGTGAAGCGTCGGCGTTTGGATATTGTGTTGCGCTGTCGCTGGTGATATGCCATCTGGGCTTATATAAGCTGCACGTTTGAATTCATCATTCTAGAATACCTGTCGCGTTCGGCGGACACGCATTGACATCCGCTTCACAACTAGCAAATAAATGCGTTTTTACGGACTGAAATGTCGTTCCCAGACCCATGGTTATTCAGAGACGGACTCAGCTCCTGTGAGGGATGAGAGCTGTCACAACTAAAACTCTCTCCCAGTAATTTTATAGCCCGTTTAAACCACGTAAGGTGATCAAAGGATGTCGAACAAATTGGTGACAATTGTCAATGTTGAATCTTATGATTTGACGTCGGTCGAAGGACACAACCCGGAGGAACGTCGCCGATAATCAACCTCGATGATGATTGCTCTCCATAAACCCTTAGAGAAAAGTTTTGACCAACAACGAATAAGCCAAGCGCACCGACGCAAATTCCTTAGGCAGACAGCATTCCTGACCGCCCAGTGTGGGAAACTTTGTCGCTGAATATTACGCCAACCTATGGCCTGGGAGTTGTGGAAGCTACTCACCATTCTTGTGTATTCTTAATGATCACAATACCGGAGCAATTCCGACACGATTCGCGCTGTTTGCCATGCGACATTTATTTTTTTCAGCATCACCACTATCGGCGAAGGTCTCCATTGGAGTTCCCTAAGGCTCTGTTTTGGGATCACTTCTGTTTCTGATCTACCTTAATGACCTTCCAGATGTGCTTTCAAGTCAATGTCCATTTTTGGCGGACGGCTTGAAATCCTCGGGTTCAAATGTCAGTGCTGTAACGCAATTGAACTTTGACTGTATCTGCTCACACATGTGTATCATATGACCTAATGTTCGCGCATCTCTCTTTCTCTCTATTACAGGTACACCCGACCAAACCCATTGAATGTTCCCATACCATGTTGTTTAACTTTTGTACACTTCCGGTTTCGGTTTCGATTTATAATACACGTGTGTTGTTGTCACGCTCCGGTCTTCTCCCCCGTGTCAACCAATCTGTGCGAATGAGTGCTTGTGTGCCGTGTGAATCCGATAATACCAATTTCCATATCTACACATTACAGAACTGACGTGTGCCGTCACTACATCCTCGCGAGCATCGAACACCGCTGACTTCCTGACATCCCACGCTACATTGGTGACAGAGGTGGGATCTTTAAAAAAAAATGGATTCAAAAGATGAATTTGAACCTCCCGTTGTTTCGTATGCGCATAAACCGTCAAATTCCTCTATGATTCCCGACCGATCCGTCCCTGCCCTGCGTCCGCCTAATGTTTTTTCTCCCGGTGATGATTTCACTCTCTGGTCATTTCGAGCCCGTTCCTACCTCAAAGAAGTACCCGCTGCCCAGTACGGGCAGTACCTACTCAGTCTGCTTGATGACTCCGCAGCACGACAGCTACTGTCGACGGGTACATCAATCGAGGCGCCACCAGCCGCCCTGTGGGAGATCTTAGACGATCTTTTCAACGTTAGACAACCAACTCTGCTCCAGCTAGAAAGGTTCAGGGAGCGGAAGCAACTACCTGGTGAGTCCGTAGATCAATTTATGGGGAGTCTAAGGACTCTCGCAACGAAGATTTACGCTCCAGAGGACAGAATAAAGACTGAAGAGACCAAACAATACATATGTTATTCGTAACCCTTCCCAGCCACATACGGATGTACAATGTGTACATTACAACCAGTTAAAGCCCTGCCCCCCACCTCGTCCTGACGTCCAGCCGTCAACGTCCCACTACCTTCCACCTGTCAGCCATACGGTTGAGATCAGTACACCTGACACAAACACTTTCTGAGCACTGAGGACAGTGCTCATGCTCGGGAGGGGGCACTGTAACGCAATTGAACTTTGACTGTATCTGCTCACACATGTGTATCATATGACCTAATGTTCGCGCATCTCTCTTTCTCTCTATTACAGGTACACCCGACCAAACCCATTGAATGTTCCCATACCATGTTGTTTAACTTTTGTACACTTCCGGTTTCGGTTTCGATTTATAATACACGTGTGTTGTTGTCACGCTCCGGTCTTCTCCCCCGTGTCAACCAATCTGTGCGAATGAGTGCTTGTGTGCCGTGTGAATCCGATAATACCAATTTCCATATCTACACATTACAGAACTGACGTGTGCCGTCACTACATCCTCGCGAGCATCGAACACCGCTGACTTCCTGACATCCCACGCTACATTGGTGACAGAGGTGGGATCTTTAAAAAAAAATGGATTCAAAAGATGAATTTGAACCTCCCGTTGTTTCGTATGCGCATAAACCGTCAAATTCCTCTATGATTCCCGACCGATCCGTCCCTGCCCTGCGTCCGCCTAATGTTTTTTCTCCCGGTGATGATTTCACTCTCTGGTCATTTCGAGCCCGTTCCTACCTCAAAGAAGTACCCGCTGCCCAGTACGGGCAGTACCTACTCAGTCTGCTTGATGACTCCGCAGCACGACAGCTACTGTCGACGGGTACATCAATCGAGGCGCCACCAGCCGCCCTGTGGGAGATCTTAGACGATCTTTTCAACGTTAGACAACCAACTCTGCTCCAGCTAGAAAGGTTCAGGGAGCGGAAGCAACTACCTGGTGAGTCCGTAGATCAATTTATGGGGAGTCTAAGGACTCTCGCAACGAAGATTTACGCTCCAGAGGACAGAATAAAGACTGAAGAGACCAAACAATACATATGTTATTCGTAACCCTTCCCAGCCACATACGGATGTACAATGTGTACATTACAACCAGTTAAAGCCCTGCCCCCCACCTCGTCCTGACGTCCAGCCGTCAACGTCCCACTACCTTCCACCTGTCAGCCATACGGTTGAGATCAGTACACCTGACACAAACACTTTCTGAGCACTGAGGACAGTGCTCATGCTCGGGAGGGGGCACTGTAACGCAATTGAACTTTGACTGTATCTGCTCACACATGTGTATCATATGACCTAATGTTCGCGCATCTCTCTTTCTCTCTATTACAGGTACACCCGACCAAACCCATTGAATGTTCCCATACCATGTTGTTTAACTTTTGTACACTTCCGGTTTCGGTTTCGATATATAATACACGTGTGTTGTTGTCACGCTCCGGTCTTCTCCCCCGTGTCAACCAATCTGTGCGAATGAGTGCTTGTGTGCCGTGTGAATCCGATAATACCAATTTCCATATCTACACATTACAGAACTGACGTGTGCCGTCACTACATCCTCGCGAGCATCGAACACCGCTGACTTCCTGACATCCCACGCTACATTGGTGACAGAGGTGGGATCTTTAAAAAAAAATGGATTCAAAAGATGAATTTGAACCTCCCGTTGTTTCGTATGCGCATAAACCGTCAAATTCCTCTATGATTCCCGACCGATCCGTCCCTGCCCTGCGTCCGCCTAATGTTTTTTCTCCCGGTGATGATTTCACTCTCTGGTCATTTCGAGCCCGTTCCTACCTCAAAGAAGTACCCGCTGCCCAGTACGGGCAGTACCTACTCAGTCTGCTTGATGACTCCGCAGCACGACAGCTACTGTCGACGGGTACATCAATCGAGGCGCCACCAGCCGCCTTGTGGGAGATCTTAGACGATCTTTTCAAAGTCAGACAACCAACTCTGCTCCAGCTAGAAAGGTTCAGGGAGCGGAAGCAACTACCTGGTGAGTCCGTAGATCAATTTATGGGGAGTCTAAGGACTCTCGCAACGAAGATTTACGCTCCAGAGGACAGAATAAAGACTGAAGAGACCAAACAATACATATGTTATTCGTAACCCTTCCCAGCCACATACGGATGTACAATGTGTACATTACAACCAGTTAAAGCCCTGCCCCCCACCTCGTCCTGACGTCCAGCCGTCAACGTCCCACTACCTTCCACCTGTCAGCCATACGGTTGAGATCAGTACACCTGACACAAACACTTTCTGAGCACTGAGGACAGTGCTCATGCTCGGGAGGGGGCACTGTAACGCAATTGAACTTTGACTGTATCTGCTCACACATGTGTATCATATGACCTAATGTTCGCGCATCTCTCTTTCTCTCTATTACAGGTACACCCGACCAAACCCATTGAATGTTCCCATACCATGTTGTTTAACTTTTGTACACTTCCGGTTTCGGTTTCGATTTATAATACACGTGTGTTGTTGTCACGCTCCGGTCTTCTCCCCCGTGTCAACCAATCTGTGCGAATGAGTGCTTGTGTGCCGTGTGAATCCGATAATACCAATTTCCATATCTACACATTACAGAACTGACGTGTGCCGTCACTACATCCTCGCGAGCATCGAACACCGCTGACTTCCTGACATCCCACGCTACAGTGCCCTCAAAATTAAGGTTGCTGCTGAAAAGCAGTGGTCTCTGGACTGAAACCTTCCCCTGAATGACGAAAAGTGCACCCATATGTCATTCGAGGGAGACTTAGCGAACACCTTCGTCGGGATTGGACCATAAGAAAAAAATTGACAACAACGCGTGGCACGCAACGTCTCGGTCGGTTCAGTAAAGTGAAGCCGTTCTTTGTTCGATCTGTCAATAAGTGAAAAATGTACGTAGTAAAAATGTCCACGGACTAACGGCAGAAAATTCCAGAGCGTCCGTTAGGTAAACACTTCGCGAACAAGCTAAGGACCAAGGAGTACATTCTCCTAATGGTCAGAGCATGGGCCGATCAACACCGCGCGCTTTACGTTCAATGCCCTTCAACCCATCAGGTGTAATTTACGTTGATCTTGTGACCACACCGTAAAAGCAACAGCATCAATCTTCCTTTTTCTTCAATAAGCCCTGACTGAAACTACCATGCCTTATTATGTTCCCTACCGAGGACGGTTAGCAAGCCAAGGACAGGGATAGGAGTTGCAAAAAAAACCTTGTATTAGGTTTGCTTTGGAAGCACCAAAGGACAGTGATCCTTTGAAGGCATGGGTTCACAACAATTTTTGTGGATGGAAAACAGAAAGCCCATCTGCCGAAGCCCAGTGAGCAAGGCTGTATATCAGCACAATGGCGGACACCGTACACTACACTCTGAGACGTAGGTTTCAGCAGAGCAATGCCAACAACTTTACAAGGGCCACAAAAGCGGTTCAAAGAAGCTTAGATGAGACTCACTGAAACTAGTGCGCAGAATGTAGGTGAATATGAAAAACAGCTGAGCGTTTGTGTTTTAGCCAACCAGGGCTCCCGCGCGATGCCAACTTTGAACCACACTATTTGGCATTTGAACTTCGCCAGTATCCCTCGTTTACTGAGTATCTCGCATAATCCTCCATCTCATCTAGAAGGCTCTAGGTGCTCGGTTCCCATTTATATGAAAATCGCTATACTATCTCAAAGAACATGGGCGTTAACCAAATTGCAGCCGTTGTTGAGGCCTCTAAGCAGACACTGGCCTGCAGAACAGCGATTGCTCCGTGCAGTTTCATGCGAACTGCACGGACTTCGCTGCGGAAAATTATGATATATTTTAGGAACCATCAAGCGGCTATCGCTGTAACATCTGCATTATCAGACCTATCCAGGTGTACATGGCCAGCCCGCCCAAACCCCCATGCTCACTTCGTTCTACATTCTCCAACTTTCTCCACTACTGGTCTCGGCGCTTGCCCACTTCATAGTCATCAGCTTAACGCCTACCAACCGGTCTCCTACATGAAACTTCATAACCTTACCCGGAGCTGACAAGGCCATCGGTGATCGCCAGTTGGTTCCTGGGCGGTGAAGTCGTGAATTATCATAAAGCATGAATAGTTGAGTGTTTCTGGGTGGTGGGTGAGGGTGGAGAGGAGTATATCATCGTAGGAGGTGGACAGGGAGGGCAGTAAATAGGAACTACTATGAGACGGTGTCTATCCCAATAATTCAGGGACAATCAGGACACTAAAACGGCAAATGTACGTGCTGCTGGGAAATATAACCGGTATTATGCACAATACATAAAACATGCATACATAAATGCAACACCAAAGCGTCCGCATGGGGATCACGTCGGAGTGCTTCGTAGGCCTGAATCGTGATTCTGATACCCTTGATCTTCACGGCCAACACCAAGCGGCGAGACGTCTGGAAAATGAGTTCCTTTGGTTCGGTAATTTTGTCAGTAATGTTAATACAATAACAGCGAGGTTTTGTTTACGGTGGCTAAAGGGGCAATACCTCGCGGGAATGGAGCAGCAAAGACGAGCCACGAGAACACAAGTAGGTGAGAGATACATTGTCGGGAAATGTATCGTTCGTGAGCGCGGTTCAACTCAGAAGGAGGAGAGTGGCGTGGAAGACCTACAACAGAACTGTTGCCTGGGTGAGTGTGGGACGACAGAAGACTGCAAATGTATTTGTGGAATTTGGGACTGAGAGATCCTGGGATTGTAGTACGTGTAGAAATTATTTGGGGGGCGTTGCGTTTGTGAAGGCCAAGTCAGTGGATGGGCAAATCTGTAACCGTTCAAGTAGATCAAAACGGTTCATGGGTACAGAAGTGAGGATCAGAAAACAATTTTTTGCAGATGAAAAGGGAGACGATTATCTGTTTGCTTGGCTTTCTGCTGCACAAGGAGGGTCTAATCTCGAGCACTGCTCATGGCCATTTCTTCGGGAGACAGGATGTAAGCTCTGGGATTTTTCAGACCAGGAACATGGGAACCACACTTTTAGTCGCCAACAAGCTGAACAGCCGCTAGGGGTGAAGAAAGCGGAGTTGGGCGAAGAGGCTGGGGTCAGTGGTGCCAATGGATTTCGGGAAGACGATTTAGGTTTAAAGGTCTTCGGGACAGAGAATTAATGAGCCATATAAATTCCAGTGTAAGCAGGAGCATCGCTATAGTTCTACGAAACAAGCTAAGGCGGATGTGCACAAAAGAACGATAAGCAGCTTTTCAAATAAGAAGATGGTTCTTTCGACTCCCAGTTGGGGCGGATCCCTGAGACTTAGGACATGACAAGTGTTGTTACCTCTTTTGGGTCTTCCAAATAAAAGAGCAGACGGACGCGATGGTTCTTGGCCCCGACTAAATCGTACGTTTTAGCCATTGCAGCTTTTGAACGTTCTCGCGGTTGAAATAGTCTAAGGGGGATCTGTTGATCATGCGGGTTGCGTAGAGGGACAGGTGGTGGTCGGATAGAGGAAGATTGTACGTGTGAGTAAGCAGGTGCGATGCAATTCGTTAATCTGTAGCCACACGATGTGTCGGACAGGGCAATATATTGCTGCGCTGTATGGTCGGTAGTGTTTCGTGACACAATTGAGGCAACCGTGTCATTTTAGACTATTGGCTACATGAGGGTCAAACACAAAAAGAACGCAGTTGTTGAGGTTTGAGGACATTTTTACGGTTACAATGGATAATTCACTGAGCGGATGTTGTAAAGACCACTCTGCCCAAAAACAGAAGGAAGGAAGCGTCTAAGAGCGATTGGGAAGTAGTACAAACTGGGTAAAGATCAAAGACAAAAAACCTGGGTAAAACTTAGTGCCAGATGCCGAAAGGATGGTTTTTGTGTAAAAAATCGCCGAGCCAGAAATAAATGTAACGCGGCTTCGCTTACGACAGAAGAGGTCCATCCAACAAACAGGCAAAGCGACCGTCTTTTGTGTTTGTTGTTTAAGAGTGATCATATTAAAGCAAAGGGTTGCTAAAAGTTATCTCTTTATGAGTCAATCGAACTCGGTTACCCCACCAAAACTGGTTTCAACGGGCACCGCACTTTTATTTGGCTATGGAAGAGCGATAAACGTAGCTATATTTTACGCACTATGACAGGTGGCCCGCACTTAAAGAAAGAGGACGAGCACACAGGCTCTACTCACTTAATCCAAAAGGAGCACCTACGACGATCTGCCAACTGTTACACAACTAATGTAGGGATTTCTTTGATCAACAGCGGCAAACCATATCCAGGAAGGCCACTTGCATGAGCGGTGCTGTATTGTTCGTTTCTGTTACCAAACTAGTTCGGGTTGACAGCCAGGAACTTTGTGCCTGCGTTAAAAGATTTTTGGATGCGGCAATGAAGCAGATGAAATTTTCGGTGACAAAGAATAATAAACAGAAAAGAAAGGCATGTCGGCGATTCAAAATAAGGGAATGGATACAAATCACCTGTTTTGTTGACCATCGCGTTGATATCTGCTTTTAACCACCAGTGCGTTGGGCCACCAATATCCAAACATCGCACGCGAGATTCTTTTACAAGATCCAGCATTAGTGAGATTGTTTGCACGTTGCTTAACCTCTAGCACCTACCAGGGTAAATCTGCTTCATCGTTCGGAACAGAACAAGGAAGTAGGCCCTCTTGAACATCAAGCGAGGTTCCAAGACAGCCAGTCTTTCTAGGCGAGATCAAACAGTCGATTTGTTGTGTCCACCGCCGGAATATAACTTGATAGTGCCGAAGATTCCAAACTAAAGGACTATTAGTGAAAAACGTACGCAACTTGTACCCACCCGGGACTTTTCGATTCTCTGCATTTCAGTTTGGCAGCCTGGCAAAATCCATGCTCTCGTGTTGATTTCTAGCTGCGTAGTAAAGATGGGCTGAAAATATGTGAGCTGAAATATTTCTTTGGATCACAGAGGAAGGCAAGGCCCCTATTCTGAGATAAAGACACTAAAGGCTCTTCAAGACGTTTGCAATACTAAGCAAAATGAGGAGTTATGCCAGAATAAGACAGCCGGTAAGAAATTGGTGCATAGATTGAATATCATGAGGAAATTGGAAAACAACTAGCACGATAGTGTTACCTGAACAGAGGATTAGGCTAAAAATAGGAAAAATGAAGAATTCTCTGTCACCAAGCAAGATTTTTACTGATCGGCATTTACCTGTGATGTTTCGGATAGTCCTTAAGGACAAATAGGATCTACGTAGGGATAGCATTATTGGAAAATGTCCGCGTGCTGACAGGGGCCAATGAAGATGTGCCAGTTATAGCTAATGTAAAGGTAGCGGACGAAATCCTATAGACCCAAATGCTCGAACACTGCGATTCTCAATAGTCCCGGGCTCACCACTTTTTTCACTGCGTCATTCACGGACCGACACACCTATAGATGAACCACAGGAAATGTTCCAACCGCTTTAGCTTTAATACACGAGTTTCAAAAATGACATTAGTTCAATATAAGAAACTTGACGGTCTTGGCATACGAACACACATGATACGCGAGACTGTCCTTTGAAGTTCAGTGTTCCACCACGAAACCATTTAAGCGCAATATAGAAATTGGCCTGATCTTTGTGCCATTTGCAGCAAAATATCACCAGATTATTATGACTGTCCAAAGGGAACCGACCACCCGATGGAAATTAGGCGACAAATATGGCAGCTGTGGAACCGCTAGTTTGAGATTTACGTGGTACTGTTAAGGTTTTCGTTGGTGGATGGCACGCTACATATCAGCTAGAGATATGACATCGATTAGGCTTGCTTGGACACAGATTGCCTACTTTGGTGCTCTTTGCGCCATGTTCATGGCGCAGGTGGTCTGGAACAGCCGGTGCTACTACCTGATGCCCGTCAGGCTGTTGCTGTGAAATGTTATTTAACTAGAAGTAACATCGGGACAGTAAATAGCAAACGTTAGACAGCCCAGGGCCCCTTTGAATGAGTCGTAGCTTTACAACACCCTCAGCTTCAATAGGCAGCACTACATTTTTGGACACTCATGCTGACGGCACACGTCCAGACACTCGCATTCCTGATTGCGTCCAAACTACGCCGGGTTGAGATTTGCCCAAACGTTTTCCAATCCACCTGAATTTACATCACGGACCATACCTGTGGGAGGAGGAAAGACCTTTGCCGCAAAGTCCTTCATTAGCAAACACGAACTAAACAGTTACAAACCATTGGACAGGAAGGTAAATATATCATATGCACACACACATAAAAACTGGACATTCTCACATGTCTTCTTGAACTTTCGTGTGGATATTCATTGACTACCACGCACTTGTAAACGAACGCTGCAAAGCAGTTCCACAAGTTCCGCAATAAACCTCACCTTCCATTAGACGCGGGAAGGAGCTTCGAGAAAATCACATACTACTCGCATGCCCCACCAGTATTATCCGCCGTTACACCTGAAGCCTGCGAGCACCGTCAGAGCAACCAGTGACGAAGCTCGTCAGTACTCTTGCTACCAGACGGTGAGAATACACGGGGAATTATGAGGATTTTTTGGAATTCCTAATGAAGGATTCGTCCCGTAAGTAAGGGCTACTTACGCGGAAGAGCTGCGAAGCAATGAATAGCTAGGAAACCTGGACAGTGCGCGTCGCAAAAAACCATTGAGAGTATCGAACCCGCGACCTCTTGGCCAGTAGTGTGATCACGTACACACATGGTGACAGATCTCAATAAAAGTAAGACAGATGTACAAGGCCTCTCTGATTTTTTAGCATAGATGGACTTTGTCCACTGGACGGAATCTAAAAAAAAATCCATGATCTCCCACACTATGACCAATTTTTATTAGTTCACATGCTTAAGATGACTGAAACTTCCAGCACAGCTGTTGGCACTAGGGAAGTCATTCAATCAACGCCTGACCACTTGTTGTGGATTTGTGATGAAAGTATGAGTAGCGCCATATCCTGACTAAATGCAGGTTAATCACACTACCGACCAGGCGCTCATAGTTAAGTGGCTGTGTTCAAACCACTAACCGGAAGGTCTTTAATTTAGCGCGACACGCACTGCTGATGCTTCCCGATAAGAATGCAAAAACTGTTTAGTGCTTTTCGGCTTTTCGCAAAAGATTGGCTACACGTATGAACCGAGAACGCTTTCAACAATTTCGAATCTCCGTTGCTTCCGGGGGCATGGTGTGATGTACACACAAGGCAGAATTAGAACTCTTCGCCTGGAGGGAATAATTTGTATGTCTAGCCTTAATTTATGCTGGCAAAAAGAGTGACAAGCGCAGCTGTACGAGTAATCGTAAGACTCTTCCTGCGGAATCGGCCTCTGGCAACTTCATCAAATTCTCGGAACGGCAGTATAAACAATTGTTAGAACCTGGTTTGTTTTATGATGGACAGAAGCTTTCGGGAGAAGACTGAGATATTTTCAGAACCATTTGACAGTCACAACTACAATAAAATACCAATACAATACTAATGCAGCTGCCAGAAAGTCTGTACAAATCAATACGAGTAACAAAAGTCTAAACAGGTTTCGCACAAGGATTAAGCCACGTTGCTGAGCGGTTTACATGGATGTTGAAGTGTACCTGTTTATGGCTAGCCAAACAGCCATCCTACAAACAAGGGCTCTGCCACTTAGGAGCGTTCTATTATGCAAACACAAAGCGATGCGACCTTCCTAAGCCAGTGACAAACAAGAGAGGGAATGAAAAATGGCAGCAATTCATGGATAGCCTCACGTCAGACTTTTACTGCGATTCACCCACTCACTCAGAAAAATAACAGTTACGTTGATGAGCACAATGTATGCTCCTTTGCTAAAGGAACGCCTTCAAAATGAAAGAAATGTAATAACCAATGGCTGACAGCTTTCTCTCTGGAATCGGATGGGTTCTGTGATATTCTGAATAAGATTGGAGTGAAAGCCAGTTTTGAGAAGAACATTGTCAAGGAATTTGGGAGGAGATTGCAATGAAAAATGCTCTACCCGACGGCTGAGAGGCTACAAGGTTTGCGTAGCGTACTGCTATTTTGGGATCTTTTGGGGCGCAAGAGGTCCGAATCGGTCGTACATGATACATCAAAGACTATCTGAGCCGTCGATTATGCGGCATACTTTGAACTCTATCTTCCAGCAGAAAAGTGCATTAACCTGAGCCTTCGTTCTAAAACGTCCACCAGAAAGCTACTAAACGTGTACGTAATCCATATTCCATGAAGAAAGAGGTTAGAAAGCACCATTATAGCTGTGCAATGCTCTGAAGCGTGCGTCTAGAGCCACTCTATTGGAGGAAGACACGCATAGTCAATGTCCAGGTGAGTTAAACGTTGCCTTTGGAATCACAAAAAACCCACATCTTAAGCAGTTTCTACGCGATCGTGGTTCCTGGAAGCCCTCCTGCATTCTAGTTGAATCCATCAACAAATGCTGTTTCAGATGATAGAATAATATACCCTCATGAAGCCTCGCTCATCCAAGGATATGACAAAAATCACCATTGTTTGGTACGGAACCAAACTTGGAAAGAGCACTTCGCTTCCCTTGAGGCCGTAGGCGGAGTCAAAGTTGATTCCATGTTCATCAGACAGCAAAATGCGTTCCGAGACTCCTGATCGTCCGAGATTTTTCCGGAAACATTTTGCGTAGACGCCTGGTGTTACATGACGATGGGACGCCTTCCAGGTGGGGAAGGGATACGGTCACCCCAAAGAAACAGGTTCTTGGGGATGCAGGTTGTCATTTAGGGCTTCCTCTAATCGAGTGATCCTGCTTAGAGAAATTTTTTCATTGATTGTGTATTTACCGTTTTTTCTTATCCGAGCCACTACGCTTGAATAAGGTTTAGCTTTCATCTTTATCTTTGTTTGCTCGTCCGGTTTAGTAACAATTTTGCTTCTTACTACTTCATAGATATTGTTTATCATGCATTACTGCTCGTCAGTGTCAGCAAGCCCAGAGATGAAACTGTGGAAACAGGAATTTTTTCACTCTTGGAGGCGACTGAGTCTGATGGGGGAAGGAAGTTTAAATGGATATCAATGATTTATCTCCGGTGTAATCGCGGTCACGAACAAATCATCGACTGGTGTGTACCCTGGGCTACGTGCGAAATCCAGGTTGGCTGTGATAGTATGGTTGAGCCCGCAGATGTTGGATAAAAGACCTTCAAAATAGATTTGTGCTGAACTAATTTACAATGAAGTAGGGAAACAGAACATGTCACCCTTCACTCATATTGATCAATTCATTGGTTATGAAGCCCAACTTCAAGAGGCAAGTGAATTTCGTCCCCAGCAGCCGCGGGTCAAAACTGAGTGTGGTTAGTCAGTGGATAGTTCACATAATCAAATGGATGACTTGAGGTGCATAACGAGAAGCCCACACAATGTTGAGTCATATACGGTGGACGTCCCAGGAATAAACAGGTCGATTTAGTAGGGGAAGCAACTAAATCTAGTAAACAACGGCTGAGGGTTATGGTGATGTGAATGTTGGTTCCATTGATGCGCAGCAGAGCTACAGGAAAAGTCCAGTATACAAATACATAGCATAAACGGAATGGAAGGTGGAATTTTAGCCCGATATATCCAACTGACCCGGGATTCGGTGAAGGGAGAGAGGTAAAGGCTAATCAGGGGCATTCAAACAGAAGGGCTTATCACCCGCTATAAGTCGACAAAGACAACACGAGTATTAAAGAAAACTGGGATCCGAGGGTGCAGCAAGTTTTACGTGTTTGTGTGGGTCTGTATTGGCGATCATAGCATAGAATGTACGCGATGAAGTTCAAACTGGCAAACCTTTTTCACAACCCATGCATTCCTTTGCCATCTCTGATCATGGGTTAGTTCAGTTAAGATGTTCTTGTGAGGTGACTCTGGAGTAACAACACGAGTATCAACTGATCGCAAAATCTCCTTTGCGCATAGAAACTTAAAGACGTGACGCAGCTAGTTCGGCGTTACAGTGATTAGAAAAGATTCTGCCCACATTCAAAAGGGCAATCCTTCGACATGGCCGCAGTGTCCTTGTAAATGTTGGAAACGAATATTTTGTCCCACACCGAGGTTTCAAACCAGGCTCTGTTTCATGGTCTTTGGTTCAACCTGTTCAGCATACCTGCATGCAGGTAGTAAGCCAAAGACTCGTAGAACTGGCTCGGTAGGTTATCAGGTCCAGGGGCAGATTCACTTGGCGTAAAGGACAAGAAAGTGGAAACAACCGGGTTCAGCCGTTTGTGACAGCGGACCGTTTTAGTGTCAAAAACCAAGGGACCAACCGAAAACGAAATTTTTCGTAGTCTGGGGTCACCTACACTTTGTGGGTAACTAGGAGAAGAGACGAGATACAACACTGAAATATGCCACACATTTGCAGTACATTTACATGCGCAATGTTTGGTTATAAGTGCACAGCTTCAGAGACAGGAACGCAATGCTGGTAATGGGAACTACGGACAGTGAGTGGTGAGGTTACAGGTTGAATCTTGAGAAGTGGTCCACACCGAGCTTGTGGGTAGTGGGGTGGAGAGTGTAAATAGTCTCTGGGAGTATATTTCATAATAGAACAGTTATAAAGAAGCAAATGATCGACTTATATGCACTTGATGGAATAGTTCGTAACTGGTTTCGGAGGTTGCGGTTGTGGGAATGGGTAAGAAACTGGTCACGGACACAAGATTTAAAGATTTTCAAATGTATCTGAAGTGATCTCAAAGTCTACATACTTCAAAGGAGACGTAATGAATAGTCGAGTTCTAGCCAGGATTTAGTCAGGGGACATGATTCGGGATCGTGAGTCAGTGACGAGAGGAAAGAAAATCGTGCTCGGCTGGAGGAGCGTAGTGTTGATGGTTTACAAAACATATGGAAAGGATTGTTGGATATCATGCTCCAGGAAAATAAATATCCGGCGAGCTGAAAACTAGTTGTTTCAATTTTCAACGATGCAGGCTTAACGACGTACCACTGGGCTGAACAGAAATTGGGAGTTTTAATTAACCGAATTTAAGTTCTTTTTTCGTTTTTAAGACGTCCACAAATATCAAAAAGCTATTAGAACAATTAGAAAAAATTCCATCGGAGTACTCGCGACTAGGTTATTTGAAAGAACAGTGACCTAGTCTGCTGAAATTTTCCAAAGTATCTAGCTTGTGCTCTGTTTATATGAAAAATTACGCAAAGTTTTACTTTTTTTACGATTTTGCCCAAAAAAACTTGGCAGATGGCAGTAAAAGGCGTGGGCGATACTGTATGTATGGTCTCTCATTTTTATTTTAGCAGATTGGTATTTGATGCGCTACGCTTTTAACCTATATCATTAAAGATATCATTGCATCATAACGCTGAAGGGTTGTTGCGTCCGTCTGAAACTGTTAGAGAAAAGGACTCGGTCAAGTTTGTAAAGTCTAGGATCCTAGGGAATATTCAACTGAAACTTCGTCCCTTAAGTTTGGCACGAAATCTCAGTTGCGCTCTGCCAAATTCCCTTACATTGCCATTAGTTGTTAAGCAACCCAGTAGAAGAATACTTCGTCAAGACTAGTGAAACACTCATCTAGGAGATCCTATCTAGGGCGGCTAGTCAATCAACACCTGACCACTTGATGTAGATTCCCTGATTGAGGGATGAGTGGAGCTATAGCCTGTATAAGTGTGAGCTGATCACACTACTGATCAGCCGCTCGTGGCCGAATGATTGTGTTAAATATACTAGCTTGCAATCCGCAGGTTTTAAACTCTAGTTTCGGGCAGTGTGCACAGCTGATGATGAAGCATCCTTACAGTGCTTCTCGGCTTTTCAGCATATACTGGCTTCGGTGAAAGGACGAAGCCCCATTTAAAGTAAAACAGACTTCAAGATTGCGGATGTCCAATTAGTTTGTATGAGGGTGATTTAAGAGGAGCATGGGTACGTCCGATGGGACATAAAAGTGAACAGCCCGAGACTGTTCTTATTCGAATTAAACCAAGGGAAGTTGAATTCATTTGAATGGTCCTAAGTACGTCTAACATGAAATTGACGTTTTAGAAGGAAATACTGCCCTCTGCACCAATGTAAGTGGAGGATTGCTTCCAGATATATGGAACTAAAAACTGTGCCTACCAGAATCATGTGAAACGGCTTCACCAAGGTAAAGTAGAAGAAATATCTGGACAGCTTAGAATCAGTAAGAGTAAACACAAGAGCATAACAACCACATCATCAAGAACTGCATATGAATACCCAGCTTAACAATGGTGGGGATGCACGGAACACAGAACACAAAAAATTCAGAAAATGCTAAAGTCTTGGGGTCGGGCCTGCAATTCACACCTATGAGGAAGAAAACGTCAAACATGCTAATGCGAAAGAATGAAAGGCACAGAACTGGACAATGTGTAGATGGCGGTTGTCAATCAGTCGGGTTGACACTTGGCAGTAATGGATTTTCAGTGAAGAGTTATTTACACGTACATTAAAGCTGAAGTACACAACTCAGGCAGACCAAAAGTCCACGTACTTTTATCCCCCTAATCAAACTGTCGAAAGATCTGCGAGTCCACACAGGCAAACCGAATTTGTGGATGACGCCCAAGAGAAATCACAGTTTGGAGTGTCCTGAACCGGAAGATCATGCACCGAATTCGACCAAAATTATTTTAAAACCTTCCCGTAAGACCAAGGGATCCACAATAACGAATAAGACCTTTTTACCGAAATTACACTGATTTGGTGTGCCACACAAAGGGGATGTTGCTGAGTTGTTCTCCGTCCGCCAAAAAATCTGTCAATCTGATAACTTGGACAACTGGCCTGAAGAGTCTTTCCGTTTAAGCACAATTTACCCAGCTATAAATCTGCCGATCACGTATCAAACCTTTTCCTGAACCAGGACCATTTTTACCTCTTTCCACCTTCTAGTCTAAAATGTTATAGCATGCTTCATCACTGGTCGGGTTAGACAGTAATTCACAGGAAGGTGACAATCACAAGGGAAATGGAAATTTCATTTGACTTGAAGTCAAACTTCTGGAACTCGTAAACCGGATACTGGCTGACAGAGAAAGGGTTTCTCGACTATTTACGAGAGTCGTGTTTCAACACAGGGGTCTTTCTTGAAGTTTTTTGGTGTCATCTCGGTTGTTTTTGAAACGCTGAGTTATATGTCAAAAACAGCTTGGATGTTTATTTTCTGCGCGCAAAATTTATAACCGCTTGGAATATGAACATTAACCACATACCGTTCAGTTGCTTAATGGCGTATATTTCATTACCTCGTCCATCTCTCTGATCCTCTGGGAATGTGAGGACAGAGCATGTTTCCATGTCTGCAATTATGGGGTGGACTTTGAGTGCACCATACCTTAACTCTGCAATTAACGAAAGACTGGACATTTTGAAATGATGTCAGTTTTGCTAAAGAAAATATGCCAAAGATTCGGCCGATAAATGAATGGCGAGCATACCCTACTTCTATGCTAAAGGCGATTTTGTGTGACGGCCAATACACAAGATTTAATCATGGGATTCTTTGAGCAATGATAGATCGTTACGGCCTGTGGTGAGGGATTTCTCTAGGAGACTCTACGTCATCCCACAAAAGATTTGACAGACACTGGACAATGGCGTCGGCGGACTAACCGACACCACGAAGGACACCGTCGTTTTGTGCGCGGATCGCGCATTTATCAGGCCACGTGCCACATTTTTGTGAGCCAGATTTAACGTTGTGTCCGGTTGGGGAAGCGTCACACTCGGTAACTTAGCCAAGAAACACGTTGATTACCATGCCAACCGGCAATTACCCTTGACCAAGTGGGAGGAAAGTAGTATGTAAAAGCGTGCAATGGGTAACTGAGAAATCTTTAAAATAAAATCATAGAGAGGTTCAGTGTGAAAAAGGTTTCAAATTGGTTGCACCGACACACCAGACAATTGCGGATATTATATAAAAACATTATACAATAATTTGGTGCGTCAGAAGTTTAGTACACCAAAAAACCTCGTTTATTAGACAGCATTTCTAGTTGAAAAAAATGACTACTTCCAGATGTGAATCTTAAGCCCACTCTCCTGGTTGTGTAAAGTACGATCTGAGACTTAGTAACCCAATTTCATGCATCTCTAACTTCAAACTTGTGCTTAGCGTATACAATGACCCATTCCCGGCGAAAAGATGGACCATCTACTCAACGAAAACGGTCACCTGCGTGAATCTGAAATATCACGTAGAATTTATGGATTTTCAGAAATCCTGAAAGCATTTACTGACGCTGAACCGTAAGCGCACGCCGAAAGTTCAATGCGACCATTTACTGTTGTTTTTTTCTGCACCTACTACTAACATGAATAGCCGCATTGCAGGCGATCTTCCCTTCGAGATGACCAAGAGCCTGAAAACTCCATCTTTTCTATATGAAATCAGCTTATCCCGTAGATTGGAGCTAAGAACTGATTGGACCTCAAGTCATCAAATGCATTTTACTATTTGAAGAAAGCTCACCAATACACACCAGTCTTCAGAAGAAGCCACGATGATGTCCCAAGACGGTTGACCAAACCTGATTCCTCACGTAGACGCAAAAGATTAGATAAGCTTGACGTATAAATTTATCTGTGTGGTCTTTGTGCAGTTGATGAACTCGTTAAAGAAACCAAACTATTGCACAAGTAATTTGTTGCAAACTAAAGTAGTTCGAACCATCTTCAGTTCACTGTTGCATGCTCGCCAAGAGGCGATAATTCTGTCCATCTGGTGGTTAAATCTACAACTTATTAGAACCCGGTTCCCCGTGCAGCGTTTTTTCGTACACAGGCCGACTAAAATATATTCCAGTTCGACAGCGACAAAGTTGTGAGGCATTTTGTTTATGATTGGTCTATGCGATATATACATATTATATAAGCAGAAGTGCATCGAAAATGCATCCTTTCTACTTGCGCTATCCTTACCAGATTGAATAAGTTTAGTGAACCGTAAGCTATTCAACAAATAATTCTTCCCAGTAAACTAAAAGCTCTAAGAACACTACTGGAAACGCCCGACAGGGGCTACATACGCGCAAACGTGAAAGGCTGTCTTATTGGTATTAGTTAGCCATATCTTTTGGTCGCATTACGGTGGCGGATCACCACATTTCTTCAGCTACTGTTTGTAGAATAATAAATACGGGCTTCCATTGAAACAGGACACATACGGGTCACCGGTGATGGATGCTTAGCTGTTTTCTGTCTATTGAGCCGAGAAACGAAAGCAATTAGACACGTCTGCTGCGGCTGCTCTGAAGCCAGTCAAAAGTCCAGTCAGCGTCACATGGACAGCAATTTCGGCTGGGTGCAACAATTAAAAGTGTAAGAGAGGTTTAGGTTTCAGTGTGACGTTTGACTCTCATACATAACATTGTCCTTTCAGTCAATGATACCCATATTCAGCTGGTGTGATGTTAAGATTAGGTGGTTTGTTTGCATTTCAGAATAACCGCTGGGGCTACAAGTTGGGTGCAAACCTGGTGTTAAATAACAGATTCTGTATCTCTCACCCGGTACCTTTCACTGGCGCGTTCAAAGAGGTCGCGCTTAGCCCTCAAACTACCGATCGGCTGGACGCATGAGCTAAGTTCGCCCTGGTAAATGTGTGTCAGATGAACGGACTTCAGCCATCCTGGCTATATTTAGCCGCATACGCAAATTGCACTGCCTTTGCGGAAATTTTGTGAAAAGTGCATTTCTTAATTAAATACCGCAATGGTTAAATAGATCCGCAGCAACACATCATCGTTGAACACTGATGTTATGCTGTCGATGGTGATAATGAATCGTGACAGAAGTTTACTGTGAAAGAGTGATTCAGTTGGGATTCTGATGAATCTAGCATTCGTATATGCAATTTAAGGACTGACTCTGGATCCATTTTTGTCGATCAAGATATCGAAGTTTTAATGCATATAGAATCAGTGTTCGTTGATATCGATCAGGATATACAGAACTCAACTCTTGTAGACAAACTGTCTATGAAGTTTTCATAAAGGAAACTACTTACAAAGTTGCTGGAAACTTTTCGACAGCCAACGACCGGGTTCGCCCTTCTTGGGGGTCATAAGGAGGCGCATTCCCCGAGTTTTTGTCAACCTTATGTTTTCGTTGAGCTCAAATTGCACTGATTTCGACAGATACACCCATTTGCACATCAGTTTGGTTTTCACGGGAGACCCAGCTGACTCTAGTTTATGTTATACTTCAAATGAATATACTGCACAAAAGCCGAATCCAGTTCTTGGAGACAAACTGGCTATAAAGTTCTTCGCTGCAACCGATGACCAGTTATTATGTCAGTAAAGACAATAGTTAATCGTCTGGTTTACGAGTGAAAAGTCAGTGCGAAAAAAAGTTCTGTAAATTCTCTCAAAGTCTACCAATAACGGAGGTTATCCGGAATTTTATCTTTATTTTAATGCAGACAGATGCGTGAATCCCATTGATTATTGTTTCATTCAATTTAAATTGTGGTTTCTTGCGGCCTGTCAGTTTTCCAATTAAATTCTCCCACTAGAGGAAAACTCTTTTTTTCTTGAGTTATTTTTAAATTTCAAGTAGTCCCAATCAGCTGCGCACCAGAAGGTACTTCCTAAGCTCATCGTTTGGGTAACAGTGAGTAACATACCCCAAAAAAGGGAAAAACCAAGAGATCCAGAGGAGAAATTTGTTGGAGGGACTGCTTTATATCAGGAAGGTTTAGTTCCTTGTCTAATTTGGCCAGAGAAAAAAGAAATATCCAGGAGAAAACTATTTGGTTTTAACGAGAAATACAACCGAATCTATGTAGAAGCTTGAACCAACTGTAACATGCAGTGGCACACACTCAATGGTACAAGTGAGAGACCCTGACGGGACTCTGCTACTTCTCTCTTTAGAACTAAATTAGTATGCAAACGAGTGTACTTCGCGAATTGCGTGCAGTTTGGGTTTTTGAAAAAGATAAGATTCAAGGCAAATTGGGGGACTGGGCCTAAATGATGAAGTCATGAAAGCGCGAATTCGGCAGTGGGTTGTCGAAGAGTTTTTAGCAACCTCATGAGTAGCGTGACCTGTCAGGAAAACATAGTGAGTTATCTTGATTGGCCTACCAACTGAAGCATAAGCCACGTGCAAACAATGTTGTAATGTACAGATTAGGGGATTTGTTCGTTAGCGTCAATGAGTATATTTTGTTTATGTCGGAGGCTGTTTACCAGGGAGGATACTGCATGAAATAACTAAAATAACAAAATGACCAATCTGCCGTATTTGTGAAAAAAAAGCAAAATAGTTTGAATGCCTTATTCATTGGCATACTGAACTGTCAGATTCACGTCAGATTCATCCGAGTCATATGTAGAATTTGAATGAACATTCTCGAATTCCATGGTTTGTACTTACAGTTTATGCATAACACAGAAGCATGCAATGGATTCAACTGATTATCTGATGTGAGAACCATTGCTAACACAAATGTACTTACCATTTGAAAGTACAGGAGACCGATGAGTCACGAACAGAAGTAAAACTGTGGTAAAGTAAAGCGAAGTTAAACCGTCCGCTATTGTTCACTCCTTTGGAGTACGTCCAGTTAAGCGGTTTAATGTACCCTTGGATGTGATTATATATACACTTTGTTTGTACTGATCTTGGCGGCGTTTTACACAATTCTGGCATGCAACATGGTGCTTCAGAAGCTTCTTTGTGTACCAAATACAAGTAAAACATATGTTCATTGAAGAGCACCCTTGAAGGATGGAGGGTAGACACCTGAATGTTATGGTTAGAGTAAGAGCGGAAAAGACCAAGAAGAAGATGGTTTTGTTGGCATATTGGATGTTATATCTTTTGATATTAAAAAACACCTTAGATTCATGCACCTGCAAACATGTACTTCCTCATTTAGGTATATATATTTTCCCAACTGAGTGGCATGTTTAGTTTCAGATTAAGTTGCTGGTGTCGAGCATTAGGCGCAAAGCGGTAGAGTTAAGGGTCTAATTAGTTTCTATTTAATTCACCATGCCTGAGTTTTTTTTTATTTTGCTTTACTGATTAATAAATCCGGAGGCTAAAATCGTCTGGTGCTTGTCCAGGCGTGAGTCGAAAATATCGGCGTCCGGGTTCACTGAGATATGGATTATGCATCAAGTAACTAAACAAGCCGTTCGGCAGAGCTTGATCTTTGCTACTGAAAAAAATAAATCATTTTTAAGATCAACGCGTGAACCGTAAAACATACTGACGTTTTTTCCCTTGGGTGAGGATCAATCTGGAGCACTGCAAAAAGAGCGAATCCTGAACACCATTTGAGAACTGGGAACAGAATTTATCTTGTGATTAACCCGGAATAATGCCTGGTTAAAGACTTAGTGAAAAGAATAGAACACAGGAGAGACTCCAAGGCGAACGCCACTCAAGAGATTTGGTTGGCTTGAATAAGAAATTAATCAATTAATTTTTCGGGAACTCTGTGAATATCTGACAAACCACTAGCACTCTTCCCACGGCGTAGGCCACTGTGTATTGTGCACACTCACCAGCGCATGAATTCTTTAGGGTCCTGAAAGAAATCCGAATATAATGGCGCTACGATGTCTGTGCGAGAGCAGAATGTAACAGTGTCGATGTTCTTTGCGCCTGTCCTTAATTCAGTGAAACAAACATAATGATACCGAGTAGTAGTAGACAACGTGTGGGACAAAGTCAGTTTTGAAAAATCGCCGAAGTCTTCGGGTAGATTTAGGAGCTGGCTGCGCTACTATATATAACTAACCAGAGGTGTGGTTGAGGCTTTGTCTCCAAGGGTATACAACCACATGTTCCCAGATATGTAATTGCCAAGCTAACTGAATGGCATTGAGGATTTCTCTGAGTTTGGAGTCAAAATTTTGGTTATCCGTGTAACTATCACCGAAATGACGCGTAAGGAATATATACCGAGTAATTTGCGTCAAAAACTCGATCGCAACTAGCCAAAGGTTTACACATATTGCCGAAAAATCATCATCATCATCATAATCACCATCACCAGCAACATAAACAAGAGGTAGCAGGTGGCCAAATGAATTGCTGCTTGAAGAAATGTACCGAACGGTCGAAACGTCTTCGTTTGCTGCAGATCATAGATGTATTCTGATCCCAGGTGGTTTCACCGACAGGAGATTCCTAACGACCAGTCGAAGGAAACAGGTGGAGCAGCCTTCGGTGCTTCTAGCACTTCTTGCATCCTCTACCTTCTCGGCCTTAGGGTTCACCAAGCTTCCCGGTCTGCATGAACACTCAGTTTTACCTGGCGTCAGATGACGTGTCGGTTTGAGTTTTTTTGCGGTCAGGATGGATACGTCGCCGAGCCTCCAGCAAAGCCATGGTCCTATCAGAGGTGCAGCGTTTTGATGAGGTATGATGGGTTGTGCCGTGGACAGAAGTTCCGAGTTTGAGTAGCGATTTGGGTGCATGTTTCAAGTGTCCAGTAATGTCCTGCAATAGGCCACCCGTCAAGCGTCGTAGGGGAGTGTTCTGGTTGTTTGGTTTGATTTCTGAGTCTACGAGCTTGTTAAAAACTGAGCGAGTTATGCACTCTTTGTGTAGACCTGAAAAACGCAATAAAAAGCAGCTGTGGACTCGTGCATGGTAGGAGTCCAGGCAGGTATTTTGAAATTGGCGCCTTGCAAACTGCAACTGCTGAAGATGTGGTTTGTTTGGCCTCGGAACCGGTTTGTTAGTGAACACCATGTTTTGAAAATTAGTACTTCATAGGAACAGTCTATAATCAGCATACATCCAAAGCAGATGCACTCCGTTGTCCGTGCGTTTCGTATCCAACCCCAGGCAACTATCCAGTTGGGTCTCAGCAGCGTTTAGTCTGCCTACATGGGCATTTATGTTACCGCCAACCACAACGAGGTCTGAGCGTTTAGCCCGTCTTAAAAGAGCACCTAAATCATTATAGAAACTGTCTTTGGCAGAATCAAAGCTACAGTACGTCGGGGCGTAAGAGGGCACACTAAACAGGGAGTGATAGACTTTCCCAAAAAGCATATAACCACATGTATATCAGCCTAAGCCGTGAACATTCACTGCTTTAAAAACTTCTAACAGTTTTGGCTACATTAATATTCCATAACTTTTAATGACTGATTTTTAGTAAGCATTACGGCAAAGTTGATGTTATAAACCGGAATGCAGCTCAGAGAGTGAGTTGGCGGATCGGCTCACAAGGTAAATTGACTGATGGTCGAAACCGGACTTGAACTCATGTTTAGCTAAACGAGATCTACGGCGAAACACAACATAAGCAGGAGGGTTTTATAACTCTATGTTCTGACCTGAATGGGTAACCTTAAGCAAAAACGAAGTAATTTTATTCCAATTATTTAGCTTTTGATGAGTTTTATGCACAGTGATTTCTAAAACTCTGCTCCAATAAACATTTACCAAAAGCTTACACGCGATGCACATTATACTCGACCTGCTTTGTACAGGACATTCGCAGCCACATGTGTATTTGCCATGTTTTCACAACAACCTACATCACAGAGGAATGCGCCGTTATGATTAAGCAGTGAATTGTGGATAGAAGTTGAATTTTTTTATCGGCAAAGGGCAATTTTTTCACTGTCTGTCTGGAAAGTAGACTGTGCGCTATTTACCACAATGTGCCCGAGATCGTTTTGACCTGATCTATTGATTTTATCCATGGAAGTGTTTTTACGCTACATTTACGGTTTTATTTGTGAAATCGCCGTCAAATGGGGCTTAAGAAGATGGCTTGAGGAGATTGCGGTCGACTTATAATTGGATAATCTCCGAAGTCTATTACAAGATCAACGTTGAAAGCCTCCTGTAAGACGTGTCCCAAACAGAGAAGCTGACGTTACAACACAAATGTAACATGAACGAATAGCCTTTGTGGACTAATATGAATTTAGTAAATGTTATGCCTGTTCAACTTTTGCCTGAACTAACCCGATTCACTTCATTAGCTAAGCAAGAGTGAAAGTTTGTTTCAATGCTCTGTTCGTTAGAATGCTGCTAATCATTACAATAAATGACTAAAGTGGAAGCAGCCTGAGAATTCAACATAAAAATAAATACCAAAATGAGTAATCACGCTTTCGGTTGTTGCTATCTCAAATGAAACAATGTAAAACTTGCATTTTCGGTCCAACACAGTTAGACCACAGTTCGGAATGCAACACAGTTGGGAACCTTTATTTGAATATTCATTTATTCACATTTGTTAAGAGTTTCAAAAGAAAAACTCCACCAAAAATCACTTTCACTTCACTTACTGGCAAAAACACGAATTCAGGCAAGTCATGACGCAGCTTGTTGTCAAAACCCAGTGCTCTCAAAGTGATTACATCAGAATTTAGGCGCAAGTGCGTGGAAAGTGCAGCTTTGGACAAGACGACAGCTGGTCTTCCGGAGATGAAGCTTAGGATGTCCAGATTTTAGAGTCTAGATTCTAAATCAGAGAGAGAAGATCAGACGCATTTAACAAGACCTAGTAATGAATGTGGAGTGAAATTAGTTTCAAAATAACATCAGTTGTACTTTGTTGTTACAGTCCAAAAGTAAATCCATATCATGGCCTGAATGAGAAAAAATTTAACGGAATAGCATCGCGCACCAAGACAGCAAACATATAATTAGACTAAGTAAAATTTTACGGTAATGATCTTGAGAAAATAAAATTTTAATTTTACTGGCGTAATTTAGGTGCACAAGGAGCTTCAAGAGGACGAAAATGCACCTCTCAGATACAAGGAGATTGCGGCTCTGGGACAAGCGTCCGAGGTGACAGCGGACAACGTCAGCCGATGTGATAAACCGATGTGCATGAGCAAGAACGGAGTTGTTTTTCCCTAAGTACGCGAAAGAATAATTTGGGAGAGGGGCGCAGCTTTTGTGTGAAGTTACGCAACTACGGGCGTTGAACGTGATATTACTGCAAAATGTTTCACTAGTGCAGTGAGGGAATTATCAACGCACCGGATCATATACAGAAAACCTGGCAGATAAAACACTGAAATCACTGAACGAATTTCTGGGTGTCTCAATTTCCCGGATAAACTTGCGTACAGTAATAACTCTCAGTGGGGAAATTTTCAGTAGGATACACAGAGAATATTAAGTAAGAAAAGGAGTCCAAGCTACCGAAAATCTGGGATCTAAAAACAGTCCTGCGTCAACGCCAAAAGAACGACAGTTTCGAGAATATCCATTGGAGTCTTAGGAGCTATGCAACGGATTTCACAGCAAGCTTCGGATGGCCACTAGATTTCAAATCCCGCTAAAGCGCTTGTTGTTATCATGTGATATGTGTTGATATAAATAAAACCTGGACAAAAGAGAGATTTCTGCTTAGTCGGATTTCTCGTCTGTTAATATGTATAATGCAGCTTTTCTTATTTTCGGAAAAATCTGTAGCTTGACTCTGTATGAAACAAACACGTTATTCGCGCATCTCCACAACCTAGTGAATACATCAAAATTTAGAGTGAACTATGGCTGTGTGAGAGAGGTGTCTCTGAAACAGTATATGTATGACAGTTCAAAAAATATATGAAAACCGCAGGTGCACTTAAGTTTAACTAAAATGTCAGCGGAATGTAGGAAAAATAAATCAATAAAAAAGGCACAAAAATGAAGTGATCCAAAAACAGTTTTCCTATACCAATTCCAAAAGGATTGCAATTTTCAAAACTTCTGAATAAGGTGGCCTAATTAAGCTGCAAGAGGTGACACAGACGCTGCAATCCAAGTGAATACTGCGAATTTAAAAAAACAGTGCAGCTTAAACTGGGCCTTGTTTTTTGCTGCTGCCTCCCTTCTGGTGTCAAAAAAATTAGGGCCCGACTACAGGAATATAACAGAAAGCTTCATGCAGCATGTCAACACCCTGAGCAAATGGCTGCTATGTTCGACATAGACTCGGTGAATGCGTCTATCACAAGAGGAGTACTTATATTTAGGGGTATTTGATCCAATTGGTTTGCAAAATATTCTAATACGTGCCCTCTCAGATATCTTGCTTTGGCTTATAATTTCGCATTTTCTGTTCGCTATCCTGTTGAGCTGCTTTTATCGGCCAAGTATAACACAGCAATCAGTCGAGCGGAGCCAATTTTGTCATCCTTTTAAACAAAGATGACAATATTGTCGTATGCCCCACGAATCTGATTCGCATAATTAAATTATTTGGTCGGTTAAAGTACTTTGGACATGAACGAGACTTCTTTGTCAAATCTAACACAGAGTCCGAAGAATTGTAAAACAAATAAGACATCTTGTAAATTGATCGCATTCGGCGGTTCAAGTACCTGTTGCATCTTTATAGTACGAACAATTCTGAAAAATCGAATGAGGTAGTTATCATCCCCCTATGTATTCACAGAGATATGTACATGTATACCGAGTTATGTCCAAAAAATATTTATGGGGTTTCGAAACTTTAGGAGCTCCATAATGAAATCCTCCAACAGACCAAACTAGGCTCATCAGCTTGCAGGCAACCAGGCAACCATCAGTTTTATAACTTCTTCGAGCTTTTGGAATTATATGTTAGTACCGAAATTGTGGTTCGCGGAATAGGATTTTATACTTTCTTCCTAATGCTCCACGAAAAATTAGTATGATCATCTGGTTGGGAAAAGCGGTAAATTATAAAAAACGACAGAATCCATTATGAACGGCTGTGGCTGCCAAACAGTTCAATCTCAGTCGGACTTTGGTTGTTCTGGCCAAATCTACGGATAGTAGGTTTATGTATAAAGTGAAGAATAACGAACAAGCAACAAGCGCGGTGAACGGTAGAATAAACCTTCTCTGATTCTATGCGATGTCACTGAGCTTTTCAAAGCCGTCAACATATTTTGTCACCGTTTGAGCAGTGAGGTCAGCATCCTTTATGCTAACTCACTTTTGCGGCCATCGCTGACATTTGTACATCCCCATTGTTTCAAATGCGGACAAGAGCTAAACATACGGGAGGACTCTTTCTGTGACAGTGTGTGGCAAACAGTTATGTGTATGTTTACTTTTAAGGTTAGCAAACGGATATTCGTACTCCGTTTTCTGCAAAAGTCCGAAATTCGCAAGGCGGCAACGAAATCAGCCTTAGCTATGTG
The DNA here is from genome assembly GCA_004794785.1 of Opisthorchis felineus. Taxonomy (NCBI): domain Eukaryota; kingdom Metazoa; phylum Platyhelminthes; class Trematoda; order Opisthorchiida; family Opisthorchiidae; genus Opisthorchis; species Opisthorchis felineus. Next base: position 411,121 of record SJOL01006477.1, read on the forward strand.
AGGCCTGGAAAAAAGGTGACTAGTACTGCACCCAGAGAAATACTCTTTCAGTTGTCAAAGGCTGTAAAAAAACAATGTAATTTTTTTCAGCCGTGGTTCACTTGAGCTGATTATAACCCAGGGATGATGACCTAGAAGAGCGCTGGTCCGTGGGCCGACGTAGCCTTCATCAGATGAAAACCAACGTAAACTCGCAAACTCTGACTGGTGTCCGTAGAACCTCTCAGAGATCACCGGTTTCACTTAGTTTACTGTTACCGCATTTAGGGAAAGGCTGTTAAATCCCCTCAGCTGTGCCACTAATTGCATCATGCACTTGGGATTACATTTCAAGGACATTTGAGCTGAATTTCAGGACACTAAAACATGGTGTGTATGAGGAATTCCTGGATCTGATTTCAAGGGCTGTAGGCAAAGCTGTGCAGTTCACTGGGAAAGGAGTAAGAGAACATTAGGATATATCCGTCGGATATATCCTTCACTGACTTAAGAATTCTACAACAAGAACACTGTGACAGCGTCAGCCTCGTAGTTTGGAATTTTGTGTCGGTGCTTAGGGAGGTAGTCCTCGTAACTAACCATATATCCTATCCAGTTTTGGCGTGGCCAAAACTGGAGCCCATTCTTTTCCTGGGTGGCCGGAAGCCATTGTTTCTTCTAATAGTTCTGCCAACTGAAACTCACAAACAACCGGTAAACTGAAATACCGTCATTCACCTAGCTATCAAGCAGCTGTATCTAAGTTTTTGCCCAGGAACAGATACCGGGAACAACTTCTAATAAATCCAAGTAAATAGCCCTATACCCTTAATTTGTGCTAGGTGGGTCAGGAGGTACTCTTCACTCTCTTTCTTATTGCCTCTTTCAGTCGAAATACCTTGAGTCTCCTCAGCGTGAGAAAATGGCCTCAATTCGGTCGTATACCGTGAACCGTTAAAGGTGAACCCAGATACATCGCATTTCACTTTTTGGGTGTTTCTTGTTCTAGATGTACGCCTCGTAGCATATACCGCTTTTGAATCACACTCAGCCCCAGGTGTGAGCGCAATACACCAGACTGAATTCCACTGCATTGTCATTTTCGAGCTGTTTGGTCGTCCATTTCAAATAGGATAAATGCAGTTCTTATCGATAAATCATTTCTGCTTATTGTATCCGCATCTGCTTTGACAAGCGAAAGTTCTGATTCTGCGCAATAGGAATCCGAATGAAATTTCTCATGACTATATTGGTCGGAGAGTGTATAAATATCCTGATTCAAGGGGGTGATGTGAATGAGCACGTCAAACAAATAACTCTGAAAGAGCCATATATTGGTTAAGTATTCGGAATTGACTCTGAACGCACAATTTCAAAGTAGCCGTGGTAGTAAACTACCATTAAAGAGCTTTACTACAGAATTCGTTCCTTCTCAGGCGTTGTGTGCTCACATGTTCTGATTCACTTTCTCCGGAAGTTAGCTGGTTGACACAGGATAATTCAGTTAGACGCATGCAGAAAGGTTCATTTTGTCGGCGAAACTGCTTAGATTCGGCCCAGAACACCGACTGTCAACAAGATCAGCGGGTTGTATCGACTCCAAAAGAACTATACAAGCAACAAGCAGCTGTAATCTCTCAGAGCACGCCACAGTGAACTGACTAACGGTGGAGGGTGTGAGAATGATGAAAGTTATCGCTATGGGAAACAAATGCATTCAATTCAAATAAGTTAATCAGGTGACCCAAATAGGGAGAGTATTAGCGAAACAATCCGTGAGAAAAATGGGGCATCAAGTAATTCACAGAAATCTTGTTCTGGCCGGGGCTGCATCTTTCATACAATCGGTTTACGTCCACGACGTCAACTGTGCCATTCTTCAGCGACTGACAATTTTTATTGGTTAGCCATAAGCACCATCAGAAACAAGGGAATGATCGACGATAGTGGACGTATTTTCTAAATATTTGTCTTCTACGACGAATCGTTACGTCCACTACCGCAAAGGTTAAATTTTGCCTGAGACCATCGCCTCTATTGGTTTCAAGCAAGACCACTCATTCTAACACTTACGCTTCAATGGCGTGTCACTGCATATCACTTCGGCTATTAGAATTCTCTTGATAGACTAACTGGTAACTTCCTTCAGGCTTTAAATGCCTTCAGTTTTATTAGGCGGGCCCTCTACTGAATGATGAAAATAGGATCAAGAGAGTTTTAATTTTCGAGTTTTCGAGTGAGGCGAAGTCGAAGATTTGTTTTGCAAAGTACGGAGAAATCCAGGGAAGAACATATAGGACGTATCCGGTTTTTAGTAGGAATGCCTCCATACTTTGGTATTTTGCTGAAAATAAGAAAATTATCTCACACCCACAACAACCTGCTACATTCCCGAATGACTTCATGGATTTCGTTGTGTTGCACAAACAGAAAAAGGCCAACACCACTAGTGATGCAATACAAAACGTTATGTCTTCTCAGAAGTCTGGTCCTAAATGTGGTGGTTTAGCGGTTTACAATACATGGTCAGGCGTCTTTTCAAATTGTGTAACATTTATCTGTTGATTCATAACTAACGGTCTACCGAATCGGTCTACCTCAATGTGGTGGTCAGTTCTGAGTGCTGCAATTACCCTGATGGTTAGACTGGCTAGAAGTTCATTCCACAAGGCTTAAGAATGCCAGGAATGCCAAAGAATGGTAGCAAGACGAAAACGGCAAGCTGCTGTAACACGAGTTGTAGTAATAAATGCAACCTGATAGGAAAAATTATTGTCCTGTGTGATGGGTGCAAAGAAAGTGGGCTGTTTTACCCATGTAACCGGTGTCTTTGTTTAAAAGTAAGCAGCATCGCTGCCTCCCGTCGAAAAGCGATGTGGCAGAAAATGGTCATGCTTGAAAACTACCCATTCCAATCACCAAACAGTGGACTATGGTCTTGTTCAAATTGTCAAATACAATCGAACATTATTTGGTGGTCAATGGTCCGAGACGATCCAAAACGCACCTAGTATGCGCGGTAGCATGATAATTCGGAAATGATCGGGTTCGAGTAGGGTCCCTAATTAAACTATAGTACCCACCGCGTTGTGGGTTGAATTCTTGCCTCAAAAGTACAGGACACATTATCTGAGACAAACACTCTTCCTTGACCTAGGAAACCGGGCATTTTCATTCGCCATTACAACTCGTCCATTGGTGACACTCCCACTCACCTTTTCATAAGTCCTCGGCTGACAGTAGCTCACCCGCTATTCCACTTCTTAAATGCTTCCAAGTAAACTTACTCAAAATAAACTTTTAATAAGCGCAACGTATTTGGTCCACCCTGTGGCTTTTAATAAAAGTGAAAGTAGCTGTGTGATCCACCGAATCAAAAAACTCGTTTGCCAGATCCGTCGTTTGAGACGCACCACCAATGCTTTGAACATGGAAGTTCACTATTTTGTTGACTGTCTGTTGACTGTCTGCCAGTTGAGTGATCAGGGAACTGTTTATGATTTATCGTTATTAGAAAACCTGGACAAGTATTGCTGAAAAATATATTCTAGGGTTGGTTTTGAATATCTAAGGCATTTTCACGGCTACCGGTGATACCTGTTGGTGCGCACGTTTGAGAGGAAGATTATGCCTAGCCAATCTGGCTTTTCTCTGCACCAGTCTTCGAACAGGATTTGTTATAATTTTCTAAGTTCCCCAGGAAAACCTCTATATCTGCCCCGTATTTTGCCTGCCGGACGAGTATGGAAGGCCGGAGTCAGCGAGGATTCGGTGTTTGCCACTGACTCACTCACAAGCAACTTGTAGGCTAATTAAGCTGCATTTGTCTGAATTTACATGCTGAAAAGATTTATGCGAATTCTTTGACAGATATAGTTCACGCACTGATCATTCAGAGTTTTGCTGAAGGCTGACTGAATTCTCATCCCTCTAGAGATGTGCTTTTAAGGATTCGGTAGATTTGAAGATATACTCAATTATCTAAATGGATAGCAGTCTACTGAGTAGTATATTTTTGTGTGTAATTTTAGATAAAGTATTGGTTTGTTGGGTCTCTTATTACTACTATGGAATTCATAAACGGAATGATACTCCAGATGGATAAATTCATTCCAGTAAATCCAAAAACAAGGTTCGAAGCCCAAAATGAGACGCAGTGTTGTTTCTTGAGCAAGCCTGAAGGGAATTGCATGTTCACTCACGAGATTATATACACTAGCCCACCTCAAGCTGTGGCCACGAAATTGATGGGGCGCAATCTGGAGGGATAAAACTTCACTCATCAGACTATGGTGCTGTTAGTTTTGGCTTGAGGAGAAAATCCATTGTTGTTTTAAAAGGTTATTCTGGTTAATTCACCTGAGAATAACAACCTTATTGACACTGAGGAGAGAAAATTATCTGAGACACTCAGGGGGTCCATTTTGCGAAAGAAGGGTAATCCTTCGTTCTGAAGCTCGGAAGATGAAAGTAAAGCATAGTAAAGTAACCGAAAAGTAACAGTTAGATCTAAGCATGCCAAACCAATAAAGAACCGTTTGATAAACTGGATCAGAAATTTTACAGGTACATGGAACTATTATATAATGAGAACAAGTTGAAGAAACAGCACTTTTGAAAAATCTCATATATGTTGAAATCGACGAAATCGGAGGCTAAATCGACATTGCATCGGGTGGAGTTAGTGAGTAATTCTGAGGAAGCCAGATCAGGCTTCTCCAGCTGCATCTATGGATAGAAGTCACACGAGAACTTTGATAAAATCCCTCAGTACAATCACTGTCAGAGAAAAACCACCTCATAATTATGTTATTCTTAATACGGAAAGTTACATGAGATTTATGAAGTCCACCTTGTCAAAAAAACGGCCTTCGGGTAGTGGAGTTGTAATATTTTAGTTACCTCAAAAATTTTGTACTTAAATTTAACAAGTTTTCGCTTATAACCCGAAGAGACTCACGCGTTTTGACAGAATCCGGGGATGTGTAAATTTATTATATTAAACCAGGATGTAAAAACCAAGGACTTTCATTTGTGAGGAGCCGCCAATATCTAGGATAAGTTTTCGGAATCTACAAGAAGTTGAAGAGTTTAAAAAGTCAAATAACGGAAAAAGTTCACTTACCACGCTGAAAAATAGAGACCTATGGTTTGGTAAATGGGATACCATTATCTGCCTAGTTCTAGCTGCTTTTCTGCACTAGGGTTCGATGCACATAGAATCTGATGGGCATTGCACAACAGGTTATCCAACTGGAAGGGCAGTCATTTAAGTATATCCAACGGCTGTAAAGTCACGGTGGTAACAGATATCAGGTAACCAAGTGTATTCCAGGCATTCCAAACAACCTCCTGGAGCCCATGACCATGTGAAACTACCCCCGTTCACTGTTTTGCCGATTATAGGACTTCCACGGACAAATGGCTGTGTAACACTGCGATCACGTATACAGGAATTATATGCACTCCGACATGTTTGTTATTTGTGCTGTAATCTTTGCAGTCAACAATATGCGCTTGAGGAACTTGAGTTATTGCAGTGAATGTAGTGCTCTTCTCGTATAACAGGGGCGAATAGCAAAATGACGCGACAGTCTGGCCTGAACTGTATAAATGCAACATATGGACAGTGAGTTCTTGGCATTTAGCTTTATTGGTTACGGTTGGCTGATGCATTGTTTAGTGGAAAATCCTGCTTCAAGATTCCACTTAGTTTGACCGATGAACTGGAAATTCGGCTGTCCCCACAGTCATTACAGTCACTATAGTCATAGTTGTGCGATAGTGTTTATCCCATCGTTCGGTTGTGAATGCTGACCATATCGACACCCGATAGCTTACGCAGCCTACAACCACGTCCCGACAAAGTTTTCTCTGTGATTCAAAGTATTTCGGTGCGGCCATTCCGCTAATTGATGAATTAACACCAAACGCGAACACTTGATAACGTTGGCTTAGAACACTTAATACAACTTGGCAAGGCTATCGCAACCCGTGCAGAACCACCAGATACCGGCACATCATCGCATAGTATGATCGAAAACATCAAAATGATAGGTGTTTCTTGGCCACACATTTACTGATAGCGATTTTTTACGGCTTCATCGACACAGGTCATTGCTTAATGCAGTTGAAGCGTTGAACAAACCCCGAAAGGTTCAATTCCAAATCGTCCCATTCTGCTATCCCAAGCTGCTCAAGAACGAGACTGGAGAATGATACTAACACACTGCTAAAATGCAATTTGATAAACTGAACCAACTGACTGCACCAACTCACACCTGCAATTTCCAGTATTTTCATCGCACGTTAGCGGCCACATAAGAGGTGCTATTAGAAACTATCAACAGTGCCACGGACAGGGCTCAACCTGATGAAAGTAATATATGCAGAAATGAAAGCCAGTCTATAGGAAATCATATATCTCGTTAATCGTGACATGTCATTACATGAAAAAATCCATCGTATTCTGACTACGGATGGCAAGTTTCCGACCCCTTTCCGACCTATTTTCCCTTGTCACCAGTTCCACATACTGAGAACAGGTCCGGTATCATGATACGTGGCGCGTATGTTGTCCCAAATAACGAGTGAGTACTTCGTTATTGATAATGTGCACTACTTCCAGACGCACCAGATTTATGGATTCTTAGTAGGTTTCTGAATGACAAAACCGGGCGATTGTCACATTGTGATTTGTTTTGGTTTACGTCTAACTTATTGTTCCGTGGTTCATTCGTGGTTTGCGTCTGTCCCATTGTTTTCGCAGTTCTCATGGTGCATTATGATGATTTTTCGATTACGGAGAAAGTAAAATTTCGATCTGGGAACAGAGAAAAACAGTTTTTCCTAAATTAAAGCATGAGGTAATTAATTGTCTCCTGTCCTGTGTACTTCGGTGGGCTTAGCAAATGTCTGGATTTGTTGGGAAGCCGATCATCTGATGCACAGATTGGACTTTGAATACAAAAGTTGGACAATCGATTATGATCGACTGGAAGAAATTTTGCTCTCAAACTTCCTCCGCAACAACTACGATCATAGGGGTTGGCAGTTATCACGTCATTCCTGGGGAGTGTGGATAGTACGAAAATATCCTGACTATTCAGTATTGAACGGATTGCTGACAATTTGCTGAACTTACTAGACCGGTGGAATTGGTGTTTTGCTTAAACGTGGTTTCTGAACGTGAAACAAGTGTCTTGATATCAGCACTCTAATCTTGCCACATTCAAGTGACAAACTGTAATCAGAAAAAAAACGCGCACAGGACCTCATTTTCAGAGGGGGCACTTCCAGTAATTGTGTATCTCTTCCTATTACGTCACTGTATGCTATGATCAATCAATTACATTGCAATTTCAACCACATCATAGTGGATGTAATGGGTAATCGGAAATTTTCAAACCGATTCGGTTTCCTTTCCTTCCATTACATAAACCCACAGACTCAACATTTCTAAATGCAGTTGAATTGAAAAAAATATAGTTGAAGTACAGAGTGAAAAAAATGTCGCAGACAGCCACAGGTTTTATCTAATTTAGGATGTTTTAGATGGGACTTGACTGTCTTATGAAAGACAGGACATTTCTTGGAGTTCTTTTCTGGCAGGGAATAACGAGATTCATCTTCGAAAACTCAGCTACACTGCACGTTATGCAAGTTGGTCCGATCTCGGGATAGACAGAAGGATCCCTATCCAGGTTAAGAGTGATTAGCTCATTAAGCTGTTTTCTCAAGTGCGCCTTCGATTAGTTGCTGGAGGAAGACGAAAAAAAATTCAACATAGCGTATTCGCTTTGGTTGGTTGCGAGCGAATTTCCCCGAGACGCAAGCAAACTACTCCCTACTCTGATAAGAGGGGACATTTGAGCACAACTGTATCGACCTGTGAACATGACCTAGTCTCCTTAGGCTTATGGTTACCGAATGTTTGTAAAAATTAACAGTCGGTTTTCGTAGGGCAGTGTGAAGGATGGCACGTATTGGCTAAATAATGTACCGACTCATTGTTCTACCGATGGTGTTAGGTCATCCTGTTGGTTAGCCTGCTACAATTCAAGAAGACTTCAGGTTTAGACTATTTTATTCCGAATTGGGACGTGCACACTCTGGACCCCTAACAAATTCGATGACACTCCTGATTGCGTCATTTCAGGGACCGCGTGTGTTTTTATGAGCAAATACATGAATTGCTCACTCCCATTTTAAGCAGTTTGAAATCACTGCGGTTGTGTTCAACAACTAAACCG
>SJOL01006477.1:424193-509529 GCA_004794785.1 Opisthorchis felineus
AAAAACTAACAATCGGTTTTCGTAGGGCAGTGTGAAGAATGGCACGTATTGGCTAAATAATGTACCGACTCATTGTTCTACCGATGGTGTTAGGTCATTCTGTTGGTTAGCCTGCTACAATTCAAGAAGACTTCAGGTTTAGACTATTTTATTCCGAATTGGGACGTGCACACTCTGGACCCCTAACAAATTCGATGACACTCCTGATTGCGTCATTTCAGGGACCGCGTGTGTTTTTATGAGCAAATACATGAATTGCTCACTCCCATTTTAAGCAGTTTGAAATCACTGCGGTTGTGTTCAACAACTAAACCGAGACAATGCCCAATACATTTTGGCAGTTGTATTCACCTCATTTGTTAGGAAAATCGGGAAGAATATTTGTGTTCTCCCGCTGATGTTTTGTATTGTCATTGGGTTAAATGGAATCTGACGCACATAGTTCGGCTATTGTAATTTTGTTCCTCTAGTGGTTTCAACCATTAGATGTGCAGACACTCAAACGTATAGCATCGTTTTTTTAATTTAACCAGCCATCATGCGTTTCTTCGTCGGAAGGCTTTGAAAAGTCATCTGATACTATGCCAGTTAACTCGAGTGAGGATACATTCCTCTGTCGTCCCCGCTTCGAGCGCTTATCTATGCAGTCCATACACAACCTGTCATCATTCCACCTGATCTTAGCATCTTGTGGTATTTTTATGAGAAAGCAATTTTGTGTGATCTCCTGAACTACAACCAGTCAATTCTGGTGGACAACGCAGAAGAATTTTGGATAGTCCCGTATTGAGGAATGCCACAGTTTTGATAGGAGTTCCATTGAATTTGGAAATGAATGTGGGCGCTGTCTGTAGCTTAGAAATTCCACGGTAAAACTCAATCGCAGTGTCTATACACTATTTACTTGAGCTGGTAGGGAGATCATCTTGCAAGGACTTAGCAGTTGTTTAAATCGTTTGGAGTTTTGGAAAGGTTCCGATGGGATTTCCTAACGCAAATGAAACCAACCCTGTAATCCATGTTCTCTCCCAGGCTTCCAGGGGCTAGAGAAAGTGTTCGGATGATATGCCGGACCGGGAAATATATTCTACCAGATGAAACACCCTAAAGAATTACTTTTGCTCCTGGCGATTAGTCTAACGTATTATCCAGAACAAAACAGAGAATAGTAACCGAAACGGTTTAACCCAGAAACATTTCCTAACGCCCTCTATCTCAAGTGCGACTTAATAAGTGGCATGATATGCGGAAATCTTTGTGCGGCGGTATGGACCACTTTCGAAAAGAATAAACATGGTTGTTGATTCCCAAATGCAAACATTCTGCGCCTACAATGTGTCAACAAGTTCAGTGATTGTTTATGAAGACAACTTGGCACCCGGTGTCACTTACGTGAGTCCTGCATCTGTCTATGGAAACTAGAGAGCACTGCCCAAAGTGAGTCATCCTGCGATATAGAGATAAAATCCAGGGTTTTATTTTAGCTCACCTAGTTGACACGGTGTACCTCGTCAACCGGAATATTGCATTTCGGATTCTGTGCCGGGTGATGTAAAACTCGCCCAATGCAGTCAGTCTACGCAATCCTGTGATTGCCAAATTTACTACCGGCTTCTCGAGTTCAAACTCTGTGTAAAAGAGATTTATCGAGTTACTGTAGTACAGCTCACCCAGTGCAAGTCCCCCGACTGACGGTAGCACATACCATTTCACATGACCCACATCCCAGACAATGAACTGTGTTCTGGGTGGCTTTTCCCCTAACGAACATACAAAATCACCTGGCTACACGTCTGCTTCACATAAATTGGACCACTTTCATCATATTTGTTCTCACAAATAAAACGTAACTGCCAGAATATCAATGAGTAAAATGATAGAAGACGATAAAGTTAAATTAAAATTCTCCCAAGAGAGAGGACATTGCCGTTTCTGCGTAATTTTTAAATTTCAAGTTAATTAATTTGCTGCAAGCAGAGGTCCTCTGTCGATCAAGCAATAAACCATGAGGTCCAGAAAGAACTTTTTTGGAGAACGCGCTTTATATCCCGAGGATTCATTTCTTTGTCAGAGTTGGCGAAAGGCAAATGAAGTGTCTACAATAAACCAACTTGGTTTCAGCTGGAAACACTAATGAATCCTGGGAGGAGCTTGAAACAACTGGAACATGGTGAAGCATACATTCAGATTAAGGGCAGTATGGGTGTAGATACTCCCGGGACTCGGTTAAATCTCTAGTTGATATCATATTAGTTTGCAAACGAGTGTATTCCGTGAATTGCATGCGTTTTCGGCTCAAGTGGGAGATGGATTTTGATGACAACTCAGGACTGCGCTTTCCAAATGATTCGCAAGAAAGACCCAAACGGCTGTGAATGTTTAAATATTTTTCAACGGCCTAGCGAGTGAAATCATGTGTTGGTAAAATATACTACTAATAATAATAATCATTCTGCTGCAACACATCTTCAGTGCCTATCTGCCGTGCCATTCGAAGGAAGCACGAGAGCTGAGATAGTGCCAGCCAGCCCAAGTCTAGACAAGAGCATTCGGGATGCCATGTTTGGACTGTTACGAAAACAAGAAAACCACATCCACGAAATCAAGGAGGACTGGTGATTATGAAATTCTGTCGCTCACTTGAATGGCAATGTCGTATTGTCTACACCGCGTGATTCATCTTGAAGGTGCTTTGTGTTATTGACGCATACAGTGTATCCACTTACATTGACTCGGACTTACACTGGAAGAAAAGCTAACTGGAGCCAGGACGGTTGAGTAAGCCATAGAACTTCATTTCGTGAATTTCAACAACGGAATACGCAGCGGAGATTTTAGGAATATACATAGGTAACCGAATAGAGCATGTAGTCTAATTTGGAAAATCCAGGAAGACCGGTTAATCGTTATTTGGGACAACTTGTAACGCAGGAACAAATCACGGGCATTTAAGCGACCATAAACCGATTAACATTACGATTATAGTCTTAAATATGTGAAGTGTTCGAATACTGTTTCTCAGTAGACTGTTGAGTTTTACTTGAGTACGTGAGTTTTGTTGAGTTCCCCAGAAACGGAACTTTGTCGACGTGAGAAAATATATCCAGACGAACACGCTGTGAAGATCTGAGAGCCTATTGTTCTCTTTGCACCGCTTTTTTCTGATCTCACCGTCGATCGAATCCCATAACCTACGGATCTAACTAGTATTTTTCCCATGTCAGTGCTCAGAACGATACCACAGGTTAAATTCATAACAAGATGATAGGCCTTCGAAAACTGTCCATCTTGTACATGCATAAACCAGTTTTATACTTATACCACGCAGTGTTTCTTTACTTCCTAGTGGGTAGCAATCATGCTGAGAAGCTGAGCCGGCATGGGTTTCTTTGTGTGCATTGTTTCATATTTCTACCTTTTCCCTCCTATACTGTGATAGGAGTGGTTTGGTATGATACGACCCTACTTCAGGGGAAACACGGAGCAGGAAATATTACTTCCCAAGTAGAATTTTGCCGCTCAGTGAAAGGTGGCTTGTAAGCCTTATTTGCGCTTACTATACTAGCTACTAAAGCCAAGTTTTGTCTGTTTATTTTTGCTTAGTGACTTTTTGGACTGTCTGCACGAAGTGATGAAATATTCATACGGACAGTGGGTATTCTTCAGCTGATCAAGACTTTGTCTTGCCCACGATGACCACGAGATGGGTACGTCAGAAATCTCAGCAACCAACTTTTTACATGTTCCATAAAATAAGCCAGCGATGTCAGTATGTCAAGCTTACAGGTTGGTGGTATAATACGGATAACTACCATCTTTCTGGAAGCGTACGGAACAGTCTTTTCTAGTACCTGTAGATCTCCCATGTGCCACGTGCCATGTCACATGTCGTATCTGTTCATTTTTGAGGTGTGTTTATTTGAGTAACTTTTTGGGATCGTGGCACAAAACGGCGAATTACTGTCCACTTTCTCAACGCTTTCTCTTGTCCTTAAGACTGGTATAAATGAATGCGCCAGCACGATAAAATGCATCATACAAAACAATAGAGTTTGTGTTAAGTATATACAAAAACAGTGCAATCTGTCGGCTTGAAAACAAAACAGACACGGTTAGTAAGATACCGATTACCGCCATTTAGGCTACCTACAACCCCAAATGAGAAACTGTTCACATTTTCCATAACACAGTGCATTAGACAACAACGGCAGCAACAGTGCTGCATATCTGTAGTTAACAGTAAGCCTTTTAGGATCACGTAAAATGGATTTTTCGATAACGCGTAAATATTCATTGCACCGGAATGTTTTAACGAATGTTTGTATACAGGGTTTTTACGAAGTTCTCCTCGGGTAAGAAATTTGTTTATCCACCGAAGCTAGAAGCAAGTCACTGCTTTTATAATCGGCATTTTTAAAAAATAATTCCAACTTACCATAGACTAGGATATCACGGCTTTGAGTGGCTGATTCTACAAAAGTTCTGCTGTAAGTTTAATGCCATAGTCCGGAGTATAACTCAGACAATGAGTTAGCAACTCAGCCTACAAGTTAAACTAACTGCTTTATTAAAACCAAACGAACATCCGCATCTAGCTAAATGAGATCTGGGCCAAAACGCAACGTTGAGAGCAAGCTTTCATAACTCGTTGTTTGATCTTCATGCTTGACCTTAATCAAAAACGAAGTAATCCTATTCCAATTAATCAGCTTTCAATAGCGCCTGTGCATAGTGACCCAAACGGGGAGTTCTAAAACACTGTACCCGACATTGTATTTCTCAGTCGAGCACTGACCAAATCACACACGGAGCACACTGTTCCACCACACTTGTACTGTTTAGTCTAAATTACCTGAATCACATACATATGTTTATTTGAAGTGTCTTAACAACAACTCACTTCACAAAGCAATGCGCAGTCATCCTAAAGCAGTAAACTTTGGATAGAAATTGAGATTCTTTCTTATTGCCCACGAATAATTTTTAAACGTTTGTCTGGCTAATTGCATGTGTGCTATTTAACTTGTTGTTATCGAGATTGATTCAGCCTGATCCACTGGCCATTTGCAAGTTGGTTTGGTGGCATTTAAATTTTTTTTTCCCGAAAAATTGCCACTAAATAGGGCTGTGCCTACGGAGCTTGCGTTCGAGTTTTAAGTAGGTAATCCTCAAATTCTAATACAGGATCAACTTGGACGCATGCGGTAGAAAGTGTTCGCCAATAGCGAAACTGACGTCACGAGCCGAATCAAACATGAACAAATGATTTTCATGGACTAATTGGCATGCGATATTTTGCATGTTCACCGTTTGCCTGTACCAACCCGCTTCACGTCATGTATTAAGCAAGTGTGAGTAGCCTGGTTCGAGTACGTTAAAAGGCAGCAAATGGCTACAGTAACTAACAATAAGTGGATTAATTAAGGTAGCCTACCAAATGAACATGGATGAATCCCAAAAAGAGTAACTACGGTTTCGGTAGTTGCCAGTTCAAATCTGGTACAAACCAGCGTATAACACTGATTTTTGTTCTGAGCAAGTGCAAAACAGTTTGAACCATTCATTCGAATCTCCTTGTGAAAATCGTATTTATTATGTTTCAAGCGCAACAACCGCTTTAAAAAACCCATTTTTAGCATAGTTAGGGGCAAAACACGCCAATTCAGACAAATTGCGGTGCATATTGTTGTCAAAAGTTATTTTTATTAAACTGATCACTTCAGAAGTCAACCACAGATACGTGGGAACAGCAGGTTTGGACAAGACGACAGCCAGTCGCTCGGTAGTGATACTTAGGCTGTCCAGATTCTAGACAGAAATACTGTCTGCCTGAGCCTGAAGCCCAGACGTATTTAACAAGATCATGTAATGAGTGTGAATTCATTTTCAAAATATTATCACTTATATGTTATTTCTACCGTTTTGTAACTAATCCACGTCATGGTGAGTTTGAAACAAAAATTGACAGAGTAGCACTGTGCACTAAAATTTTAACATTTTGTTGGACCATGTAAAAATTTACGCTAATAATTTTTTGAGAAAGTAAAATTTCAGCTGTACTGACAAAATCTGGTTGCACAGGACAGCGAAATCCTTCCCCAAATTCTGTCATTTGATTGCTTGTTCACGAATATCGTATAGAAATTAGTGTACCATCATTATCAATAATCCCATCCACTGCCAGGAATGAAATAATATACTTACATAAAAAATTGTGCACACCGAAGAAACTGACGTCCAGATATATATATACATATATATATATATATATATATATATATATATACATTTGCATTGGACATGAAAGTAGAAGTTAGGCCACAGAGAGAACACCAAACACGCCAAAAACCAATCTGTTGTCTCAGATTGTTGTTTTCCGGAGGTCATATCGGGACGCATGGCTGTAGCTGTACCGAAATATGGAGCCAGTGTTTGATCGAAAGTGTACATACTTAAGCCAGATCCAGTTTGAGATGTTCGCTCCAGAGAGCTACCCTATTCTTACCGTTGAGAAAAAAAACACCTACTGATTCGTCAAGACCAGAAAGTTTGGTGGGTTGGTCATTGGTGAATCTGAAACGTCATGCGAAATCATTCAATCACGTTCGAAGCGAGGGACACACTGATACGAACAAACGTGACCGGCTAAGGATGAGAAAACTCCACGAATCGCGAAACTGTGAACAGCAGTTGAAAATTTTAATATTTCTGACGGTGGCATGATATCAGTTTGACTGTCAAGTGCATGTGCATTCTACGGAATTGATTCGCACTACTTTTGGATTAGAAGGTTAGCTTCTAGGTGAAGGGGGTGCATGAAGACTTTGTTGCTCCGTCTGTGTAGTCAATGCATTAGATGGGTCTGGTGAAAACACTGAAACAGCAGTGATGATGTACGATGGACGGCTTTGGGATGAAGAGTTCGCCAGCGCTAGGACGAGCTAGTCACATGACAAAGTTTACACCGATTAGAACATGAACATAGCCTGTCAAATGACTAGCTACTTCACTGAGCTAAATCCGGACCGGTGCTCTTCTGGGTGTCCATCACCAAAAGGAATACGCTCTATAACCTAAAAAACCAACATGAATGATCCAAAACAGCGAACCCAGTCGGATAACAAATTAAAGCCATTTGGATTGATCCATGGGACCCGACTGACCTATGTTCATTGAAAGTGGCTGACATGGCTCAGCTACGCAGCCAGTATGTGCGTCCTCTTGAATTCGTAGCTTCCTCATTTTCTGCTTCAAAAGGCAACCAAAATGACTGAACTCAAGTTAGCCGCCTGGGTGGTCGTTTTTAACACCTGGTCATACCTCTCCATTTTGCGATGACCACAACTCTGACTGCGCAAGCCACCGTACCCTTAGTACGTGGCTTCTGCCTGGTAAAACGATTCGAACTTCAACTGACTCTTGCTTATTTAGCTATTTAGTTGTTTAACCGAAGCAACTGTATATGACTAGCAATCGTAGCTTGGGAAAGTCAAATTCAATGCCACTTTATATAGTGCAATCTTGTGGCCAATTTAGATGGGCTTTTTTTCTTAGTCTTTATTTCTGAAACCACAGTGTATGGCAGGACCTGAGTGAAGTTACGCCAGATGGAGAAACTCTATCAGGCAAGTAAGGATGCAAGCCTGCTAAGGTGGCACGATCCTTGGATGCTTTCTCCTAATTGGTAGTGAGAAGTTCTTTTTGTAAATACGATAAGCTGACAGATCAGGCAATTTGAACACCACTTTCGAATATACTTGCTCTTACTTGAACTCATCTGCAACCAATTCCCAGCTTCCTCTCTGTAGAGTAAGGAATAGACGTAAATATCACAATAAAAGACATTATTCTGTAGTAAAATGCATATTTTGGGGAATTTGCTTATCACTTCTACTTTACAGAGGCAACCACGTGCTGGCAGTCCCGTTCGATAGATGTTTTCTCTCTAGTAGCTGAGGCATAGAACTGACTGTCCGAGCTAAAGTTCTTTTCAACATTGGGCCACTTTCCTTCATGGGATAACCTTAAGTTAGCCATTTTTCTTAGGATTACGTGTCGCAAAACGAACTGTTCTGTACGTTGGCCAACCTGAGGAGTCCTACGAATTTAAGAAAAAAGTCATGAATTTCACCTCGACAATTAAACACGAACTCATAGAACCGGTTTGGTCACGCAACACAACTGCTTTGAACTGAGAAGTACACTTTTTTGTTGGTAATAAATCGAACGTTTGGGAGTCCAGCGATAAGAAAACCTGAGCCATTAGTGCTGAGAAATGGACAACTTTGAAGAAAATCTGTTTTACAGTTGGGTTTAAGTAACCGAAGTATTTCAACGGATAACAGCGATACAATGTAGGCGTGCATTTTTCGTTGAATAGTTGTGCCTGAAGGGCTTCTGGCCTTTCCCTGCAGCAGTAATCGAAAGACATTTGTTATAATTTTATAAGTTCAATTAGATCGTCTCTGCTCCTGCCCCATAATTTGGGTCTCAGACGATTAGTACTCGATATAGTCAGACAGCATTCAGCATTACTAGTTGTATCGCTCATAATCAGACTTCAAGTGTTATAATTTGCCTTTGTCTGAATATATCTGCTAAACATACTTTTCTGCGAGTAACCTAACACCAGATCTGATTCACGCGACTACCATTCAAATGTATGCTGAATGTATGCTGAAAAGCCTAGAAGCATGATGTAGCTGTTATATGCTTATTGGGAGTCATCAGGGGTGTACATCTCGCGGAAATCCAAACAGCCTCCAGGTTACTAGTTTGAACATTTAACCGTTCGGCTGGAAGCGGCTGATCGGCGGTGTGAATAACTCGCACTTAGACAGGATGTGACGCCACTCACCCCAGAGTCAGGAAATCCATATCAAGTAGTCAAATGTTGACTAACTGGCTCCTCGGGGGCAACCTCTCACTTGTAAGTTCCACGCATCATCTTCCTCTGATTTTCTTAGAGACTGGCAGGAGTGTCAGGAAATTTGGGAAATGTCAGTTAAGATGTGATAGGGTCCTGTTTGTCGATTATTACTTTCGGCATTTGTCTGCGCAGTGGTACTTATAATCCTGCCGTGGGTATTATTTCAGCAGAAAAGAAGCACTCGAACGATGGCTATTTCTTATACAGATTATGAAATACAGCAGGTGCTGAGAATAGCATTGAATATCTTCAATCTTAAGGTGTTAACCGCACACCCTAAGTACATATTTAGCTATTTTAATTGCGGCGCCTCGGGTCGTCCTCTTACGTATAGTATAGCCGAATTATCGAAAGTGACGAAACAAGCCGAAAATATGGCACAAAGAAGATACAAGGCATGTGATTAATGGAATAAAACGTCATTCATCAGACTTCGTTTGGACTAGATTCGACCTTTGAAACACGTGTGTGGTTGATTTTGAAGGAGAATTTAGTTAATTTATCTGAGAACAACTGCTTAATCGATGGTAAGAACGATAGTTCATATGCGAAATTAACATTTTATGTTTCACTTGCATGAAATTGTGCATTTTACTGGAGTTGCCAAATCAAATTTCTTCATTTTATGAATAGAATAACGCACAGCAAAGCTCCAACAACACACAGTTTGCATTTGTGACGATGAGCCCATAATTATGTTAAGTTTGTTCATTCTGTTAGCAACCGGCCAGGTTATAAATCATAACCAGCTCACCACACAACCGGACCAACAAAGGGGATGCCCGGTTTGCGACGCTAGAAGCTGAAAACAGATCGCTGGGTATATGAGTTACATATTTGTGCCAAATTCCAGCTGCCTTTCTATAATAGGTTCCGATGGTCATGAAATCTGATGGGCATTGCACAACAGGTTATCCAACTGGAAGGGCAGTCATTTAAGTATATCCAACGGCTGTAAAGTCACGGTGGTAACAGATATCAGGTAACCAAGTGTATTTCAGGCATTCCAAACAACCTCCTGGAGCCCGTGACCATGTGAAACTACCCCCGTTCACTGTTTTGCCGATTATAGGACTTCCACGGACAAATGGCTGTGTAACACTGCGAACACGTATACAGGAATTATATGCACTCCGACATGTTTGTTATTTGTGCTGTAATCTTTGCAGTCAACAATATGCGCTTGAGGAACTTGAGTTATTGCAGTGAATGTAGTGCTCTTNTCTGCTGCAACACATCTTCAGTGCCTATCTGCCGTGCCATTCGAAGGAAGCACGAGAGCTGAGATAGTGCCAGCCAGCCCAAGTCTAGACAAGAGCATTCGGGATGCCATGTTTGGACTGTTACGAAAACAAGAAAACCACATCCACGAAATCAAGGAGGACTAGTGATTATGAAATTCTGTCGCTCACTTGAATGGCAATGTCGTATTGTCTACACCGCGTGATTCATCTTGAAAAAAAAAGAAATATGAGAATCGATTCTGCTGCGAGATTCTAATTCACTTTTCCAATTTTTGCCATAAACCCAAGTCGCACTCAATCCATCATATCGGAGAACACAAGAAGGCGCCGGAATTTCTCAACAGATCATAACAATCCACGAAATCAATAGCGTATTTGTTCTGCCAACCTGCTTCTGAATGACCAGCTTTAAATTATGCAGTTCAAAGGAACGAGGATGTGAAATTCCCTCGGCAGTTTAAACGTGACCTCTGCTTTCAGCTAAATAGGATGCAGAGCCACTGCCATGGGGCAAGTCAGATACCCTGCTACAAAGCTATTTTTGTGAATGCGCAAGCACGTCTGGATTAGCATCGGCTTATTGGAGCGAGCCAGATAAACGTGTGGCATCTTTACATTTGGTCATTTTTGAGTGCAGTAAGATAACTAACTTGTACATCGGAGAGGACGGGCCGTTTATTGCAGCCAGAAACTGATCTCGTCGATCATTGTCCAAAACGTGTATTAAACGCCTTAGGGTCGCTGGTCCTGAATTCGAAAGTGCAAATGCAGTCCTTTTCCTCACGGAGCATTATCTTAAGGACAGTGAACACAAAGCGTGGAATACAGGCAGACTCATTGAAGGGGTGTAAAGGCGTTGCGGATCTAGTTTCGTGTTGGCATGAGCTTGCGCACTGTTTTACGAAAACAATAGACTAACTGGGTAATCATTAATGGTTCTGCAGAAATACAGGGTTTGTTTAGCATTGCTGCTTAATAAAATGTTGTCCAGTGTTTTTTTCAAACCCCCAGTCATGTACTCCTAAAATAAACTATGTCAGTACTGCCATCATGCTGATGGCTATCATCGCTGAGTTGTCAGATGCTCTAGGTAGACTGTTTCTGCTTTGGACGAGTCAGTAATATCTGCATGCGACCAAGTCCAAATGAGTCTAGAATGCACGTGCATTTGCTCGCTTGATTCTGCCTAACGTGCAGGGAATCTGCGTTTTAACGCAGCTGTCTTCTCGCTAGTGCAAACATTCACAGCCGCAGTGGCAACTCCTACATCAAATCAAACGTGAGAATGACTCTACTCAACAAACCCATATTTATCTTCTACAAACGAGAGTAAATGAGAGAAATCGTTAAGCTTTTGGACCCAATACGCTATCATTTATCTGATCCTAAGTATATCACCCATACTCCACCGATCAACTGACAGCTCAGGGCTACTGTTCATACAGAACTTGTCCACAATATCATCCTGAGATTCACCGGGCCTAAGTTTTTGCTGGTACACAAAAGACAGAAAAATTCATCCAATTATTATGCCAAATTTAGCCGAATCAGGCGCTTGCGGATTTCTGTTTGAGCCGTCATAATTCCACCTGTACAGAATCTTTGTCGCCGGCTGCAAACGGTTGTCCGCTGGTCTAAATCAGGCGGGCTACAATTAGAAATCGGTGTCATAGACCCACTATCCATCAGTCAAAGTTTTGACAGGTATCTTTGCAGAATGCTGTAAAGCACTACTAATTACCGATCAGGTCGTTTCCGTTCCCGAGAGTTAGTAAGGGGACACCAAACGAAGAACTCCGGAATCTCATATCCGGTCAAGAGCCCAGCTATTGGATTGTCTTACGAAAGTATGTTGCTTTTTCCGCGTTGACAAAACACGAACCAATCAGCATCACCGAAAATCAGTGGGAAAAGCTACACTCCAACTGCCATCCGAATTTCCTCCTTTGCGTGTTGAAATGGAGCTCGCTGGGATGCCTGATGTCTTTCGTAGCGGATAACCTGTCCAGGAAAATTGCATTCGGGTATTCCGGGTACTTCGTGATTATCGAATTGTGTGTTACTTTGGTTATGTTGTGCCAAATGTTCCGTTTTCAGGTGCATGCTCGTAGTTTGCGTTTGTTTCATTCCTTTTGTAGCAGTCATACTGTGTACCGAAGACTTCTTCTATTCCCTAGAAATCAGTGTTTGATTTGGGAAGAGATAAAATGCTTTTCATTAAAAGAAACCGCGTTGTAGCTAACAACCTCTGTTCCTGTGCACTTCGGTAGGCCTAGCGAGTGTGACTAGATTTGTTTAACGCTGACCATTTGAGGCGCAGATTGGACTTTGAATATAAAAATCGATTCTTGGCGAATGCAGCTGATAAGATCCAATCAAATGTGTTGCTGAAATGTGCTTCAAGGACTGCAAAATTTTTCGGAAAATCACAAAAAACGACCGGCTTATTCATTTATAGCCAAAACAGCGAGTTCTTGATCAGTTCTGGGCATTTTGCAACCGGTTAAAAGAAAGTCTCTTCCGTAGTTTCCTGTCATGGTAACTGCAATCGCATGGGTTGGCAAGCATCACGTAATCGCATGAGAAGTTAGGGACGATAGTGGCCGCATACTAGTAGTTAGATTCCTGAAAGACTCTGCCGAACGTGCCAGCCCAAACAAAAACAACTTAGATTTCAATATAGCGTGCGTAAAGACGGAACCGTGGATTGTTTAAACTCGGGTTATGAACACAATAAAAGAGTCCGGAAATCAGAAGTCTAATCCGAACAGGATATTCTTTCAAAGGCCGACAATTCCAGTCACATTTTATCCTATTTTTTCCTAGTTCACTATGTTATGATTGGAAAACCCAATTGCAATCTCAATCACGCTCACGCGATTTAATGAATGTACCGCGTAATCAAGAATTTTTAAATATGCTTGATCGTGTCGTTATCTACTTTCTTTCCAGCACAAATGCTCACAGACTCATTACTTGGGAATTTAGTTGAATTACTAAAATTATGGATAAACTGAAGGGAGAATAACATGTCGCTGACAGTCCCACTGGCACTTTATTGCTTACTTTGAGACGGGAAAGTTCGACAAGTTATTTTTGGGCAAGCGATAAGGCGATTCATCACCAAAATCTTAGCTACAATGCACGTTATATAGTTGATCCGAAAATTTTAGCTGTCTCGGGATGGACGGAAGGATAACTATCCAGGTTAAGAATGATTAGCTCATTAAGTTGTGCTCTCAAGCGCGCCTTCGATTAGTTGCTGGAAGAAGACGAAAAAACATTCAACATAGCGTATTCGCTTTGGTTGGTTGCGAGCGAATTTCCCCGAGACGCAAGCAAACTACTCCCTACTCTGATAAGAGGGGACACTTGAGCACAACTGTATCGACCTGTGAGCATGACGTAGTCTCCTTAGGCTTATGGTTACCGAATGTTTGTAAAAAACTAACAATCGGTTTTCGTAGGGCAGTGTGAAGAATGGCACGTATTGGCTAAATAATGTACCGACTCATTGCTCTACCGATGGAGTTAGGTCGTCCTGTTGGTTAGCCTCCTACAATTCAAGGAGACTCCGAATTGGGACGTGCACACTCTGGACCCCTTACAAATTCGATGACACTCCTGATTGCTTCATTTCAGGGACAGTGTGTGTTTTTATGAGCAAATACATGAATTGCTCACTTCCATTTTAAGCAGTTTGAAATCACTGCGGTTGTGTTCAATAGATAATCCGAGACAATGCCCAATACATTTTGGCAGTTGTATTCACCTCATTTGTTAGGAAAGTCGGGAAGAATATTTGTGTTCTCCCGCTGATATTTTGTGTTTTTATTGGGTTAGGTAGAATTTGACGCACATTGTTCCTTTGTTTACCCAGGGGCTTCAACCGTTCGACGAATAGACGTTCAAACGTGTAGCATTAGTTCCTTGGATTGGTCCATTCAGCATGCGTCTGTTCGTCGGAAGGCGATGAAAAGTCATGTGATACTGTGCCAGATGACTCGAAAGAGGATATATTCCTCTCTCTTCTCCGCTTCGCCCGGTTTACTACGCAGTCCATACACAGCCTGTCATCATTCCACCGGATCTTAGCATCTTGTGATATTTTTATGAGAAACCAACTTTATGTGATCTCTTGAACTACAACCATTTAGCAATCAATCCCGGTGGACAACGCAGAAGAATTTCGGATAGTCCAGTATTGAGGAATATTACAGTTTCCATGGGAGTTCCATGAAGTTCGGGGATGAATGTAGGCACTTTCTGTAGCTTAGAAATTCCACTGTAAATTTCGGTTACTGTGTCTATACACTATTTATCTGAACTGATGGAAGAACATCTTGCTAAAACTTAGCAGTAGTTTGAAGTGTCCGGAGATTTGGAAAGTTTCCGATGGGATTTCCCAACGCAAATTAAAACAACCCTAAAATTCATGTTCTCTTTCAGGCTTGTATGGGCTGCAGAAATTGTTCGGATTATACGTTTGAATGCGAGCTGTATCCTACTTGACGGAACATCGAAGCGACCAACCTTTTTGTACCGTTTTTTATGCACTTTGCTTTCTGCGTTTCTTTAACTTCCAGATTGTAGCATTTTTATTCAAACCAGAATCCCTCTTCGAGAAAAGCAATACAACATGAGATCTAGAAAGGAACTCTATTTTGGAGAGGCTGTTTTTGTAAACTGCCCGAAATCTGGGTTCAAGTATTTAATAACAACTTTGATTTGCCCTTTCCAAAAAATCTACAAGACAGCCAAACCGGCGGTGATTTGTCAAATCTTTTCCAGCAACCAAATGAGTAACGTCGTCTGTCGGTACCAAACGAAAAATGAACCAGACTTTATACAAAGCATTCAGTTAAACATTTGTAAAAACGAGCTGATTTGTTTGTTAAGACCCATGTAATTTTCAAATGCCGGACGCCCCTTACTTTAGTGAGATTGCGAAGACAGTAAAAATTCAAAATGATTTTAATCAGTCTATCCGCCGTTTACGACAAAGCGAACCAAACACGATAAGTCAGTCTCAGTTGAAAAACACAGCAAAGTACTTTGATTACATTGTGCATTGGCGTACTGGGCTGTTGGTCATGTGAGATGTAAATGGGTCTTGTGGGGAATTTCGGTAAAGTTTCGCTCTTGAATTCCGTGATTTTCACCTTGCCTTTAATTATAACATACTAGCAGGTAGATGATTCGTGTAATTATCTAATGTACGTGAGCTTGTCTACCCAAATATGCTTACTTATTTAAGTTTGGACAGTCCAAAAAATTGAAACAAAGTTCAATCAACAGTGAAGAATAGAGAATTAAAACTATCCCTTTTTATTCATCCCTCCGAGCACGTTACAATACCGGACTTAGTATACCTTGAGATGCACTTTTTGGGCTTATCTTCAGGGTTTTTCAATGTTTTGCACAATTTTGGATCACAGCATAATGTTTCAGAGGCCCCTTTGCGCAACAAAAACTATTAAGAAATAACCTTGAAAGACGCTTACTTCGCTTTCTCGTTAGATCAGGAGCAGAGACGATCCAGAAAAATAGATAGACTTATTGACATTTCGCAGACTATATCTTTCAGTATTCAAATTTTCTTAGACCCAGTTCAATTTGACTCAAGTACCTGCATACAAATTTTTCCTTGTTACGGAATGTTTGGTACTATTCGGCAAGCTTGTATAGTATTAAGCTGAGTCGTTTGAGACTTGACACTTAAAGCCAAGTGGGAAAAGGGAGCTCCTCTTCTTTTTCCGACATTTTTAAATCATCTGAAGCCACAATATACTATCCTAGAGAACGGTTACTCACGGAAGCATCAACTGAGTCTTATTTAGTCCTTCACCGGTTTCTCTCTTTTGAGTTTTGTGATTTGTACCTTGCTTTTATGCAAAACACTATAGCACTTTAATGATTAAAGTGATTACAAGTGATGGAGGCAATATACAGAATCTTGCGCACTTGTATATGTCTGAACATTAAATGTGGAGTAAGCCAGTCAACCTCAAACAGGGCTAAAACAATGATGAGGTAGAGCGCAGTGGAGCGAGGTCGCCTCATTAAGAAGCATAGTCTACTTGGGATGCGCTAATAAATGCACTTGGTTAAAATGTTCTTTACAGCTATTTGCACTCTTTTGACACCCAGAATTATATTTCAGAAGCTGTGTACGATTCAAATTTCTATAAGACTGACTAATGGTAATAAGCCTTTCATTTTTGTAATCACCTAGGTGCCATGCAAAGCTTAATGTGTGAGAAATCACACCCGATCAACGTACTTCAGTCAAAACCGAATTGAAAAAAGTCGATCCAAATAATTGTAGGTGCTGCTAAAATTAGCGGTGGTTTTGGTCTAGATAGATCTAAGACCATGTTCGTCTGAAAGTCCAATCACCGCAGACAATTTTGCTCCACAGCGTGCCACAAAAATAAGAGAACTACAACCCTCAAAATCAAGGAGAACGATGGTCTGAGTAGGAATTCTGTCGCGCATGAAAAAAGGCAATGTCGTATTGTCTAAAATGCATGATTTATCGTAAAGGTGATTGGCGTTATCGACGCTTACATTGTATCCACTTACTCTTACTCAGATTTGAATTGGAGGAAGAGGTAACTAGATCCAGGACGTTTGAGTGAGCCACATAACACTATCTCATGAATTTTAACAATGCGCAGATTATAATTCAGGACTGCTCGTTTGATGTGCACAAGTAAACGAACAGAACATTCTGAAAAAATAACAAACTTATCTTTACACCAAATGCTAATCGTTTCCTTACATGATTACGTGTTTGTTCAGGAGGGAGTCAAAAACATTTGAGTCTGTGTTCACTGAGATGTGGACCATACATCAGTCAACTAGAAAAAAACATTCGGTACGGCATGGAATCTTGCGCAAACCACAAAACACAGTTACATTTTTCTTCTCGGATGAGGATAGATCCTAAACACTACGAACGGCACTAAATTGGACCACTAGGAAAAAAGTCTATTTTGTGGCTAATCCGAATTACTGCCTAATTAATTATTTAATGAGAATAGTGGAGAACAAGAGAGACCTTGGGACAAACGGCATTCAAGCAATTTGCTTGTGTTGCATAAAAATGGGTGACGCAATCAATTTTTGGAAGCCTGTGAATATTTGATTATTCAATAGCCCCTTCCGATGGTAAGGAGAAACCCACCAATGTATACTGTATTCGTACAGGCACACATAAAGGCTTTGTTAATGCTAATCTGACTAAAAAATACTAGCGTCACATTGTTTGTGTGAGGACAAAATATAACTGAATTCCGAATCTTTTGGTGCATGTCCTCCATATAGTGAAACGCGAAATAGTAGTATCTAGTAGTATTGGTTTACAAGCCAGATTCGAAGTAGCAGGATTTGTGATGCGAATTCAGGAGCTAGGTGTCGTACCATATTTGAATAATCACAGCTGAATTAAATTTGTCACCTTACTGATATACATCAAATGTTCTCAGAGATGTAATCGTCCAACAAACGCACTGGTGTTGACTTCTTTCCTGAGTTTCCCGTGAAAGTGCAGGGTGTTAGTGTAACTAGCACTGGGCTGGCATTTAAGGATAGTTGTGAGTATAAACCGAGCAATTTGAGTTGAAAACTGGTGCTCAGCGAGCCAAGAGACCGAAATTATGTCGAAATAGTGGGCTGCCCATTGCCCAACTGCTGAGAACAGCTTAACCAGCGGTGCTTTTCTCATAGAGTCTCTGAGGCTTCAAAAGTTTCGTTCCACTGATGATAACCAAAATTAGAGACTGTAAAGTGCAACCGGAGTCTACAAAGAAATCAGCTTTCCATGAGTGATAAAAACTCAACAGATGTACTGAAATCTCATTAAATACAGATGGTACGATTAGGATATGGCCAGCTAAAAGCATCCACTGCCAAATACGTACTCGAAATGTTCCTTATGTGATACGGGTTGGAAATGTACTTTGTTTAATAAGAGGCATTCTCACATTTTGCTAGATGTATTTGGTCCTCCGTAACCTGCTATTTGTATATTCATGTACAGTCCTAATAAGTGAGTCGCCTTTGTTTTCATACATCTACCGGAAGGAATGTTACTCACCTATTACATTATTAGGTGGAGTTTAGCTGCTTATTTTTGTTCCAGGGGTAAAAGCCCTGATAGTTCAAGCCAGTATTTGCATCGCAAAGGAAATGCACATTTCTCTGGCAATCTGTACAATCAAATTCAGAAGGTAATCCTTATATTCTGGCCTCGGCTGTGGTCTATCCACTGACTTCCGATACTGCGTGTGCTGGACAGTTGTGACTTCCTTTTAACTTTATCTTATTTCACAACAAAGCAAAGGGGTGACAAAAAACCTGCTGTCTTCAATCATTTTTAGTCGATATACTCAGAGGGTCTCTGATGAAAATGAACTTGAACACAAATATAAGGACTGTTCACCTTTCCTTTCTGGGATAATAATGAAGTACCGTCAGTGAACTATCCAATCAAGTACGCATTGAATTTAATAGCAAGCCAGAGAGTGAGTTTCAACGGCCGAACTCGGTTTACCGCTCATTTTCTCTTCCAAGTGAACCACGAGAGACATGGTATCTGCACTAGAGTTCTGTAGGCAATTTATAGCACCTCAACCTGATGGGTTATGTGTTGGTGTCTTCAAGCAGGTTTGATGAACTGCTTGTCTAGATACCCCTGTGGGTCGTGTATTTATCTCATTTTATTGTCCAAGGTACCACAAGTTTCTGCGTGGACATGAGGAGGCTGAACCCCACACAATATGTGAAGATTCCCTTCGAAATGGTTACCACATAAGTGATTGAATTTTACCAGTCGGATTGATGCAAATGTATTCAAACCGATTGCTGTGTGGTAACTGATGACTGGCATGCTGACACATCGTAATTAACTATCATTCGGCTGAACATTTCAGGATACAGTGTGTGTTATGTGGGTTATATGGGATTCCGTGCACTTCAGGATGTGGCAAAAGGTATCAATGAGAACTTGCTGAGAATAAGAGGCAACCCACTGCTTTCCCAGCACCGGTTATTCTCGTAATCTCATAGTCGGTTAAATCCTCTTATTTATGTAGTTGGTTGTATTTTTTGTCATTGCTCAGAGCGATACCGTTGTGGCACACCATTTTGTTACTCCCATAGTAAAATGCTATGCCTAAGAAGGTATCCCATATTGTAGTGTGAAAGACAGTATCACATTCCCCATATCAGCTAGTGCTTCTCGACATTTACGTGAACAAGAATCTTGATAAGAGAATAAAACCGTGTGGTTTCCTGTGTATTATCTTATCTATGTAACCAAATATCCAGTGTACGCTATCCTACAAGCGGTTTGATATGAAGTCACCACATTGCCGAAGAAACACCTTACAGGAAATGGTAATTGTCAAAGTGAATTTTGCCGCATAATGGGAGGGGACTATCCAGTTCCATTTCCACTGTATTTACTAGTTACCAAGGCCATTTTTTGGATTTTTGCTGGGTGACTTTTTCGCACTCTCTCTCCTTTGGATAGTGCGCATTCTTCACCTGTCAATGCGTTATCATGTCCACAAGACCGATATTTACGATGAAGATAAGCAAGTCCACAAACAAGAATGCCCATCGGCGGTCATTTTCCATTAGATGGACCATTAAGAACACTCGGCCTTTTTCCAAAGTGGATACAAACAAGATTACAATTGCAAACCAGTTACCAATATATCGCGAGCCACAGAATGCCACCGTTAACCGAGTTTGCAGTTCCCGCAATCCCAGTGAGAATGTTTCCACATATTTCATAAAATGCCGCTTCGAACACAACAATGGTAGTAGTGCCAGTGATGTCAAACGCACAACTAGATGGCCTAGTGCAGGTAAGACAACACTTCTGGAAGCCCATGAAATAGCCTTTCTGTACTGGAAATTCTTCCTTCGTAATGCGATACACCGTAGCCACCCTAGTCTGTACATGTTCTTAATTGAGTGGAGTAACAGCTGTTATCCGTTTTAATAGTTGTGCACAAATGTCAAACGAACATGAAGTCTCTCTCCATCGCCGGGAAAGCAGGTTTGAAGTAAGGAATATACCGTCATGATCAGGCAATAAATTCTGGATACAGGTTTCTATTTTTTGTTAGCGCGTGGGAACCTTAAGGTGTCAGTCTGGCTCGTTTGTGCACTATTTACCTCGATATTATCGAGGCCGTTTTAGGCTAAACCACTGACTCCTTCTATCTTAGTGTGATTGCATTGCATTTATGTATTTATTTGCAAAATCGCAACAAAATGTGGCTTTGCCCACCGAGTTTGCGTTCGATTTGGGAGTGGATAGTCCTCAGTGTCTAGTATAAGCTCAAATTTCGAAACTCCATGTGAAGCTGGACCGAATGATCTTCGTAGACTAATTTGCATTTATTACTTATCTTACAACATTTCACTCTTTCAAAGCTTGCCCGAACCTGTCCACTTCACACCGCATGAATCAGGCGGGAACATCTGATTTGAGAATTCCACGTTTGTTAAAATGCTGCACATCAGCACCCAAGCAACAAGTGATACCATCTCAACAGCCGAAAGAAACAATGCAGAAGTTCCAGTGTTGATCCAAACAAATACAAAAGAGTTGGAAACGTTTACTCAACTGTTCACTTGCGAAAGTCATATTTGTTAAAAGTTATAAATATAATAACAAACCTAGTAGTCATTTTTAATTCTCTGGCGAGCAAAAACACGAATTCTGACATGTCGCATTGCAAACTGTTTTTAAGACTTAATGACTGTAAACTTTTCACGTTAGAATTTAATTTCATATGAGGGGAAAGATTAGCTATGGACAAGACGATAGTAGGTCCTCAAGATGTGAAACATACGCTTTTCAGTTTCTAGACGTAGAATTACTGTCTACCATGGGGAGAAAATAACATGTCTTTAAAGAAAAATTGCATTAACTGGGTTGTAAATTTATCTATCAAATAATAATCCATATGCGTTACTGTTTCAACCTACTAATTAATGCCTATTATAGCAAGTTGTAGACTAGCACTGACGGAAGAGAATTGCTTTCAAAGAAAGCAAACTTTATGTTGGACTAAGTAAAATTTTACTTTAATCATTTTGAGAAAACTTTTACTTCCGCTGGAATCATTCGGTTGCACAAGGTAGGGCGGTTAAACCACCAATTTTATCAACCGTTTTCTGATGTTTCGATTCAAGGGAACGGAAATGCACCTTACAGATATAAAAAAAGAATGGATGTCATACGGCAGACAACGTCGACCGACTTGAGAGAACAGCATAAACAAGGACGGGCTTGCTTACTCCTGTGTACTCAAAAGAATAACCTGGGGAGAAGGGCGTCTTTGGGAATTTACGCAGCTACGTATACGCAACGAGATATTACTGCAAGGTAAATGGTCATCATCAGGTAGCGAAAGAACAACCCAACAAAATGGATTGGTAGGCAGCTGGCAGAGAGAGAGAGAAAAAAAACAATCTTTATGAAACATTTGAACACTCAAAAACACTAGTATACAGTAATACCTTACATTAAAAGAATTCTCAGCAGGTGTTAAAAATTGTTCCAATTCATGTGTTGAAGTGGTTTGTTCGACAAAGCGCTGCTGCATTGCTCTACTGCACAATAAATCAGAAGTTTGACCACTCGGTGAAAACTAAAACACTTCAGCGGCTTTGAATTTCAGACAGCTGTTTTCCATGAGTCGCACCTGTACTTGAGGAAGCAGATAATGATGAGCTGTATCGAAATACTGAGCCAATGGTTAGTAGTGAACGTGTTTCCGTAGGTCATATCTGGTGTGCTTTGTTTGGTCCACAGGTTTGCCTTACCCCCCACATTTGAAGCCAGAAGCAAACCTACTTTTCTTTTGAGACCAAAATTACAGAGAGTCTCCGGAATTTCGAAGGAGTGGTCATCACTACATTATGTGCTAGCATGCGCAATCAGTCATTTACGTAGGAAACAATGAATTTACTGATGAGCTGAAACAGCCTCATTCCCAGTTTAGATAGTCATCATGTGAGCGGTGGTTTATAAGGAATAGAAACTCTGGAAAAGCAAAACAAGTGATTCGTCAATACGGGACCTAGCAAAGGATCAGAATACCAGCTGTTGTGTTTGCGACATTTGTGGAATTCATACTCACGTCAATTTCGCTTAGACAGTTGTCCTCCTGTTTTGGCGCAATTATTCTTGCCAGTCCACAACAAGGATGGAAGTGCTACACACAAGGTTTTCCATTATTAGGCTCATTAACAGTGCATTTCCTCTGCCGCGCCAGAGCTTGAACTCTGAGCATCTGACATGCGAAGCGTGTGTGTGATTAATTTTGTCCGATACCTCGGAGCATTTCCAGTATCAACAAGGAAGCTTTGAAACCTGCCGGACTATTTTGATTGGTTAGCACGGTCGTCTTTCCGTCCTGGAGCAATTATTTTTTTTCCTCCCGTTCCACAGGTTAAGTGCATTTTGTTGTAGTAACTCGTGTCTTTTTTATATATCAGCATAGGCTGCTACAACTAGCAGCTCAGGTTCAGCGCAAGAAGGCTTTTATTGTGGTCCGTCATTTCTATCAAGGTCAGCGAATAGCACAGATATCCTGATTCCAAGGAAGTGATGTGGATGACCAGTTTACCTTGGACAAGTCCTAGACTGGTGAAGGATTTAGGAATAACGCTGGATGGAGCAGTGCAAAATAGCCATGGACTCAGCAGAGTCATGTGGCAGTAAACTGCCAATGCAGAGCTTCATTTCAAGATGTTTTCCTCTTGAGATACACAAATTGAAAGCGATTCGGGTATGCTGTGGGCACCTGTGCCTTTTAGCAGCCTCCTGAAGCGATTCTGTGGGTGCAGGAAGATTCAATAAAATACATCCAGAGAGCTTCAGTTTTTTAACAAAATTGAACCCAGTCGACTCAGATAACTGATTATCGACAACAGTAGAAGCATTTATCGACGGCGGTAGATCACGTAAAAACCGCTGTGAAGGCTCAGAACACTACACAGTGTACAGCCCAAGGATGGACAATGGCGCCAGCGGTTAACGAAGGCGCCAGACCTGAAGAGAGCATATACGACGGAAGACAGCTGAATCGTTTTCAACTAGTTTGGACAAGTGATCCGAAAAGTGTGAGAAGGGTGGGATTGTATGACATTCATAAAACACTTTCCGTAAAATTTGGCTGAACAGTTTGAAAATCGGTGTAGCTCCCGTCAGCATTTCGAAATTTGGAAGGAACTGGAAAAACCTGAGTGGAATGTGAGTACACGTTTTTCATAGGCAATAGGAGGAGAAACCCCGGCTCATGAGGTTTGTATCCTACAGTTTTTATAAAAACAAACCTGACAAGCCTCTTAAATAACCGCAGTATGCATAGAATGCGGACAGAATTGTGGGTTTCGACACTGACTGCAACATTGAAGCAAGGTGCAAGCATGTCTTGCAAAACCCTCCCCCAATACACCTACTAGCTAGGATGCTCTCCGCTATTACCTGGTGCAAGTTAGGCAAGCAGCGAAGGTAACATTAATAAACATCAAGAGAGGGTTTGTTCTGGCTGGGACGGCATGGCCGACTTTGTCGGTTTACGTCAACGACCCGAACTGCGCTGTTACTTCAACGACCGGTCATCGGTTGGCTATAAGCTGCTTTTGACTCCAACGACCATAAAAATTAGTAAAAGTATTAACGACGACACAAGAACATTGCAGTTCTTTGTCTCCTATGGAGGATGCCAATTTCCACCTGATTTCCTTGCTTCCACTGGTGTCAGGCAAGACTAGCATTTGCACTTCAACTACGTGATTGATGTATCACACAAAATTTGCTTAACTAGCGTTCCGGTTATTGGAACACCAAAGAAACGTTCGTTCCCAAACACTGGATACGCTGTTCTTGGATCGAAATGTTTAAAGGTCCAGACTACTTTTAATTTACCAAATAATTATGTTTATAATGACTTGTAATGCTTTATAATGCACTCAAAACGTGCAAATGTTTACTTAACGACAGGGTGAGATCAAATTCGAACCAAATGTCTGTTGCTGATGTGGTAGGAAAATTCATCTATTTGTCCGGCTGCATAAGCCAAGGGGGTTGAGTATTGACGAAAACACCTTCTGCGTTTGGAATCTGGAGGCAGTGGTGTGACATCTGGCCGTTAAGAGCAAGGTGCATAGTGCTCTGTTGCGATCTAGCCTAATTTATGAGTCAATCAGGTGACCGCCACGTGTAGATTTTTCAAGAATCTGTGATTATAATCGTGTGGATTCAGTGGTTGAGAAGTGGTGGTTTCAGAAAAACGATAATGTCCTCGATATACCAACTGGTTAGGCTCCACAGACGATGCCGTTCAGGCTATACATTACACACCTTGGAAGATCGTATTCCAAGTGACACGCACTCGACCCAGCCACGGCAGAGCATTAGGGCGATAGATGACGGTTTGAAAGTGAAATAAATTAATATTCAGCTATCGCGGTTAAAGCAGCGCCATAAAATCTGTCGTCAGGTTTTTCACTGAGAAGTGATTGATTTATCAGGCGGAATATTGCATTCCTCGAGAGAGCAGCTGCAATTCACTTAGGTGGATTGCTTGTTAGATGATCAAAATAAGTATAAGGGAATCTTAATATTTTGAGTCACACAAAGTGCCAGCTTAGTCCTGCAAAGTTAGAAGCCCACAGCAAATAGATTATATTTCAGATCTTTAAATGGGGTTACCTGTCACCTAAATCAAGTCCCTTATTAAGTAGTCCGGAAAGTTCTAGAGTTCAAATATATTCGTCAAATTTCATGAAAACAGTATAAACAGACTTCACAAATCTCCGCCCCTTTTAAACTTGGTCGAGCTTTAAATAAAATGGTATATTTTTGTTGGTAATTAAGGTATGTATTCATGTATGTCCACACCCTTACCTGAAGATCTTCTGGTTTCGCTAGTGGTAGCATGGATCTTGTTGCATTTCAAACACGGGCAAACGGTCAACAACACTAATAGCATAATGCAAAAAGGGTAGATTTCCTCACGAGTGTGGTCCTTAACGTAATGAGTCAGCAGTTTACAATACATGACGAGGCATGCTTTCAGGTTATGGATAAGTTATCCCAAATGCAAAACAAGGCGTCCGCCATTCCGGCCGACTTAGTGCTGTAACGATCCTGTGGCTTAGCTGGCTGAAACTTTATTCGCAAGGTACAACTATGCCAGCGATGTCAAAGGGAGGTAACCGTACTCCTTCACATGAGTTGTTGTGACAGTAAGCGACAATAATGTAGTGAAGTAATCCGTCCTCTCCAGGTGTCCAGCAAAGTCATATCAACTTAGGCAGCAATACTATTTTCTATCTACGACGGATGTGTTAGAAAACGGTCAGCAGCAAAAAACTGCACAATCCTATCCCCCAACTGTAATTTTTGGTGTAGTCTCTAGTATGGTCGAAATGCTTCTAGTAGCCAACCACCACTCCGACTGCTCAAAAAGCACGTGATATGCGTCGAAAACTGTCAGATTCCATGGGGGTCTCTATTAAACCCAAACTATCCACTGGTTGATGGGCCAGACTCTTGTATCAGAGGTACAGGGGAGATTACCTGAAACATACCCCTTTCATTGCCTATAAAATCGGAGGTAGTATTCGCACGCGCAACCCTTTTGGATATCCCACATGCACATCCTTTCGCAAGCCATCAGTTCGTCCATTCAGTTGTCCATTTAGCTGTCAATTGCTCACTCACAGTTCCATGCCTGAACTGCTGCCCAGTAAACTAAATCAAAATAAGCTTTTGGTAAACTGAAAAGCTTTGGTCCACCCTGAAACTTTCAACATCCGCATTGGTCAAATTTGGCAACAAGCATCGACTGATGGAATGCCCTTTCAATTTCGGTGGTCGGATGTTGTATCGAGTGTATAGAGTTCCGGTTCGGTTAGGTTCAGTTCAGTTTGAAGCGGCAGATGGCGACTGCGTTTTGTGTCGGGACAGAAGATTGGAAGCCGTGGAAGATGTGCTTTATAGAGATTTGCCATGATTGCTTCGGCTTTATGGCACAACTTCAAGTAAGCCGACAATCTCGTTCTACATAGTTCATTTCATTTAGAAGTGCAATTACTTTAAAGTGAAGTTGTGGATCCAGCAGTCGGATTTCAATCGTCTCTTCGATCGATAGTAGTCTGGATCGTACCAGTCGTGATCGGTTGAGGGGTACCCTGTATATGATAGTGAAGGCTTGCTCTTTGTCGATGACATGACTGGTTTCGGCCAAATGTGATGCAATCGCACTTGAGCCTGGTTTCTTCCAACTACCACTTAGAGTTTCGGGATTGTTTTCTCGCATCCCGTCCGACAAATGCCTTGTCGTAAGACCAAAGTATGGTGCTCGGCACGAGCGTACAAATGAGCACACACAAAAGCTGATGGTAGGACGTAACAATTTGTCCTTCAAACGGAAACTGATAGTGGAGATCATGTTGGAGCTCAAAAACACATTAGCAGCCAAATATGTCGTATCAACAGAGTTTATAAACCTTTTGGTAATTAGTTCAGCAACCGAGTCACCTTTGAATGGAACCTCATGTAGACGGGCTTTTTCCCAACGGAACATGGTTTAGATTTGGGCTTAACGGATTCCATAGTCTTGAGTACAAACCTTTCAGGATATCCGTTCTGCAGGGATGTGCGTCCCAAGAACTTTAGTTCCTCTTCTAAACATTCGGGGCAGCATATCTTTATTGCTCTCTCAGTCAGGCATCTAATTAGATTACGCTTTTGTCGCAACGGAACCAAGCTATCGAAGTGAATCTACTGACATTTCCACGTTTGCGTTTTGTGGACTTTCCGTTCTATGGTCCCGTCAGTCTTCCTTTTAACATTGACATCGAGGAATCTTAACTGTCCGTTCTGTTCTGACTCGACAATAACCTTGATATTAGTATGGACTGAATTGAAACTGCCTAGCACATCTGTTGTGCTGATGGTTTGGCGCGCCCAGTAGACTAACCTAGCCATTTCTCTACGTCGTATAACCAGCTGAGGACGAGCAAACTTCGCGAATTGCGAAACCTTGAGCAACCTGCGGAAAACTTTAATACTTGTGGTAAGGAAGTGACTTCAAATTGACTGTCAACCGCGGAGTTAATTCTGCTGGAGTAACCACGGTGATGTGTTTTTTTGGCATCAGAAGTCCGGCTTCCACGAGCAGCGTACTTAGTTGGGTTAAAAAATTGCGCCTACCTGAATAGGTCAATGAAAATCCTCCCTTCTCTCTTCTGTGTTATTCAGAGGCCTGGTCTTACATTGGCCTGCAATCAACCAATTCTTAGCCTTCTCCACATACATTATTAAATGGACGTATGTCATTAATTAAGTAAGTACGCGATTAATTACGGTAAATTGCGCCGTTCTGTACAAAAAGCATATTGTAGAAACACCGACTTGCACTGTTGCATTAGAGAACCAACCACTTGCTGACGGTTTCGTCCTTTAGGCGCTTTACTCTCTGGTAGATTCGACACAGAACCTACTCTTAGTGTCACAGTTGTCCTCAAAATTGATCTACCTCATTCCACAGGATAGCATTATACTAGCCACTACTCTCGCTAAAATCATACCTTTAACTGGGAAAACACCGCGTAGACAATGTATCATAAAACGAAATAAGTTGTACGTCAGTCAATATCTTTAATTTATCCTTGATCATTAAACATAAGCATGTAGAACCGGTTTGGTCATGCAACAGCAATGCTCGGAGCTGAGAAGTACAGTTTTGCTGACTGTCTGAGAGTTGAGTGATAAGGAAACTGTTTTTCTTTAATTGAAAAACCTGAGCCAGTTTTTCTGAGAAGTTGCCAAATTGGGAGTAAAACGTTTAGGGTTGGTTGTAAACGCCTGAAGCATTTCTATGGATAATGGTGTTACATTGTAGGTGTGCAGTTTTATTGGCGTTTGAGTTTGAAGCCCCTTTGACCCTTCCCTGCTCCAGTTATCGAAGATGATGTGTTGTAATTACCCGAGTTCACTGGAATCACCTGTACGTCTGTCTCTCATTATGCTCCTCAGACGACTAGTAACGGATGGAGTCAGGGAATGCTCACTGTTGTCAACTCATTTAAACACAATTAGTCATCAAGATATGCTGCAACATGCTAAACATACTTTTCTGCGAACACACTAAAACTGCCTCTCTCCTCCACCTTCTAACTGGTTTTAAGTGATTCGCTTTTGGTTGTTAATTAAGATTATTTTAGCCTAAATGCACTTCAGAACCCAACATGTGATCCTGGCTGAGGTGGCCTTTTATGATCCTAGCGCTCAAAAGGATCGCCAAGAAAACCGGCCTAAACAGGCTTTGGACTGGGTTGGTATTTTCTGACATTAAATTCTCCGGAGGTATAGTGATCGTATAGTTCTGTTCACCATGCATAGAGATTTCGCGAAGCTACTTGTAGATTTTTAAACAAAAAAGCCGAAAGGCCATCCTATTTTCAGGTTTTGTTTTTAAGAGTGTGGTAGAGTAAAAATGTTTGACAACTTCCGACTGGTAGAGAGCAAGCATAAGCCAAAAACAATGTGCAAGATTTTTGAAATAATTCTCACAATAGTGTGCCTCACACAGTAACCATTGGCGCCCATGGAAAATCTATTAGTAATTCTCAACTTGCCGTGAAGTTTGCAGCATGACTACACATGTCAAGAACGTTGGATAAATAATCCATATAAATGAGAAAACTTGGATACTTTATCTTCCATTTTGATTTAACAGAAACAGTGTCCGACATGTGTATAAAATTCGTAAGAGGCGCTGGTCCCAAATTCCAAACAAACGGGAGCAGTTTCAGCGTGAGCCATTACTTCAGTGTGGAGAATATAATGAGCCGAATACAGGAAAACGGGAGGGAGCAGAGCAACTTTGTGAATCCGGCCTCCTGCTAGTGTGACCTTTTGCCTCATTTTAGTGAAACGGCAGACCAAATGAGAGTGGTTCTTTAGAGAAAAAGACGTTGCATAGCCTTCATATCCCTGGAGGAGTTGTCATTTGGTGTACTAGTCACCAGTCAAGCAAACTTGAAAAACACTATTCCATCACTCGTTGAGAGATGTTGGTCACCATCTTTTTAGTGCTTCTAAATGCTCCAAGTACACTGTTCCTGGCACAAACGGATAATTAATCCTTCCAGTTGCTACGCCCTATGAAGAAGTTAAATGGGGCCGGAGCCGACTTACAGTTATGCGTTTAAGTGTGCATAGCATGCGGGCAATCGACATATGAACTCAGGTTTTCTATTGGCAACGCCAACCTCAACGTCATTGCTCAAATTAAATCAAATGTGGAAATAACCTTAACCAATAAACAGAAACTAGTTGCCTACAAGGGAAAGCGAATGAAAGAAGTCGATCTCGAAGCACTAAAGTTGTTGCGTCTTTAGGCCCAGTGGGCTATCTTCCATATGATCGTTAGTATACTGCATATGCACCATTAAACAAGTGAGGTCCTACTGCTAAATCCTCCATAGTGTTTGGTCCATCAGATCATCTCCAAACTTCATGCTGGCGCGCTTAAAGCAACAAATCAATTCGTCGATGGTTCTGACTGTAACCGTATTAGGGTTTTGCGGATGTGTGGTCTAACCATTCAAAATACCCGCAAGTCTGCTGCACAAACATCTTTGCAGGTCAGAATCTTCTATTTGGTTCATAATCCAGCTTTGTATCACTATAACAGAGTATATTTCCCCGTTCGCGCCTTCCAAAAAAACTGAACGTATCAAGGGATCAAATTATAATCCAACTGCTATTCTATGTTCCTTTTTTGGACAGCCCGACGGCATACGTAGAATATAACCATGTCCCGATGAGGTTCAATAGGGTATTCCAAGCAGGTCACTCGCTCATATGGAATGATAAATGTGTAATAAGCCCTACGTTCGGTGATGGCGATTTTGTTCGGTTTTGTTGACCTATGTCATCGGTTGGTGGAGCACCAACGTTCCACAAAACCAGCAACGAACCGTCCGCATTTTCCTGGTTTGATGTTTGAAGGCATTTGCGCATATAAACACCGTGGAGCATAGGACGCTGCTGACATCACAGTGTGACTGAAACTGAAATCATCCAATTGTATCAAATTACCCATGTAGATTCTATCATTTTCAGCACTCGGTGTCGTCCACAGTACAAGTGCTATTAGACAGCATCATGAGCACCGTGGACAAGGCTAATTTAGATGAAAGTAATGTAAAACAATTGAAGCCACTCAGTAGTGAATCAAACACCTCTTTAGTCGTGACAGTTAATTACATAAAAAAGAAAGTCCTGGATATTCAAAACAACATAGTGACTGCAGATGGCAGGATTCGTTTACCATTTTCCAATCAATGCATCATTATTGCCACATTCACTTACTGAGAACGGGTTTTGCATTACTATATACTACACGTTTCTAGTGTGAAATGAGGAACGCGTACTTCGTTGCAGGTTACCCGAACGCCCCAGAGTTAAGGATTCTGTGTGAATTTTTGAGCGGTATAACTAAGTGGTTATCTTATTTTCTGTTACTTTGGTTTGTGTTGCTTACTGATCCGTTTGCATATGTGTCTTCATAGTCTGCGTTTGTCTGGTTGTTTATGTAGCAATCGTACTGCGTATAGATGACTTTTTTGATTCTCAAAAAAGCAAATTTTATTTCGAAACAGAGGAGAATATTTTTAGTCAAAGTGAAGCACACGGTTATCAGTTGTCTATTTTCCCCATACATTTTGTTTGATTAAGCAACTGCATCCAGGTTTGTTAGAAAACCGACCATTTGGGTCACAGATTGGACCTTGATTCTAAAAATCAAACGACGGATTATCGTCGCTTCTAGCTGATGAGTCCCAATCAAAACAGCCAGTTAATTTTGCTTCAAGGAAATATAATTTGTTTCAGAGTGTTGCTAAAGTTTAGAGGCAAATTAGCCCACAACAATTACAATGTATTTGAGCAGTTCCGTCCATCCCAAATGCTAGAACAACCAAAAAACCTGGTTTTTCCATCGACTAGTATTTCCTGGCATAAATGGTTTAAATGAATTTGATTCACATAGTTCTGGGTGTTACCTTTTCGCCTCTTTAGATGCTTCAAACACTCTACTGTAGGCTTTCAAAATTGTGTCGCTTTCTCGAAACTACCTAGCGGTGGCTTACCTCTTTGTCAGGAGGCGATGAAAATCATGTGACACAATACCAACTAACTCGCCCGAAAATGAATTTTTCTGTCTCCTTCCCACCTGAGCAGTCCGTACGCACTGTTGAGCTAGGATGCACCGTACATCTGTTGCAGTCGTATTACTTGCCTCCAGAAATTCAAGGCAGCTTCAAGCATGTGACTTCCAAGCTACCAGTTGAACAGGAGCCAGGAGCGACTGATCAGCCGTGTGATTAACCCTCCATATAGACAGAATTGCCACTCGGGGAGCGGACCAACACGTGACTAGCTGATGTGGACTGGATGAATGAAGGATGAGTGTTGATATATCTTGTATAAGTGCTAGTTAACCGGAGGGTTGATCAGTCGCCTGTGGCCAAACGGTTAAGTATTCAACTAGTAGCCTGGGGTTTACGGCTACTTGAGTTCCGTGGGATGCGCACTGATGATCATTCGATTTAAGGATGAAACCTCTGTAAGGTGCTCTTGGTTTTCCAGCATAGATTTAACTTAATTACGGGATGAAATCTCCCTTGATAACTTGCAATATATTTTTATCGTTTTCATCATTTATCCTGTCAGAAGCGATGTAGGAATCCTTAGGAGAGATATACAAATTAACAAATAAATAACAGAAGTAAAGTTGATATATGTGAATGAAATATATTTGTTTACTCATGTTGCCTGTACGAGAATTAACATGTTGATCAAGAATGACTGTACACACGTAAGCAATTGGTATATTCAGTTTGCATGAATCTCCAATACGTGGATATTATAAAGCAGCATTTTCAACAACGGTACCATGATATTTTTGGACGTCCTCACTTTTTTCCCAAATGTTCCTCCGCTGGATAATTTTAGCCACATATACACATATCGAACCTGCACAATTTATGTTACTTCTAGCTTCAGATAAGCTGGACGACCTTTTTCTCTTTCATCCTTGATGTAAAGTCTCGTTTTAATGACAAATATTATCATCAAAACGACGGAGTAGCCACGAAATCACCACAGTCCCCAATCCTAATTGATGTCCGCATAGATGAACTTCAGAAAGAATAGCTGATCAAGGATATATCAAACTTCACCAAAGATATATACTGACGGCGGATTTTAGACTTTTGATGAAGAATGCTGTGAAGAAAGAGTCCGGAATCCACTCAACATTTCCAGAAAGCTGCACATTTTACCACTGAAACGGAAGTTGGGTATCAATTCTCAATAACACAAGGATCACCTCTCAGTATAACAGATGGCTTTGCTCAAAAAGGCAACTCGGAGTGGAAAACACCCAGGCGTTCCTAACCATCTCCCTTTACCACAGAAAACGTGGATCATTTCTATGCCTGGCTTTTTGGTTTGAAACCCCGACAACACGATAAAGAGGAAGCTGCAGGCTTCTAGGAGAAACCCTGTAAAGGAAACGTTTACCCTGACCGGTTATCCCACGCAATATACAGGAAGGTACCAGAAGGAAAGTAACCGAAACTGTTTAGCGACTCGATACCCGAGATGTTACACAAACATCCTCTGTGGAGGCAAGATCCCCATTGAAAGCTGCTAAAATTCTGTGCTTATTCGCGAATTCTACCCTACCATGATCAGATAATAGGGAGAAAATTCTACTGCTGACCTCCTCGATGGTTGTTTATTTATTCAGCCGCGTGCGCTTTGTCTATGTGAACTAAACAGTACTGTCCAAAATATATCATCCTGGATATAGAGGTAAAATCCGGGATTCTATTTTAACTCACCCAGTTGACATAAAGCACGTCATCAACCGAGATACTGCATTTCGGACCCAAGTTAAATCTGTCCTGGAGCGGTCAGGTTTCACAATGTTGCGACTGACAAGCTTAGTACAATCCGAGTCCTAGCACGCCCAAACTTCGCGCACAAGTTTCGGCCAAACCATCTAGTTCAGATGGCTCAGTCCAACGATCTCGTCCGACGGTAGCACGTAGAAGTTGATACACCTCAGAACCCAGACTATGTACTGGGTGCCACACAACTTTTGCCCTGACATACACGCCGCAGAAACTACCCCCACTCCTGCCAAAATATGAACAAGTGGAAATACGTTCGTCCAGCGTTTTATTTTTCCACTGAAATGACGGAAACGGTGTCAGTTAAATTTGTCTTCACACTGAAACTGAAAAGTAATGATAATTTGAGGAAACTGTTACTCTTTAAAGTTCACTGATGCGGCAAACAACAGTTTGGCACAAACCCGTGTGCCCGGCAAATATTGATACATGGGGCAACACTGAACATTGAATTACGGGTATCAGAATGAGCTGGAAAATACCCAGGGAAGTTTGCTCTTTCTTTCATGTCCCGTCGGCTTATGGAGGCGGCCTAATGATGTCATTACGCCTACATTGTTATTAAACATAGTTACTCAATGGCAGACAATCAGCATAAGTTTCTGAGTTTCCGCAAGTTCATTATTTCGCTTTTAGTACCGGCACTATTTCATAAATAATAACTCACTGAGGTCCATAGTCATGTGAGAATTTTTGTTGCAAAGGTTTTTACGAAACCTTTCTTTCGGTCGCTGGCCTTCTTACTGACAACACAATACGAAACGTTTATATCCACCAGTCTCCGCACTGCCCTGCAATCTGCAGTGGACTGAAATAAATTCCTGTACAAAGGTTGTAAATCAAGAGGAGGTTCGTAAATTTTGCAACACATATTTGGACAATTTATCCGTTACAGCTCAATCAACTCGGTAAGTCTACAGCGGAGACAGAAATTGGTGTGCCGGAAATAATCTATTATAAGAGCGAGGAATTGGGGAGTCTCGAGAAATCTTCTTAAGAATAATAAAAATGGTACCAACTGCTTCAGAGCAAAGTACTGCCTCATCTGCTTCTGTCTCATTACAGGATGCCATTTATTTAATTCAGAAAAGATCGAAATCAACTTTTTGCCATCAATCATAAGGTTACTTTTGATTCATTTCATGTTTGAATGGTATTACTGTCCATAAATATTCGCTTTGCCACAAATACTCAAGTGCTGTCAACAGTTTCAATCCAGACTTTTGGTCCGGCATTTTGAAAAATAAATAGCTGCAAAGTAACTGCAACTGTCTATCTGTTTGCGGAACAAAAGCTAGTCATTATCGTCACCCCATGAGTAACTAATTTTTTCAAGACATTCGATCCACCCTAATTCGGCATTATTCAGGTTTTTCGATCCGTTTAATGTGCTTTCAATCTGTCAGCTGCTAACGCCTCTATGCCTTGCTCAAGCCCTGACAGTGCCATTTTATCCTGAGTTAAGAGGAGCTAAATTTTGAAGCGTATCTTTCTAGTAAAAATTCTTTACCATCTTCAGTAAAACAACTCTGGCTTTGAATCTGGGAAAATTCCGTTTGAAACAATGTATATTTTTAAAAATCCCTTGTTGGGCGATATGGTGTCCACAAAATTGTCTTTGCTGCATTAGTATTTATACAACCTCCAGGTGCGTGCGATATTCTTATTAGTTTATGGATTTAGTCACGTGGTATGTAGTTTAATATCTGAGCTCATTATTTGAACAGCCCAAGGTAAGATGAGACAATGAATTTCAAAAGAGAATTGGGGTTCAAAATTCTAGCATGTACTACTATTCAAGTTTTACCTAAATTGTATCCCTGTTTCTACTGTGAGCAAACCAAACATTGTTTGGAATGCTGCTGATAATTGTCTGCGCACCGCAGTTTCATATTCGCCAGAAGTGATACGCCCCCAAGTAAGTCGTACTGTTCGACCAATATATTTAAGTGTTAACCTATTGCTGCATGCTAACGGTTTTTTTGATTGCCTCGGCCTATTAACTTTTAAACAGTTGTTCAAAATTAACCTCTAGAGTATTTTCTTCCATAATCGTTTCGTATCAGCTTCAGGCATATTTTCGCACGCATCCAAAACTAACCGTCATGATTTCAAATAAAGACGTCTCTCCCCAGTTTTTATGCATATGGAAAGGTACCTTTCGAGAGTGTGGAGTTGCGCAACCTAAATCCTACAATGGATGTTTGACGCCGTATTGCAC
Source organism: Opisthorchis felineus (assembly GCA_004794785.1). NCBI lineage: Eukaryota > Metazoa > Platyhelminthes > Trematoda > Opisthorchiida > Opisthorchiidae > Opisthorchis > Opisthorchis felineus. The sequence continues at coordinate 459,619 of SJOL01006477.1, forward strand.
TATCTCAGTCAAGATCTCTCCACTTCTTACCCAGGCCTTGTTGATAAGTTATGCTTAATAAACTTAAGCGGTTTTCATTTAGTTGAAGAGAATTGGCTTGATTTAGGAAAATAGCACTTTTAATCAGCCTTAACAAAGTAGATGTAACATAATGCGTACAGAATAAAATTCATCTGCTCATACATCGCAAATGGATTACCTGAGATACAACTGGTGGAATTGGCCATCCTTTCTCCATGAATCGATCGACTTTTGTAAGTTTTTAACCCCGAAGGCATTGCTTGTCTGGTTTCGGTTAATTAAGCCTACCTTTAGAAAGCTTTTGACTTCCAACTATGGAAGCACAAAGCCAAAACTAGCTTTGCGCCCTTGACGGGCCAAAATAAGTACGGAAGTTCATATACTAAAGTCCATGCTGGAATACGATCACGTCCATTGTTGGTTTCAGTGCACTTTCAAGGCCGTTTCTCACAAAAACCAGTCTCTAGCTACCAAAAACACCCAAAATGGGCAACATATTCATGGAGAAATACTACAGTCATTTTAGCATGCTTATAAATTTAGTGGTTGACTACGGACCCTACTGGTAGACTAACTTACGACGCAGCAAGTCAAATTGATTCGGTTTGATCCACCGTTGGACGACACGTGAATGGTTTTGTCAGTACATGTTGGCTGAAATACAGGTTGCCGCTGTCAAGGACAAAAAATAATACGAAGCAACTCGTGAGGACAATACTTATTTTAAAACATGACCAAGCACATTTTCGGGTTTCCGTGAAAATTTTGCTAGTAAAACTTACAGTCTGTCTGTAGAGCCTTGAATAACCAGGGCTTTGATCAGCTGCACAGGTTTAGTTGATGAGGCTAGTATCACTTACATAGGCACTTCTTTCCTGCATATGCAATAGGACATGGAATCTATGAGGCAACAGTGTGATCAATGAGAAATAGTTTAATCAAGCTGAAAAAAGACGTGCAAATGGCATCGTAGAATATACTTGGTCATCTGCACAAGGTGAATTAAGTTACTTGCGTTAACCTAATTCAGAGAAAGAAATGATTGTCTGAGTGATGCATACTGATGTCCAGCTAGTATTTTAAATCTACGTGGAATGCTATACTCCGCTAGGTATCAGGCTTGTGGGATTCATGGAGTTCTCCAGCATCTTTCAACGAATGCCAAAATGAATATTTTAATGGGGACGGAAAATACTGTCGAATTATAATTGTGCTCACTGTAAAAATGACAAGTTGGTAACGTTTGCACGTAGTGGCATAAGTAAGGATTTGTTCAAATATTTCTGGACCCAGGGTTTGCAGCTCACAAAAAAATAACGCTCATAATACGAAGCGCAAGGTGGTTTCTGAATTTGACTGGTGCAGTAGTATAACTCAGTTGGTTTGACTAATCTTGCAGGTCATAGCTACGTACTATTCTTAGCTCAGTCTCGTGGATTGGAAAATGAGCCAAATCAGAGTTTCCACGGTCATCATGGTAGAATGAAGGTGGTGGCAGAAATTTACGACGTTTCGTAAAAAATATCGTGGCCTGACAACAAAATTCTACTTTAACTGTAAGCCTTTATGAAGAACTGAGTGCATCGGGTATTAAATCACAAAAAAGGAGAAAATATTTCTTTTCAAAAAACATGTCAGGCACAAATGTATTCAAAGGCAATATACATGTATTTCAAGCGGATTGTGGAAACTCAGTCCCAGTCGGCATGGTAACAAAAAGTAAACGAACAATCGGATTGGATCAAAGACAGACAGATGGTCGAGCAAAACAGAAGTTCGCTACGCAGGCAGTGGAAGAGCAACATCGATCAGAAATTAAGGATTGATGCCACCAGATTTCACTACGTGCAAGGCGATAAGAGTGATCAAGTCAACCAAGTTATGTATACAAAACTCAAACTGTAAGGACTCCGAATATACTGTATTAGCATGAATTAGATTAGTCCAAAGCATACGAGCAAACCATTTAGTTGCTACCTTTCCCAAGAACAGCATTTCCGATATTTCCTGCCATATTTTTTATTGAAGTAGGATGGTGTTTAGAAACTCGTCAAAACAAAGGCCCATTTAAAAGTCTGGATTATTGCTCACCACCAATCCGACAAAAGAGATTGAGCACCGATGATTTGTAATAAACTGCGAATCATGTCCCTACCAGCAAAAAGACGCGCTACTCCTTGTCTGTGGAACCCAGTGGCTAAACAAAAGTATTGTTTAAAGTGGGAGAAGGTATCTGAGTATTTTGGCCATAGTTTCCACCCCATCAGAACGCAGTGCATAGTCATAGGTATTTTATGGGGCACTCTTTCTCACTATAGCATGCGGATAAAACAATTTGGTTGACTGTATTCTACGAGGAGAAGTCTATTAGTTCATCTTAATTTCAAATTAATCAGCGCCAAAACTGAGTTGCTTTATCTGAAAAATTGATCACCGGGTTTCCTATACAGCTAGAAAAACAAAACTTTTAAATTCTGCACTTCTGTGGACTAAAATGCCTTCAGACCATGAAATTTGAATTCACAGTCCGCAGTGATCTCTTTTCAGAATTATTTTTTTGCAAGTTAGCCGATTTTTCACCTCTAGCTTGCAAGGGGAATGCAATGAGGGATGAGAAGGCATACTAGGGTCGATTAAATCAGCGTTCATAGTGCATTGTCCACATACTAGGAACCCATCGGCCCTATATCTCAGATACACAGCACTGGACAGAAACAAGACGTGAAGTGTGCATTATAAAATACAATATTTAAGCCTAAAGTGCACTAACGTGATTGTTACTTATGGTCGAAAAAGGGTCAAGTAAATGTAGTGCTGTGAAACAAAGGTTTACTTCTTAATAAAAAACGTCAACTTGTTTGAAACAGTCCTATTTTACGAGCGAAAAACTCAACGGTACCATTTAAACAGCGATTTGACGATTGTCTTCAAACGTGTCAAGTTATGCTACCGGAGGTTTCGAAACTACGTGAGAAGTAACATATGCCATCTGCAATGAGAACTTCGAGTTTACGAACTTCTGGGACAGCACGCAACCACAGTGGTTGTGGCACCTATCGAAAGCAGTTATCAAAGTATGACGCATTTTCGAGCTCTCCCATTTGAAAGAGATGAAGTCTATAAGATGCTACTTCGAACTCCTTGCTGAGACACAAACTAAACACTTTTATCTGCTAAATGGAACAGACAAACTGAAAACCCTATTTCACTCGCTCAGTGTCTGAAATACTCCGGTCCCTCAGCGAGTCACCAATGTGATGAAAGTTTACGTTAACGTTCGGCGTGTGGCACTTAGGAGGCGCAACTAAGTTGTTGCCTAGGACGAATGCCGAATGTTTTCCAGCATCGCCGCCCGTCAACGTCATGAAACCTTTTACCAGTTTCATTGCTAAGCACCTCGTTCAACTTCACAATCAAGTAGGCAGTATGAACGCTTTAACACAGGGGAACTTGGAATCGGATAACAGTAAAAACAATTAAATGTGCCTTTAATTGCTTTTGGAAATAGACGGATATTAAACAGAAATTAGTATACTGAAGGGTACTCATAAAGGCAAGTTTGCTGAAGTGCCTGTTTTTCAATTGATAAAAGGTCCCCCAGACCAAGTTTAGCAATTAAAACCGATATTCTTATTAATAATTAAAGAAATTTCTTTTCTAAAAACCACTTTGGATATGGGATTTTTTTCAATTTTTTCTCAGTTCACACTTTTGATCGTGTTCTGCTAATATCACTTTATAATGTAATGTATGAATCACCTTAAGTCCAGACACATTCTCCGAGTGGCCAATTCACTGTGAGCGTGACAATTCGTCCTAAGAGGTGCTATGAACCTGGCTTAACTATTTGAAGAGTAACTTGATAATTCGAAACGGTGGCGCCTTTCAGTTTTGGTCGAGTGCGTCAGATCAGCTGGCCACTAAGATAGGCGGTATGGCACATTCGGTAAATTACTGTCCATCTTTCTTCCATAGTAGCCACTCCAGAACGGAAATGACTACAAAACGCAATTGTTCATATGCGAGCCTAATTTTAGCAACAGCGCGTTGAACTCTTAGGGACTTGTTGCGTTTGTTTCAACACAGGTCCATACAATGAAGTGGGAGGTAAAGGTACAAGTAGCATGAACAAAACGATGCGGTTGGAGCGGACAGGAAAAGTTGATCTCCAGCTTATTGCATGAGTGCTAAGCTATCGTGGACGCTCATTCTCAGTCCTGCTTACGTACCTCCAAATTCACAGCTGAATCATGAGACCAACGCTTAACCGAATCAAAGTTGCCATCCGTCAGTTCCATTGTTGAGCACGCTGTGTCTCTCACTGTAAGACGGACGATAGCATCGCTACTCTGCAGGTGCCAGTGATTATTCATGTTATGCGTACTTAGAGTTATCATTTCAAAATCTGCCACGTCCCTTCGCACACTAGTTCAAATACTCGTAGACTGAAAGTTTTGACGCCTCACTCATAAGTCCACTTTTGCCAAATACTTGATAAATTTTCAAACCAGTAGGTCCAAAACTCGGTCACCGAAGGCGTGACGAGTACTGTTCTTTCACTATGTGTATTACGACAAAATTATTCAGAGGACATTAGGGGTGTACATTTAAGTGGAATTTTGTATTTAAAGCAGCCTCTGGATACACTGAACTACCTATACCTGTCAATTTAGGATCACGTGTTTCAGTACAGGACTTCTCCGGCCCACCTGATAGCTATTCACGACTAAGTTTACGTGTGACATCCATTCAAAGGAGGTAGGCCCCAAGGGTCCAGACTAGATTGTGACCTATAATTCGATAATCTCAAGGTGTTATAACAATGCGTTGCATCATCAATTTAACATCAAAATGGAACTAATTGTCTCAGTACCACGGCGTTTCGAAAACGATAAACTTAGCGACCAAGCCAGCGCAACGTGATAGTGGTAAAATGTCCCACCAAGTGATTTAAGAGGAATTCTGAAACGATTATATCAAGGGCGAAACACTAGGGTATAGCTCTGATTTCGGAATCACAAGCAAAAACATCTCGTGCAGCACACTCTTGCTAGCGGTTGTTAATCACATTTCGGTCAATGCCTCAAATATTTGTTTCATGACCTCACGTTTTGCTACGTCTTTGCGTCCTACTCAGGAATTTGTCTTGCTAATCAGTTATTAGTACACTGTTATTGAGGACTGAGTTTTCGAGACTGCTTGGACTAGGCGTACAGCGAAACCGAATGCGAACTCACCCGAGGTGACTGTTTGATAAGGAATTTTTGGTTGATCTATTCCATAATTCAGTAGGTTTGTTCACCAAAACCAAATCAGGTGTCAAACAATAACGTATTTTCACCGCGCTTTGCGCTCTTTTTCCTATTTTACTGTTTTTTGGTCTTTTTTCCGGGAAAACTTCTTTGCTAGCAACCAGTGCCTTTGTATAGTGCGTCAACTTGTGTGATCCGTTGTGGCTGCGTCGTTCCTCAAAAATGCATGCAGAAATAGACACTTCTTCCCTGAAGCAGTCAGAACAGTCGGCAGGGAAATTCATGCGAGAATGCTAATGATATAACGAACACATCTGTAGGTTAGGATGCAATATCTCCACAGCTAACTAAATTTTCATGAAATTCTGATCACCAAAACTGCATAGCAATCCTGGTTGTTAAGTTAACCAGGTAGACACAAACTAATTGGTTTTTCCAACTCCATTTTAGCGAGTAGTCTGGGTTGGCCGGAAAGCTTACCTTAATAAACAACACAGCTTCTCATTAAGTGACGTCTCTCTTGCAATCGTTTTATCAACTAAAAAATTGAGAACTATCAGAAAAACTCACAAAAATAAAACCCAAATGGAAAATAGGGTGTTTGCGGTTCAATAATGTGGGCGGTTTTTTAGGCGACTGTATAGGTGTGGTGTTTTCCAAGTTTTTTTACATTGATGGCAATACAGGCTTTGAGGAATTGTTTCATCTAAATGCTAGCATACTCCATAGAGTAAGTGAGAGTGTTTCTGAGCGGAACCGATCGATAATGGTTGACAAAGGCACTTTATTACTAATAAGAGTGTAATATCAAATGGTAAGGATAAAATACCATATACGTGTGTGGAGGACCACTTGTTATCGCTTAGTGTAACGGGTTGTACAGTCCACTGAAATTCCCCTGAGATTCTACATTTACCACGTGCCTTTCAGGGCGACTTCTTCTCTGGTGTCATATAACACTGGTCCCTTTAGCACTTCAAGAAATACCATTCCTCAGGAGAGATATCAGTGCTCTCAACAATCAGAAGCTGTTTAACCGCCGGAGAAAAAGTTATACTTGAAATAAATTCATCTGTCCTGCTACCTTATGGCAGTCCTTATAAAGCTCCAGTATCCTCATTAGTAGGTTATCATTTAACATCTGGTTTTTGAATGGATAATGTCCGGTGACCTAGGTGCTCACACCTCGCTGCTTCCAACTGCTTGTTTCTAACAACAGTGCGGGAGCAGTTCCCCGGATGAGGAGCACACACGGGTATTTAGGTGACTAACTAAGTTCACCAGGAGATCATTATTACCAGGCCTGATTTTGATAAGTGAATGATGCCAGCAAGAGCTGAAAGCAAAGCTTCAGCTGTCAACGGTAAACGCTTTGACCCTCATTTGGCCACTCAACTGTACGGGCTTAACAGAAGATAAGGCTTGATAACAAATAGTTCAAAATGGCAACGAGACATGGGACAATGTGTATCGTAAGTGTTACGTGTTAGATCCCTTTTGCTCACCCAGTGAACGAAGTGAACTCGTGCGCTTGTGCTCTATGGGGTCCAGCAGCGCATCTATCACTAGCTTTGGATCGAAATTCAGGTCCATGAATTGACAACTAGTTGGCCTCTGAGGGAGCTAAGTTCTACACTGAACTTATAAATCACAAAAAAGGGAAATCCATGGGAAATACGCCATGCCGAAGTTCTTAATGTCTGTTTTGGGTTTATTTGTATTTGATACCGGTGTAACGGTAGATACTACTGATGAGGCATGAGAGTAGCATGTCTCATAACTCCGCCTTGATCTAATGGAAGGTGGGTTTTATTGCGGAATTTGTGGAACTGCTTTGTAGCATTCGTTTTCAATTGCGTGATAGTTAATGAATATCCAGGAGAGTTCAAGAAGACGCGTTCAAGAAGCAGACGGATATTCAGTGTTTTAAAAACAACGTGCATATGAGAGTTTGACTGTCCTGTCCAATAGTCTATAACCGTTTATTTGGTGCTTTCTTATAAACAAATCCACGGCGAAGGGCTTTCCTCCCTACACCGGTTGAAATCCGGCCAAAGACTTAAATGCACAATTTATTTTGGAAATCCTATTAATTGGAGCAGGTACACTGCATCTTTTACCCTAGCCGTATAATCGGTCCTTCGTCATATTTTATTGACTGCTGCGCCTTATTTCGAGCGATCTTTCTTGAATTTATCACCATGCATTGAATATTATCTACATCTTAGAATTAAATTTAAATTATCTGACGAACAAACCTAGCAGCTAAACTTTTCGTTATCATCTCCAGTTTGTTTTGCTGTGACGTGCGATTGTTGCCCTCTGCTGCACTTGGCATGTAAAACACTTTTTACCACAGAAAACTATACAGCATGGGTAGATCATGACGACGTCATCGCAGTATGTGATGCTGATTCTAGTCTATATGTGAGGCACTTGCTACCTCTAAATTGACCTTTTTCTGATATTATTGTTTTTTATTCTGAACAAACCTGCCCATGCTTTTATCGTGCGATGGTAGAGTTTTTGTAACGCGCCTAGCTAGCACATCGGGTATTCGGATTTCACCTCACGATGGGACAAAAGATATACGCTGTTGATGAAGTAACAGTTGAGAAGTATGTATTGAGAACGAAACTCGAATCACTTATTTCACATACAATGTGGATTACCAGGACCGGATGAGGACTGCTAAATGTGTGATCTATAAAAATCCAGCAGTGAGGTATCAAATGAAGACAGCTGGCATTTTTTGGGACGACGTAACTTTAAGAGATCTTCTACCAAGCCCAGTGTACGTTTCTACGTGTAGCATAGCTGTAAATATAGGAAGAGAATAACATGGCGGTCAGACATTGACAGGAACACACACAGTTTCGGAACAATAAACTGAATGGTGGACTGGAATGCACCAAATAAGTCAAGAAGGGCAGAAATTGTTAACGGCTATGCGCATGCCATCCTGGCACGTAGCGATGTGCGCGGATGCAGCCCACACGGCTTCCACCCAGCTGAAAACTTGATTGTTTTAATTTTGATGTTGGTGTGATGAAATTCGATAATTTTTAATACAGATTTTGTCCTGTAAGTGAAGCCAATCTATGGTGAATAGCATAAAAATGTTGTACAGCTGTTTCATTCTTGCTGAGAACCACAAACAGTGCGCGTCCCGCGAAATTCGGAAGCCGCGACCTTCCAGCCAGTGGTTAAGCAATTAACATTTTGGCCACTGACGGCTGATTAGCATTGTGATTAACCTGCATTTAGACAGGACATAAAGCCATTCGTTCTTAACTTACAGCAACTACATGTGGTTAGGTGTTGACTGGCTCCTCAGGTGTCTCAGAAGGAAGTTTCACTTAGTTTGTGAAATTTGTCTTCCTCTGAGCTACTCATGGATTAATGCTAGTGCTAGGAGATTCTGGAATTTTACTTTTGATGCCAGTGGGACTCGATGAATCACGACAGACGTACCATTAAAACGACATTCAAGTCAGGTGCTCCGTGTGACGCCGCACTTTTTACAGGTACGAGCCACTGTCGACTTACCCTAAATTTATACGAGTCCTCTCCTGACAGGCGGAAGCCAGTAATACGGGCACATTAAAGAGTTCATCTCCATCTTTAAACGGAGCGTTACGCAGTGTTGCAGATGACACGTCCTAGGAGGAGCTCGCAATAGGAAGTGTGTTAGTTAGTGGTGTGTTTTATTGACGGTTCTGGTGAGTTTTCGTTATTCCCTAGTCCGCGATCTTTTCCGAAACTATGGTAATTGAGTGTCGTCTAGTTCATCAGAATGAACCTAAGGGAGGCAGCAAACGATAAACCCGTGGTCACAGTGTACGTGCTTGGAAAAGAGGCAACAATCAGTGGTCGAATTATTTCACCCATAGTTCTTGACTATATGTTCAATATGCGTTCAAAAGCAACTCGTATGTGATAAGAATGTCCGCCGATTCCAAAAATTATGCAATCAGCAAATAACTTCAGGGAACACTTAACCTTACTTTTGTATCTGCTCAACAGTGCAGCGCGACAACCTTATTGAGCTGCAGCCTAGTTAAATGTACCCACTGTGAAACTGATGAGACAAATGGGACAACTGCATTGAAGCACCCGAATCAGCTTGACTTCTGTACTCGAAAGAATCCTATCCGCGGGACGTGGGGGCTCAGCAGGAGAAGGGGACAACAGCCAAACGGTCATTAGCACCACGCATGTGGGATGACCTCACAGGTGTAGCCAGAAAACCATAGGCCAATATGCTAACAACTACCCACTCAGGACGAGACCTTTGGTCTGAATTTCCCTCTTCTGAGTATAAACCTCCAAACGGTGACGTTGAGAACTAGTTTGACGCCGGGTAACTTGAGCTTACTAACTGCATATGTTCTAATCAAGCACAGGAAGTATGTTGCTTAAAAGAAACTGAAAAAACATCCTAGGCTACCTAAAAATCATAAGCGAGTTGTGATATGCCGAACTAAGCAACACGCACTGAGATTCTTGACAGCGCGGAACAGATATCCGGAAGTAACGATATTTTATTACACTAGTCCGAATTCAGAACTAGTGCAATACCGTACAATACGGCAGAAGAACAGATAACTCGTTGGCTGCATAAGTTAAACAAATTTAGTTAAGAAATATGAAAACCTATGGGAACCCAAACAGCGCAGACATATAACCCAGCAGGGAATAAAAACCCAGTATACCAGTGAATTACATTTTCAATATAAGTGAATCACGCTGTCATCTTCTGGTCAATCGATTTTGAGACGGTTTGCGATCTATTGATACAGCGTACCATTACATAAACAATTGGGAAGATCCACATATCCTTCTAGATGCCAGTATCTCAAAAATGTCGATGCGCCCATTTGGATACGCAATACGTGGTATGCGCGCTTTCTTGCTTGTGATGTTTTCGTACGCTACTTTCACGAACCTTTTGCAAGGTTATTTACTAATTTCCATGGGTATTTTTCTCTTCCCCCCCCCCCTCCAATCTAGTAGGCGTGTTAAAAGCATATTATCCAGAACGCAAGCACGATGAAAGACAACATTGAACAAGCAGGATATCCACTAATTGGAACGAACCATCACGTAGCAACCAGTACTTTTCCTTCTGGTATAGGGCCTTCTTAGTTGTGTAAGTTGAGGTGTGCACTCCTTACCGAAGCACTTAACTTCCTGGGAGCTCAGTCTGATGTTAAACCTTTTCAGCTGCTGCATATTTTGTTTGACTTGGACAAGTGAGTCTGAATTCTCATATTCCTTAAGTAAGTCAGAATATATGTGGCCCTATACTTGTGTCCAAGATACAAGCCACATAGAGTGGTTATTCTTATCCTACGGATATCTAGCCAAGATATTTTGTTACAATCGGAATAAGTCTATGAGAGCTGCTACGGAATACATTACCCATCAACCCTCGTACTGAAAAGTGCGATAATTTTCCCTGAATATTGCCGTTGCAAGCCTGTCATGGAAACAACTTTAGACTACCACACTTTTTAGTTTTGGAATCTGTTTCGTGACCTTTTATAAACAAAATTCTACAAAAATTCATCGCCAGTTATGACTGTTGTTTTATTAGATTAAACTGAAGGTCTGGTGAATTGCGTGTCCAGCAGCCTGTCGGTAAAAAATGAAGTTTCCCCAATATAATCGATAAACGCTGGTCGCGTTGGAGAAGAGAATCGCTAACGACCGTATTTGTCCGAATTTTGATTCAAGTGTCTAAAACACCTCCATCATTGTTCACGATTTTCATAAAAGCTTCAGGAAGGCGTCTCTTGAAATCACAATAAATTGGAGTGCGGTGCTTTATTCGCTCAGCTATAAGCCCTTTTATTTTTACAGTTAGCGTCCTACCTTGCTTCACAGTTCTAACTTAACTGTGTTCTGGACATATGAGTACCAGTTAGGTGAAATCGCTGATACGGACTACGAGTTGGTTGCCCGGATTTAGCAGTATTTTCCCAACCAGTAAAGATTCTTCCTGGCGCAACACACATCTACGGGTTAACTTAAAGTGAACTAATGTGCCATGTATTTGAAGCAGTATTATGGGTACACGCAGATTTTCGCGGCCTTTTTCTTGGCAGGTTCTATGTATTTGGTTTGACTGGAAGCTACTGCGGCTGGACGAAACACTTCTTTACCACAAGCTCAAGGCCAGGTTTACACACAGGTGATGGGTCGTTCTGCAAACATTCTTCAGGGAAAGCTGTCTATTTGTGGCTGGGGTATTCACAAATTTGGCAGGGAATATTGAATGCAGACGTGTTTGCTCCGCGTCGTCACCAACAGTTTAGTGATATCGTCAAAAAAAGCGGAAAGCCTCAAACTTGTATTCCATATGATTCATTCAAAAATTTACTGAGCTATATATGGCTTTGACAGTTTTCGACTGCAACGCATAACTGAACATTAGGGCATTCGTCATTCAGTGGCAGTTATCAACAATTTCCATCGTTTTGCTGAAAGTTTACGAATTCTTATTTGTCAAAACCTCTTTAACTCGAGCTGCAGATTTTTATGTCTTTTTGTAAGCATTCACAGTCCCGCTGCACTATTCACTTTAGTCCACTGGTTTTTATCGCTTATTGCGAAATGGGTAAAATCGTGTATATTCAATATGAAATCCAGTTGAGAATCCAGCAAACATTACTGAAAACACTCACTGCTACCGATACTTTACCTAATTGTGCTACACAAAAAGGGACATTTGCAGCCGATTGAAGGGTAAGGAATACAGCTAAAGTTGGTGCAGCACTCCAGAAGGTAAAAATGTTTATGCTCACTATTCGTGCAACCGAAGGATTTTCTCTCCGTGGTTAGGACCGGGACCCTGTTACAAATAAAGTCTAAAATGTAGTGAATTGAATTTTACGCAGGATAAACAGTTAGGAAACTGCGCACCAGGATTGGTGAGCACAAGCGGTGCACAGGCATACTATTAAAATACAATTAAAAACTGTCCAATGGCTGGTCGTGCACTTGACGCTAGACGTGAGATAGATTTGGGAAACAGAAAAAGACTTGAGGTGAAGGTTAAGACTTACATCACAGGACTGGCGCCAGAAAAGGAAATCAGTGTAAGAATTGAAAGCGTGCGTACAGTGGTTTTACGTCAGCCCACATGCAACTTCGTGCAGTTATCAACGAATTTATCTCTGTCTGAAGTGTAAAGCCTGAGCTGGCCGAAATTCATTGAATATTGTCTTCACAAATTGAATTGTCTTAGAATTTACTGATCCACACAGATCAACGAGTGTGTACGCAACCCCAAGATGGGTGTCCAACTAAGTTTCTCTAAACTTGAATGACAAGTACCTAAAACCCTATTCAATTTGATAATAATCCCCCAACGCACCTGTTGCGACTACTAGTCGTCCACACTAACCAACACAGATTAAGTATGGCAGTTGAAAGGACCTCGCTGATTGGTTCTCGGTCTGAATTAAACTCGGTCGAACCGATAAATTGTTCACTTGTCCTGGCGAAGCTTCTGGTCCAAAAACCAGCAACTTCACCGATTGTGACGACGACTTCTTGATGCGTCCAAAACGTTTCCCAACCGATTGAATGTTGTCCCATGTTTCATTCTGAACGATAGTAAAAACCAAACACTTTTATCGAAGTAACCCTAGTTACATATAGATGAAAAGTCCTGAACTGTTGAAGAGTTTGCAGCAACTTTGTAAGTAGCTTTATATCAATAAGGTAGTGTTACTTTTGAATGCAGAGTGAGGAAAAATGAGAACCGAGGCCGTCCGGATTCACTCGTCTTGCTGGTACTTGGATTTCTTAGATTTTCCTGCAATAGGACACCTTACTTCTTTGTACCGTCTGTTAATGAGCAGGGCATGATTTACAGTAGATTTGTTAATGAGAGAAAATGAACTATTTTAAGTGGTGGTGTTACCCCCTAATTATTTTTGTACTTAAGTAGAAAATACTTCAGAAAGTTTGGTGAAATTAGGTTAACTGAAACAAAACCTGTTGGTCATGAGTTCCTTTACCGGTGATAATAATTTAGGGTTTCTAAAGGGGGTGTTGGTGTACTCCAAGGTGAACAACTGGGGATTACACTATAAGCAGACACACTCCAGCTACCACCTAACACGTCAGCCAACTCGGTATCCATAGGATCGTCTAGTTCAATAGCAGCTGCATTCGTGTAGCATCCTGTCGCAAACCCACCCCTGCACGTAATCGTGCTTCGCCAATCACACACAAGTGCATCATTTACGTAACGCTTGTTACTCACCGGTTCATTCTAAATGCCCAATAATCGTACAAAGTAACCGTTTCCGTTTCGGTTCGAACATACTCGTCATATTGCAGTTATACCTGTCATGGTTGAACCAATTCCTTCTTCAACCTTGGGTGACCGGCAGGTTAGAAACATGTTCGATCCGCACCTCGTCAACTGCCTTATTATTCAGCTAAGTTTTCTAAACTCAAATTCACATGTGCACCCGGCCAAATCTAGTTTATCCGTCTCTAGGCTGCTATGAAAAAAAATTGATTCCCCTACTTCTACAGATCATTTCTTGATTCAGTAGGTCACGTAGTCAGAAATCTCTTGAGTTAGTATTGATAACCCTCTAAAAACCATTAGCGAGTGCGCTAGGCTGTCGACTAAGTACTCTATCACAATTTCCTTGAGAATTTCCATTAAAATGTGATAATTTTTCTGTTGTACACTTGGGTTTCCTTGCTGAGGGGTTTGCATAAAGCAAACACACCGTTTTGTTCTTCTCTGATTTCACTATTTGATTGTATTTCACACAAGTAAATTGGGCTAGTATTCACTCATCACCAGTAGATGCACGGGCCTTATTGGAGGAACCAATTGAATAATCTATTCCTGGGGTTTACTAAGGAATTCTCTGTGGTATTCTTTCGGTGTAAATAAAATCAACATTATGATAATGCAGATCTTTTAATTCTCAGCTATGGGCAGCCAGACTTATTTACTAGTCCACAGGACCTCGGCAATTCGGTCTGTTGATCGGATGGATGTTCTCAGGCACTATATTCTGCACTGATGTACATGGAGCTACCTGTGCAGAGACCTGTATACGTTATTTTCTTGGCGAATGTTTAAAAAAATTGTTGACTTTCAAGCAGTAGTAAACAACGAGACACCACTTTATATTTCAGTCTGTCGTAGGAAAATAGCCATCCCTGATGTACGTCAGGTTTTTAGCTATTATTGTTTCCGATTGTCTCTACCAGCTACTGCTGGCCGTTTTGGCGACGTTCTATTAAAAGAGGCTTGATATTTGGTAGAATGGTAGAAAATTTAAATTATGGGAAATGTTCCAAGGGATAAAAGCTAATGCTACATTAATGCTAGACGCAAGCACCCTTTTTGTGATACCTCAAGATTTTGGTGTTCCACTTCGGCTTATTCCCCTAGGCTTTGTAAAGGAAGCAGCGCAAGTTAAGGAGGCATCATGTAACCAATTCAAAGGCAGTCCGACCCAAAGATGCCGTCTGCTTGATGGCATTGTTTCACCCATTCACATACCTCAGTGGGAAACCTGACTTCCCAATGCATATGATGTATGCATCCATGTATTTATGATGCATATGGTGTTCTATGCATATTCAAACGTATGGTGGCCAAACTGTGAAAAAGGAAGTATACACTGAGATGGCTAGGTTCAGATCTGCACCTTGCGGATTTCTGCAAAGCAGACCTCAGCTTATTTGGCTAGAAACAGTGCACCGGGTTCCTATTGATTGTGAGCGATGCACGTGCCTTATTGAGAGATATTCATACTCAACTCAGCGTCAAACTGTTATTCTTGACTGTATTATTTACTAATTATTTACTTTACTGCTGAATAATATTTGGCACGACAGCAAAGCCACGTTTGTGAAATTTCTAGACAAAAGATCAAGTCGCCGGAGACTCACACGCACAATGGGTCATATGACGCTCAATCATCCCAACAGAATAGCTTCAACCTTGGGCTCATAGAAAACTTGATTTCAGCAACTTTGGAAAGATTAAAATATCACTTTCGAAAAACAATACATCAGCCTTAAGAAGAGGCAACATAAAACACAATCATTTGTTTTTCCTATGGTAATTAAGTATTCGAGCGGGCAGAAAAGGCTGTGGCTTTTGTTTGTCCTTCAGTTTCAGTTTACGAACATGAAGGGGTAACCGACTGGAACTCCCACAAGTCCATCTTCACTTCAGTTTACGACCACAAAATATGTAAAGCAAACTAACGGTTGTTTAAAAGCTAATACGGATATGGATGTCGTGCGTTTGACTAGTCGGCCGCATCAGCGCTAGCTGTCACACGAAGTTCTTCTTAGTACATAGTCCATGCTGGACACCGCAGTGCCTAGGACCCTCGTTCTGACAGAGTTTAGCAAATTTGCCGGCACTCTGTAGTTTCATCTAAAGGATGTTGCGGTATTGACGTAGTTTCCCGTGTCCACTGAATGAGCCAAGATAGAACAGCTGATGGTACGCAGTTGTCCCTTCTTTAATCGGTTTAGGTGATGTCCAGAAATTCGTCCTCACAGTTGCCTATTTGTTCGAAAAACAACTGTCTCCGTTGAAGCGAAAAAGTGACGTATTCATGTCCATGGAATCAATTTGGACAGTCTGTTTTCATTTGTGTCCGTTTATTTTCAAGCTTATAAAGGAGACACCTTTTTGAAGGGATCCGAGAAGTGATCTTAAAAATGTTCTCTCGAAACCTCTTTATAGTATTTCCGTAGTTACGTTACTTTTAAAAGGCAGGCGCAGGTTAACACCCGTTTCTTATAACAGTTGTTCTGGAAGCATGCAATCCATATGCGTTTCAAGAATTTCTCCTGAATACCGGGTTTCTAGATATGTTTGCCAGAATCTTAGCCCCTTTCGTAGAGTTTCGACTAAAAAACTCTTTCTGGGCCCGTCAAAAACTACGCATCAAGGTCTGTATGGGTTTACGTGGCACAAAGCTGAAAACGTGTGCCTAATGGTCTGTCGACCTTGGTTTGCAGAAAATCTTTTGTTTTATTTGCTCTTCTTGAGATTCGTTGCTAGTGCATTCAGAAGAGGTTATCTGTCTTCTGATTAACCTCACATGAAAATAAGTCGCACGAACGTGCCTTGTCAAATGGTATCCACAATCGAAAGGTAGTAGTCAGGTTAGGAAATTCAGCCATGGTTAGTTTGACTAGAGGATAAATGTCAACTTATGGCAAACTAGATAACATTTTCTTCATACTTCATTGCTACTCAGTGGACCAGGACAGTTTGAGGTTTGTCGCATAAACAACTGCATAAAACAATCTACATACAACAAAACTCATAAACTGAGCTGTCGGAGCACGAAACGGTTTGCTACACTTTGTTTCATCTCTCGACAGACCTTTTCGGGCAACCAAATTAGACCGGGATCGTCAGCGAACTGGTACCTTCTTGGAGCAAGTTTAACACTGAGATAGGTTACAGAAGACAACGCAGAATTTTTGGGAATAGGTTTTGCTATGTGCGGCTAATTTGGGAAGGACTAATGTGCGTCAGATCTAACATGACTCTGGGTTACAGCCTCAATGTGTTTACACCAGGCGTACCCAATTCGCTCAAGTCCAGCTTTACTCGTTGCAGTTGATTTGGACAGCTCTATGCAATCCGTTATTTAATCAATAGCAGTACAACTACTGATTATGTAAAAGTGGTCGAAATCTGATCATTTGGTCGCGCACCAAACAAGCTTACAATATCAGTTTACCTACAGTCATCACTCTCTTGGGTACAGTCTGCTACAGCCACAATTCTGTTGAAAAAGTTTCGATGTTCAAAGGGTGTAGTGGTGTAGTGAAATGTGGTTTGACTAATAAAGTACAAAAAAACGGGGACATTAGCGAGGGTTTGCTATGGGAAGCTGGATCACGGACATATCATTAGCCTCATTAATTTCCTGCTGACAGTCCAAACATGTCTCGTAACGGAATTGCTAATGTAGTTCCAAATGTCAGACGAACATGGTGCTCAAATTCAGACATTTTTCTGGTACCATCTTGCACGAAGTCAGCTTGCTGCATAGTGAATAAAAGCCTAGTTTTGTAGACGATTCGAAACCATTACTATATGCTAATTCACCCGTCACAGCATACACGCATTTGACTTAGTGTCATTCGCTGACTTTGCCACTTATTCGCTTATACCTTTACATTTTGGGCTAATTCCAATAGGCCTAGTAGAATAGCCTCCACTAGACTTGTAATCCGAAAATACTGCGAACATTTACACAGTACCCGAAGTCAAACCGCACGAATATACTTTCGTCAGCATACGGATCTGCACCTGGGTGAGTTGATTGGGTCAGTGAATTATGGTATTGTGAGACGACTGAAAATACCAGTGAAAGTTACGGTAAGAACAATGGTAGCTGGTGAAAATTTTTCCTGTGATTGATCATCATGGATAATGTACCGCAAATTTATATGATAGTAGTCAGAAATCATTTGCATGATTACATGCCTTCAAGGGAAAGTCAGAAGAGGAGGAAGTACTACATGGATCACCGACTTAAGCTGATAATGTCACTGGGTCAGTGGATCAAACCAATTACGTCGTAGTCCGGTAAAGTCATGGAACGGGACCAGGTGTTAGGTTAGCCTAGATGTAGCGTTTTTCCAGGTTTTTTGGAAATAAAGGCCAGGTTATTTAGCTAGATTCCACTCTAACAATTTGATTCTATCTAACAGAGACACTCGGTTCATATGTACTCTTTATATGTTTGTTTTCGGTCATATACTGTGGTAGTAGGGAAAAGCAGGTGTTAGACGATTTGTGTGAGCCCAGTCAATTGTCACCGAGCAGTGTTTGCAGAAAGACCAGCTCTAGTGCAATCACAAGCCGCTCATACTGCAACCCGGACTGTCAACAACTGCGGAGGTCATTTGAATCCGGTCACCTTAACCAAACTGCTGTGTTCAAGGGATATCTGTAACACCTTTGATCTTATGCTGGCCTACTGGCTATTTTAATTAGATGGCCTAGCCTGAACGTGATGTAATTAATAGGGTTCGTTCAGTACCTATTGCAATCCATTTGGTGCGGTCATCTGTTCACCCCCTCCTCCTTCGTTTTACACATTAACCCAATCATACACGAGTGTTTGTTAGTATCAGATACATTTTTAGTATGTTAGCCAAGATGACAGATCACAAAAACGTTTGTGCGGTTTGCCGTGAATTGCGGTACTATACCACTAAGTGGACACACAGTAATGGAGTATGTTAAAATGTATCCAACATAGGGACCAAAAGATGCTCGTCAGAGGTACTTTCTTCTTCCAGAATCAAGTCTCTTCTAATCATATGTTATTCCTGCATATTGGCAGTACACATGCCATCCTGACCGAAACATACGGAACGACTGAACTAGCGGTAGATTCCATTGTAACTATTTCGGCTAAACACAGCTCAGTCTGTTGTAACATTTGTTTGTTTATGATCGATTTCACCGTACCAGCTTCATAGTTGCTTCCATGTTGGAAACTCAAAGTTTCTAGGCTTGTATTATATAGCTGATTCTCAGTATTCAGTTGGAGGACATAACTCGTGTGATAGTGGCAAATTCTGCAAAAGATAAATTTTGTTAGCAAGTTCTGGTCCAGTGAATTGATTTTGAAAAAATTAACGGTATATTTCGGTCCATCAGGGAAAACGAAGCATGATGACTATCCACAAGACACCAAATAATTGTAAATTCTTCATCCTTATGGGTTGGAATCTACATGGTTGGTTGATATCCCTGTTCGTGGAATTTGTGGGCGTAGCTGATGGCCTAGCACAGGCTGGATGGTGTTGTAAATCGCAACGGATTCGGAGACTCAAAGGATCATCTAGACAACTTGCAGACTGAAAGGTGTTCCCTGTTGTGGGTCTTTTAAGAACAACTTTACACGCTCAATCAAAAGAAGCTGCTCTTTGATTCATGACCACAAACCTTCTCGTAGATACTTTTGTACACTTGTTCTACTTGAGAGAAGCAAACACTGAAATCGAAAGAATTCCATTTGTCACCTTTGAAATTCCATCCCTAACAGATTGTCTTTCTTCCATCCACTTCATTTCAGTAAAATATTATATCTGTCTATAGTTTGTATATTCCTCTGGTAATGATCGTCTGAAATAGGATATGATGAAAACATCCATTACTGTAGATTATATCCGGCAGAAAAAGCAGTCGTATCAAAATTCTAACGATTGTTCTTTCCGTGCACTTATTCTAGTGCCAATGCGCAGATGAAGCGCTTAGGACTACAAGATGCCCCAAAGAGCACAACATTCATTTTGAGTGAAACAGTGGGTGCAAAGGGACCCGTTCCAGAACATCATAAGTTAACATCTAAACACTGATCTTTATTTAGGTACCATACTGGTGTGTCCTTAGGCTGGGTGAACAAGTGGTGCATAGTGTACAGATATAGCTAGATGTGACTTCAAACTGATAGCTAAGCCAATGTGGAGCGGAAAGCCACAGCTTGTCACATCTAAACAAATAAGCGCTTTGGTCCCTGGGGTTGACATTTTATCACTCTTCATTTTCAGGCTCAACACATGTGGACTACGTAAAGTTAAGTAAGGTGCGGTATCGTGCAAGCAACTATCGGTTGTTCTGTCTGGGCCATCTGTTCTAATTTTTCGGCTGAGCAGATCAATAATTTGACTAGAATAAAGGCAGGCAGTCCGAAGATATCAGGTGAGTATCCTCTCGGTCAAAAGTCAGCTGACATCCCGGCATTATCCATAGCCGAACCTCGGTTATACACTGACCACTACTGCATCCGTCCTCATCTAGCACTTTATTTTGAGCAACACAACTCTTCGATTTTAGCGATAAGTGAAACCCTGCTAATCAAATTTCATACATGACGATTAGTTGCGCAGTCTTTTGAAGGAAAAGAGTTGATTGCCGTAGTATCGTTCAGATGATCTGTAGAAGTCAGTCAGTCATTTTCTTTCAGGACTGCTTCTACGTTGATTTGTACTTAAACCAAATGCTGCAGTCCCACGATGAGAAACACTAGTAAAAGTATACACATAGCACGATATATTTATCATATCAGTTCTGGTGAAATGGGTGAATCTAATAGTGTCTTAATCGGACAAAATTATTTCCGATTATTGAAGAGCAACTCACCGTTGTATTCACTATACTATAGCTCATGACCTTAGTGTACTGTGCAGATTCCACGAGAATGGGATGAAATGCACTCTGCGAGTTGACCTTCATTTTATCTGAAGTTACCGCATGGCTTTGGTGATGGACTGACTGAATACTGAACTCTCATGTGGGCTCGAACCCTGTTCCCTAGAACTTGACCTTACCGGAACTAACAATGGCAAGCAGCCCGACTGAAAACAGTAAATCTGCTCTACTACAAGAAACCGATGTGTCAGGCGGTCTGGGGATAAACTCGTACTGCTTGCTGCAGCAGAATTGTAGGAGTGTCTCCAGTGCAACCAGCACGTGTGCAGTGCAGTGGCTGTCAAAGTTCCGTATCGTGCTTCTTGCGCCCTTTGATACGGCAATTGAAGTCAGGTAGTAGAATTGGGACAACCGAAATATGGCCTTACTTCTAGCTGCCTACTCGAAAGAATTCGCTTTGATTTGTGTGACGCAAAACGTCCGACAAAATGAAAGGCCTTTATTCTGATCTGGAACCGGGAGAGTTAAAGCTTCCGAACAAAGATGGATAAGGTGGTCCTAAAATGCAGACTGCTACTTTCACGAAAATATCAAAAATTACACAGCTTTATGTGGAACTCGGCTGGCTGGTAGACGCTGGATGCAAATGGTTGATTTTCGGTATATTTTCCAACGAACCAGGAGGCCGTCGATAATATGTACCAGAGCTGTGTCACTCTTCTACCCAAACATAAACTTTGGTCATACTTGGCTAGGTTACCCAATGTGACGGGAGTGTTAACAGTTACTATCTGCACCTAGATAATGGCCGATAAAAGCTGGACATATCTTGAAAAGCTGCGTATACATTTCACCGCCAGCTTGTATGCACTATGCTTGTGCTATGTTCCAAACTGTAGTGGAGTGCACTATGTTGAAGATGATTTGCCGAAAGCACGCTCTTTGGCTTTGCAAACCCAGGATAGACCGATAAAATTCAAACGTATGAGAAACGTTTATTCTTATACCAAGTTAAGTCAATACCAGAATCCTACAAGTTTGTTAATGGACGGGCAAACAAGCCATCTTCGGCAGAAAAGATGCACAAGAATTTTCTCCCAGTTCAGCGAAAGTTACCAGTAAAATGTTGAGTTTCTAGATGTGGTGTATGGTACCTTGAAAATTGCTCGATGAATAGGCACAGAACTTAGTAGGGCAAGGCTGAATATAGTTGAGTCACGTTGGGCCTTAATGCAACCATCTCCATAGTTCACACTTATCAAGCTGGGTTCCAAATAAATAGGGAAAAATTGTTAGTGCTGATGTAGTTCATGACAGCCACTTTTCTGTAGAACGGTCCACAATGACGCTCTCCACTTAGTCCGGCGGACATCCACAGACATGGCTTGAAAATATTGGTTTCTTGTTCGACACTTTTGTAACATCAAAATAGAAAGATCTGTGTGGATGCCTACATTGAATCTCTTCAATGATTTAAATTACTTTGCAGAATCACTCCTTGCAAACACAAAATATCGGACGAAATTTGGCAAAACCTGAATTTATGGCATAAAGTTGTGTATAATTGTACAGATTTTATTGGTCATGCAATCACCCGTGTAAGTTTATCGTTAGAAGTAAATATGTCAGCCCCAGGTTTGGCTGGGGTTCCACGAGGCATTGCGTGTTTGGAATAACCTTACTAGGTTAGATTAAATTATCGAGTAGATACGTCATTTGGAATGAAGTAACGTTTGTGTGGGAGAGTAGGCCTGCTCAGCCAAGAGAGCTGATTGCCCTTGTGTAGTACAAAGTGAACCGCAATCTAAAATCACTGCAACCGCAAAAGTATGCTAGTTGTCTTCAGCAATCTATTGTTCTCAAGCATGACATACTGACGTTAATCTTGTTTTTTAAAATTAAGCTAAAAAAAAGCAAGTATATGCACACACAAAATGCAAACTGCATAACCAGCATCTATCAAGCTAGCAGAGCACACCATTTCTATGCTGGAAAACAGAAATTGTTCTGTCTGGAAATCCAACGAACGCTAACGCGATTTTCCCAATCTGGCTGCTGGTTGGAGTGTCTAATGCAACGCGTTTGATATAGGTTGTCGGGCAAACGGTCAACAATTTTGGCATTTGGTAATTCCCCCAAAAACACGTAGTCTCGAGACGGAGTAAATTCGTGCTCTGCTATGGTAAGCGCACACACTTTGCACAGGATAACTGCGGCTGAATTAGACACGAGATAATAAACAAGAGATAATTGTTGTTCTACTAACTTAGGTTGTTACCGTGAAGAACAATATCAACGGATCTGTGTTACTTCAATGATTTCGCTGGCTTAAAGTAATTAATAGGAAAGTATATTTAAGGAGAACACCTCCCATGGTTGGTAAATTGAGATTTCGGAAGCATTAGGCTCTCTAATCCGGGACAAATTTGAGTAGAAATGTTGGTGATGGATAGTCCAACTGACGCAACCGGATATGAAGCGACCGGTTCCAACCAGCCTTTTGGTCAATATCATATTTTTAGCGAAAATTGGATAACATTTATGTAGCTTTTACAGAGAACGGAGGACAATAAAAACCGGTTTCAACCGTGTGAAAAAGCATAGGAAAGAAGCAAATATTTAGATACAAATTCCGACTTCAGTGAAACGATAAACAAATGTTTCCAACCCACTGTTTACTGTTGATTAGGCTTATTCAAGAGTAAAGTTTCTGACTACACCAAGTTAGCAGAAACGCTTATATCGCCCTCAATACTCCGGAATCAGTCAGCCGTTTACAATACTTGCCATGGATTGCGGATCGGCGTCCCATTGCGGTTTTATGTAGCCATTTTTGTTTAATCTCTGCCTTGGATTTCAAGACGTGGGAATACGCTTTAGTGCCAAATAAACTGCTAGATTACCAAAAGCCAAAGGTGAGCTGAGCAATCAAAATGGTCCTGTCTGTTTCATTCTTGAATACAAATAGGAAGTTTTCTCATCAGCTAATTGCACTAATTTCTTGGGCCACCAAAGAATTTATGTAATAATGCTGCACGACATAATGGCTCATTTTACGTCAAGTGAATACTTGTGTAATAGAAAAGCAGACACATTTCAGAATTTTTTTAAATTTTGATATTCCATATTAGGTACTGCTGGGTAGAACGTCCGGTAAAGTGTATCGCATAAAGCTTAGTTCTTCTCAAGTTTCTCCGCATCCGTTCAAATTTGCACATCAAGAACTTGACTGTAAACTCTCCAAAAGTTATTCAGTAAGTTGTTTCAGTAAGAAGGACACGCTCGAGATAACAATTTGCATACCAAAGCCGCGTAACACAATTTTTAATTCTAAAATCCGTGCGGAAAGAAACACCTCATAGTATGCGCCATTCTTCACTAGTGGTCATGGCAAATTTTTCCGGCGAAAAGACAGCATCTAATGGATGCACAAGAGCTACCAATACTGCGCAATACTGCAAAAACACACTTTTGCTTAAGCTCACTTTAAACAATCTACCTTCCACATTTGTTAGTGCAGACGAAATTTCGAAGGGCTAAGCACAGGTGTTCTTCTAAAAAAACTCTTCAGCAACGCACGTCTGACTGTGTTAGAAGTGAAGCTCAAAATTTCCGAAATCATAGGCAAGTGTTACCACCAGCGCACGGCAGACAAGTACTAGTTTTGGGGTTTGAGTGTGCAGACATCTTGCTATTCCATTGACTTGATTACTTGTGTCCAAAGTTAAGAACGATGGCCGGGCTAGCTAGGCTGGTTTGTTTAGCTGACTAGCCCATCGTGATTTCCCGGACAGCTAGTACCATGGATCACTGTGAGCACCTAATTTTGAGCAAACCCAATTCATCTGCATCTACCAAGGCACAAATTTCAATTCCACTAAATATTGTATCATCACTTTGTATTCTTGGCCTCTCTTTACAAATGATCCAACGCCGAATAAAAGGTGCTGAGATAACACTTTATCTCCTTAAAGGTTTAATCCAGGATCTCGACCATTCAAGTATTTGCCTTCGTTTCTGAAAGAGCAATTTGTCCGCCATATATTAGTGTCTTATCTCGGCATCCATGCGAATACGAACGTCGTTTTCACACGACACGTGTAACAAAACGTCACACTTCATCCTTTGCTTAAACAAAACCAACTGAACTTTGCCCTCATGCGGGACTTAACCCGTAATTGTTTGCCGGTAACGACTAACATGCGTCATTTAAGAGCACAATAAAGTGGATCGGTGAGCAGTGACCAGATTAAGTCCAGCAAACATGCACTGGGGGAATGAAATTTATAGCATATTGCGCCTCCATCACAATAAGCGCGATATTTCGAAATGTCTATGAACACACGTCAAAATTTAACGCAAATTCAGTGGAAAGTCGGTTGATTAAAAACTGTTGGGAGTTAAGGTAACCTTAAGTTAGATAAATCTACTTAGACCATCTAGTATAACCTTAAGTTAACAATCTCAGCAAAATGCAAGACAAACGAGTTATTCTGATAAAGTTCCACGCTGTGAAGCTACAAGCTTCTAGTTCAGTTGTCGCTATAGACACTGCGCCGACTAATATCGTGTCTTTTCCAAATTTGCAATCCTTCTGGATGGCCATATTAAATTTGGTTGAGTTAACACTCTATTTCACTGTATTTCTTCACTGATACTTCCCTCCAAATCTTGGAACTGGATGTATCGTGAATCATGCTTAAATTATTAGACAAAATATCACTCTGGTGTGTGCTACCTATACGAAAACTTATTTCCTTGGCTTGTTGAAGAGCTTTAATCGAAGAAAAATGCTTACTGGTCTTTCGAAAATTCCCGTTGGCTGCTTCTTTCTATTACCATCTAACGTACCGCTGGAACTGATTATACCTTGTCATGCATAAAATAAGGTATTGTGGCATAGTTACGCCCTTGGTGTTAACATAGCTGCCGGATGCTTACATGGGAATTCACTTGGCCTGATCTGTTATTCTCTGATCCAGCAGACCAGCTAATCAGTTGCTCTCGCCGGTGTGTGTAACACCCCACGGAAATCATCATAGGAAATTGCCAAAGAATAGTTCGCTCCAACTAGGTGCTGTTCTCACGCAAACGTCAAGTCTACCCCAGTAGCTTCCTATTACGCCAATGACTTAAGCAATCAGAAGATTTTGCATCAACCCACATACTTCCTCACTAGCAAAGGACCGCTGTAAATACAAGAATATCGCTTTCTTCTTTGGTACTGGATACTGTCTCCCAGCCCTACAAATTAAAGCTAAAAGTTTGGATGAGGTTTCGCCTTGTAAGTGAAGCCAATCTGTGCTGAAAAACCGAGAAGTACGGTACAGCTACTTCATCCTTATTTGGAACAATCACTAGTACGTATCTCACAAAACTCCAGAGAGTCCTGAACCCGTGACCCCCGGGTTAGTAGTTTGAAACCCTAATCGTTCGGCCATTAGCGACTGATCAACAATCTGATTAACTCGCACTTTAAATGTAGCGCCGCCCGTCCTTTACTCACGGGATCCACATCACGTAGTCGCAAATGTTGGCTGGCTTCCAAAGCCATGATTTCTCCGCTGGACGTTTCACTCATTTTCACCCTATTCAAAATATCGTCTGCACTGACAAACGTAGTAGGTAGAATGTTTAAAAAGAGCATGGGCATAAGCCTATTCAATGCTAAAATGCTCATCAATATCACGAGTGATATACTTAGTATAGCATTTGTCTGGTTGAAGCATGTTTGTTCTGCATGGGCTAAGGACATTACTGGCTCAACCAGAAGTGAATATCAGCCAATCTGCAGTTCTTTCGTACCACTAGTACTGTTCACTTTTTTCTTCAATGCATTCTAGTCTGTATTAGAAAACTTTCACCTTTGATGTGGATAAATTCAGTCACTCTGAAGCATTATCTGGACTAATTTAGTCGTAAACTTTGTTACATTCAACCGCGGAATATGCCGACATAGTTATAGAAACTAGCAAATTTCTGCAAAATTTTGCATTTCTCTGTTCCATATAGAGATGTTTAGTGTAGAGATTACCAAAACACTCCTAAGAATCGAACGCTGACTAAACTAAATCTCCCAAAAATGTCTAAAATAACCAGTGGGTTCTTTCATTTCATTTTGGCTACCCTTAAGGAAGGCCATTTGAATTAAGATTGTAAAAGACAAAAAATGACTTCCAAAATGACACTTAGCTCAAACTTATTTTAACATTTAATGAGGTAACATTTAACAGGCTTTTTTAATTTGGTGGTTGTTATTAAATGATACCTTCTGTAATGTGGTTGGCTGCTTGTTTAGGCTGATATCAAGAGATTAGGCAATGGCATACAAGACGTATGATCACGCTTTAGACGCAATTCTTACTGTGGATACGCGCTGTTGCTTCTAAGCATAAGTTACAAAGTCTATGTATGGTGATGAAGTTAGCTGACAAGTGCTTCTGTGGCCTAATTGTAAAGTATGGTATTTCTGACCACGTGGATTTGCAACATAAGAGCGTATAATCAGGGAATGGTGAAGAAAACGAAGCGAGCACGGTTTATGGAAAAGATCAACCAACACTTTACGATAATTCGCATTCGTGATTTGTTGCAAAAATAGACGCACATACTAAACCTGCTGACATCAAAAATATTCTGACCTTGGTAAATCTGAATCCACGAAGAATAAAATGAGCCAAAAAATCATCCATCAAACGAATGCATCTAGAATTTAGTTCTCACTGATCAAAGCGACTTTACTCTAGACTAATTAGATAGAGTGCCTAGTGGCCGTTGATATGTTTGCTGTGCTGGGCAGTTTGGTTGCAAGCCTTCCACCGCCAGTCGAGGTGGAATAATCGGTGCGTTGTAAGTGAAAATGCCAAGTTTCCAGAAATCGAATTAATGGGTGCTACTTTAAGCTGCAATATTTAGTGCTCGGAAGAGCAGTTTCATTCTTCACAACCATTCCTCCGCGACGTGTATGACAGCGTCAGATAAAGTTTCAGCAAAGACAGCAACCATCTGGAGTAATAATTGTCTTCGGAACAAATGGGTGGACATGCGGTCATTAAGTAACATCCGGGAAGTGTTAACCGAAGATCGAGGACCGATATTTCTGTACCTACTTGATAGCTCTTAATAATGACGAAAGAACTAGCTTGGCGGTGCCTATTGGACCTGATGTCTTTAGTTGATTCACAGTGTTTTCTCAAAACATCTGAACTTTGCCCCGGCGGACTAAAAGAACAGACTCTGCCCTTATTGAAAATAACCAGGGAAATATTCTGAGAGAGCCACATACCAACGACTACCCCACAGTGTTGTAGAGCCGAAAGAAATTAAACTTTAAGACAGTTGCTTTTACAATAAAGGGCTTTGGCAAATTTATGTGAAAAAAATATTTTTTTGTGAAAAAGATCCTTAAAACAGTGTTTTATGAAAGGTTACATATCCCCTCTCCAGAATACTCACCTGTATCTCGATGTGCGTGTCAGTTTGGCCATCAAATTTTAAGGTCATTGACTGTTCACCGGAGAATTTATTAGATTCAAAAAGGTCTAAAGTTTTTTTCCGTTTAAATGAGAAAGGCCTGTAACATGCTGCCTTTCTCCTAGGCAAGCTGAATAGCATAGTAACAAAATGTTTTGTCCAACTCAACCTCACAACCACCCAAACGGCCACTTTCCCACATAACATTTTAACTGCAACGAATGTTGAAATACTTTCGTTCATAATAATCACGGAAACAGAGTTTAAGCGTCTGTAAACCTGACGGACTTTACCAGAGCGCAGTAATCTTCCCCTCGAAAATTAATATTCGCACGTCTGTTTTTCATAAAGTTTTAATCTGATTCGGAAATTTTCGACTGGTTCATAAAATATGCATTCACACATTAATTTTAATCTTTCCCGAATACCGGCTTCGTCCCGCCGGTAGCATGGAAAAGTGGTGTTAGGATGGGTTGATGTATTTCCGTCGGGTTGCCAGGGTGAAGGGTTTAGTTTATCTGCTTGTATAATATGACAGACATTCCTCCACTAAGTAGGCCATTTGTACTCGTGGGCACAAAGGCCTGAGGAAGTAACAATTTTTGTGGTTATATCAAAACAACAAGTAGCGTTCTTGGCGAATCGGAATAAATTTCATAAAACCCGCATGAAGCCAAATCCTGAAAACTACTGGATGAACTCCTTCCAGAAATATAGTTCCGTCACAGAAAACGTAAAACTTGATTCGAGGTAAGTAAATCAGAGAGAGAGAATGATTTGCAAATTACATTAAATTAACCTTCAAAGTAATAACAATTACTTAAATTGTGATATTTTACTCTGTCCAACCCAACTTTCAGAAATCCCATGTGCAAAATAAGACATGTATGTTGTAAACTGTCCCAGTCTTATACCGACTGAGATGTACCACGTAAATCACACTCTAGTCCAAATAACACCCCTGTTAGTATGGGAACGAAACACACGACCAAAATGCTCCACTCTCGTCTAAATGTAGAGTGTTATCAGGGAGTATCTACCAAATGGGACTTTCCGAAAACCCACACGTGTGACAAGGTAAAGCTTCCAAATCAGAAAGATGTTTTGTTTTCAAAACTCGTCAAGCAATCCTCCACCTCCTGGCATAGTACACTTATCTGCAAAATTTGAACAGCCTCTTACATGACAGTAAGTCTACAGCAATTGTCCCCAATAGGTGGGCGGTTTTCTGGCTCCAAACTTACATACGCAAAAGCTGCCAATTAGGGTTGTGGGTCACGCCTATTGTTAAACCGGTTTTCACAGTAACAGCAGGAAAAAGGTGAAGCATATTCTTAGTAAGTTTTGCTCAGACAATTTGAAAACGCTTTGCTCCTGTGATGCACAAAGATACAGATATCTCCATGGTTATATATACATATTTATATATATAATGGCTTTTGCTGTTTAGATCAAGCATTCTGTAATGTTTAGCTGAACATTATTGCGTGACACAATTTAAAGTAGAGAAGAAAACAGGATGACTGTTTTTTCATCGGAAAATCTGTCCGACATAGCACCTTTACCAAGTAATAGGCAGATGGAAACATGTTGTCCAGATTCAAGCAAAAAGCTCAGAAATTGTTGGCTGTTTACCTGTAAATTATCATGGCTGTATTACAACAATGAATCAGATTCACTGACTCCTCATAAAAGAACCCTCCAAAAGAAATCACCTTCCAGAAAAAGGAAAGCAGCACTGTACGTCAGCCGAGACCCAGTCTTAGGCTATCTTGAACCGAGAGACTACAGAGGGCTAAACCCCATTCTACCTTCAAGACTGGTGCTTCTGGGGATTACCGTATTTAGTAAATACGTCCATGCCTTGTGTCAACAGGTAGCACTTATGAACGCTGACAATAGGAAGTCAAAATAGTTACTTACTACAGTAAGCGAAGCGGCCACTCAGGACAGAGCATCAGTTGAGTGACAATGTGATAACGAATGCAAACAAGGAAACTGCCTTACATCAATCTTAATCACTGGTTTTAATTTTTAAAATATAACTGCCCACCTACGATGTTTTTCCCCCAAACGGAAGAATAAAGAAACAGGTAGTCATTAAAACGTTCACTTGAATAATAGATTTACAAGTATGAAGAGATTCAAGGTCAACATCCCGGGCCATTCAGTAATTTGCTTCAAGCAACTCAACTCGATCCCTACTCGCTGCGACGTTTTCCGATTGCAAGTTGCTGTCATCATAAGCCCATGGTTGCTCCTCGCCTGAGGCAAATAACAAATAGAAGACGACTGCACAAAATTGGCTTAATGCAGCCAAGCCAAGAGCCACCCGCCAGCCATTGTGAATCTCCAATCCAAATTTATGGACAACCACTGTTGCTATCAGAGTAGACAGGATACCTGGAAAGAATGGACAGATAATAGTAGGATTTAAAGCAATAAGAATAAAATTCCAGGCGAGTAACTCCATTTTTGCACCAAAATTTGTTCAGATAATAAAAACGTTTTTTTAGTGGAAGAGAGTAGTGCATGGAAACAAACCAAAACATTTCATTGGGTTTACCCTCCGGAAAAAAAACGCTTTGGAGGTAGCGGTTGACACCATAAAACTATTTTATTACATTTCCAATATTACATTTTCAAAAAACCGTCTTGCAGGAGATGATCTTCTACCTAGAGATTACTTAAAGAACATGAAGCTTACTATGGGATTTTCCTCTCATCCATTTTGTTTGAACAAGATCAACATTGTCTCAGTGAGCAATATAAGCTTTATTGTTCAAATAACCCGGGAAATGTAATTTCAGGTCCACCGGACACTGGATTCCTGAGTGGACAACACATTAAAAGTTCGCGCGTTTAGAATTTTTAACTTCATGTAGCTGCTGTATTTACGAAATTTTCCCACAAATTCTGCCGAAAAACTAAGGTATTTCATCAAACATTTGTCCTAGAACATGTTTTTCGGCTATCGCAAAATAAACGTCTGAGTTACCGTTTCCGAAAGAGGCACAGTGACACAGATTACATCGTGTGGGTGAGTGGTATATGTACATGCGTTTGAACGTCCACCAACCGAATACAATATTTCACATCCTTATACAGAAGCAGGTTTCTTATGATGAGTGCTCGGAAATATCATTCCCGAGAAAATCTTTCTGATCCGTGGATTTTTCGAGCTTTCATTTAATATCAGCTCGTTGCTGTTGAGCAAGACGTTGGCCATACATGAAATCAGATGGAAATTTCTTGGTTCAACAAAATCATTCTAGATTTTTGTTTTTTATCCTGTCATGTTTACTTGTGTCAGCTCACAGATACCTTCAAACTGCATTTGTGTGCTCCCAACCAGTAGTTGTTTAGTCACATTTTGAAAGACGGAGAGGCTATGGAGAATTTTCCAAAATGATGGCCATGGTAAACAAATTTTTAGTATACCGGAAAAATTATGACACAAGGCTTTTCAAACCAGCTGAAGACATCTCAGAGTTATCACTTTTTCGTCTTACACCTGAGAAGAAATTGTTAAAAATTATGCATATTCCACATGAATCTGCTTCTTTATCTCTTAGTACATGCTGAACGTTTGATGTGAAGGATAACTGGTAAAATCTGCTGGCAACAAACAATACAACTGACTTTAATCCCGTAGAACAACCACAGAGGCAAACCCACCACTATATTTCTGATACAGTTAATATAGCTACGCTATCAGGTGTATAACGTGTTTAAATTGCGGCAGCAAACGCAAGTTCCGCATACCTTTGTTTTAGTTTTCAGGGTCGAGTTAACGTGAGTGTTCAACAACGGTCTTTTTCGCTGCTTTTTCAAGCAGAGACGGAGAAAATTAGGCAGCACCAATGAAGAAGATAAGTGACCTATTGACTTGGTTTGTGTGCTTTACTTTAGTGACGAATAATGCAATCGGACCGATGTCACCACGCGGTGGCCAGAGTGATATGCCAGCACATTTGTTTGCGCAATTGATGGTTATGCGCACTCCGCGAAACAGTTAAGATGCCCAGTGTTGTGGGAGAGGACCTGGAAGGTCCTCAGCCAAAGTAGCTGTCTCAAAGGCCTAACAATGGAGAGCACAGAGAACCAGAATCATCCAAATTTCACAAAACACGTTGCCAAGACTGACTGGTACATGTCGTATTTCGAAAGCTGTGACAAGTTATCAATCACATCATGACAGGTTTCGGAATCTTCCAGCATACATAGTGGCACACTAAGTGCACAATACAACGACACTCCAAAGTTTTACTCACCTGTAAATGTGCTGACGCTGTTTGCAAATCCCATAACCAACCCGGAAAAATTCGGTGCCAAATCGATAACGTTTACTGCATAACCAGCAACTGCCAGACCAGAAAAACCTGCGGATCAAGCGATGAACCTCGTTAACACTTACAAGGTTGTCGGGTGTAATACGCGTATTAATGATGTTCATAAAGCCAAAAAAAACATTGGATATTTGACCACATGTTAAATTATGTTATGCGATAGTGTGGGTCTAACAGAAAGCCCCAAGAGATGCGCTGGCGAAGATCTCGCTGAGACTCTTGCGAAGTAATCATTAGCATCCAAGTCGAAAAGCCTTACACTCCTTGTGGCCTCAGCACTAAATTAGCCCTAGAATAAATTTTTTTCATAAATAATTTTCATAGTGATCTAAACTTGCAGGAGTGGCTGGTCAACCGAAAGCCAAAATACTCTTCTTAGAAAAGATAAGATCTATCCAAAGAAAGTGCCGAACGTGACTGTACACTGCATCAGATCAACTTACAATGTCTCTCCAATAAACTACACTAAAATAGAAACGAAACACTAAAATAGCTTCAGCCTCGTTTATGTATGTGGAAGTTAGGTAGTTAGGAGGGACTTTCGTCGATTACATAGCTTACTAACGCTGTCATCCATAAGTCAGACAACTAAATGGTCTAATACATCCGTTTAAATTCCAATGCCTATGATCTACTTTGGTTTGAAGAACTGACTGCATTGGGAAAACGGGTGACAATTTGTGCAGGTTTGTTCTCCGTCTTCCGTCATGCATATCATGCTCATCATTCACTGGGGTGTCTTGCTTCCCCCACAAACCACTAAGGCCGGAAGTTATAAATAATTCTCGGCTGTTTACACGATAATAACGCATACATATACAACAAAATATCGACCGTGGTATGCTGGTACAAACGAGTGAATACAATTATTTCAAATATGATCGAAATATTTACATGTGACATATCTGCAATTTGCGAAAGTCGACAAACCAATGTGACCGATTTTTTGTGTCACATTGAAACCCTTTCCTGGTTGAAATAGCATATACTTGCTTGAGTCAAAATGAATGCTGGCCAGTAGTTCTCAAAGCCTGTGATTTCTGCGGTTGCAGAAAGTAGTACTCTCATATCGACAACACACTGCGCTCACTGAATTTATATTCCGTTAGTATGGCTCGCCAATAAATAATATAATATTTGCTCTCATTTTATAATGGACAAGAGATTAACCAAGGATACTCATTCTGATTCCAGAAAAAGTACCAAACCGAACGAAATGTGTATTCGCCTGAAGGAATTCCATCCAAACTGATCTGCTGCAGCATTCTTATTCAGACTAGCTGACAATGAATAAAAGGCGATGGGAGTGAGCACGAATATTAAAATCTGTGATATTTTAGTTAAGTTTTTGGTGACTGTGGAGAGCAGCAAAAAGTGAAGTTTTATGTATGGAGTAAAGATACATCAAAATTCTACAACGCCGTATGATTGTGCACCAACACTGAATTCCAGAAAGAGGAAGTAATGCCTGTGCTACGTTCCTTGAGCTAAACCTAACAAGGTAAGCGTTAACTGGTGGGAACGAGTCAAAATTTTAGCTGCAACCCATAATGATAAGTCTTCAGATTCTTTGGAATAATATTTTTGGTGGATTCCTTCAACGTCAACTAAACGAGGAAATTATGTTGGAAGGTCCGTGGACCATTTTTGAAGTTTCACATTTTTGTTCACTACCCTCACTGCATTCACACATCTGAATGAATTCAAAATTCCCTTGTCTTTGTTACAAGGTACGTGCTTCCAGGATTTGTCTCCTAACTTGCCTATTATACAGTCAAGGCTGAAGTTGGTGATATGGTGGATTATCAAATTTGCAGTTCGTTCTTCCATCCCCCGAGCAACCTTATTGTGAAGAAGGCTAGCAATGAGGCTTATGGTCTTATAAAAATGCATTTCCATGCTTTTCGCTTCTAATGTGATACCACCGGAAGTTATTTTGTAAACGAATATTGACTACACTCATCAAGCTGACGTTAGACGAAGTAGAATTATTCGCTGTATTTTAGTTCCAAAAAATTAGGCTTGGGATTGTGTATAAATTATTAGTTTGCCTATTGCAGTTTTAATAGAGTTTTTTCATTTGTATTAGGCGTCACATTTGACCTAACTGCCAGGCATCAGTTTTTGAAGTGCTAGACAGAACATATCTACAAGGAATTGAAACGAACTACAGCAGAACCGGATATATTTTCTCCGCTTTATCCAGCTCATGTGATCCCTAATCCAGCGTTCGTGTATCGTCACTAGAAAAGAATACGTGTGCAATGTCTATATAAAAGCTTTTCTTCCCAATCTACCTTCAGGTAAAAATAGAAAATTACAACCCACTTGTGCTTAGTTTTTTTCATCCTAGATTTCGTCCTCAACAAGAAGGCATGCGCACCATCTAGACAGAAGCAAACTCACAATGCACAAGTGATACAAGTTCCATCCACTGGAAGTCTCCTAGGAATTAAGGTGTTGTTTCTGTACATTAAATTTGGATCGCCGTTCAAAATTAACTCTTTCCTTCCAGACAGCTTTTAAGAAACATTAATAAATGTTTTGCGAAAGACTCACTGGGAATAATAAGAATATTAAGAATAAAGTTATAAACAATGATCGGTGTTTAATTTTCACTCTTTTTAAGTTAAAAAACAGGCCGATGAACTTACTTATATCATCTCTTACCCACAGCAATTATTAACATGGGGCACGCATCGGGTTGTAGGCCAAACACGAATGCTACGCCAGTTATCCTTGGTAGTCTGGAAAAAAACCCGGTTGAACCGCTGCACCTGAAGCCACCCGGCCTTCCCTTAAATTCACCTAACAAGTTTTACAAGAAAATACGCCACACTTACTGCTCACAAACCTTGTTTCACAGTGCTGTGGCAAAACGTTCACAAACTGATTCGTAAAAAGATCGACTAAATGCTGGTCAGCAGCCGACAAACTTACTCTCAGCCACCAAAACTTAAACGCAAATCCGTGCAGAGGCATGCTGCTGGTTATTAGTTCCCCTAAGCATAATTAAGTTCCAATGATCGTAAATTTAGAGGTAGAAAAGCATGGGAATTTACAATAGTCACTGCCTTGAGTGTCGTGTTCTTTGGCAACCATTGAGCGTCCTGAAAATCAACGGGGTCATGGTAGTCAGTAATAATGTAGGTTGTTGCAAATGTCAGTTTCACTCGAGTATACATTCAGACACGTCCTCAGTTAGTCGCTGTTCTCAACTTGCCCTTAATCTTAGCTCCGTACAAACCATCGCCATTTATTTATCATAAGTTTTTCATAGGTTTCTAAAGAGTCTCAGCTTTTATAAAATTAGAGTCCGTCATTTACTGTTAGTCTACATCCATGAAAAATCACACGGCTCTTATCATGAGATCTAGTGCCGTGATGATTTGCTGTGGAGAAAGACCCTGACATAAAACCTTTCGGTTGAAGCCCCAAGGGACTGATCCGAGAGATGATGGTTTCCATTTGGAGAACTTGGAGAACTGTTCAGATTGCCATCTGTAAGAAGACACCAACAAACCGGGGTGAACGTAAAGTAGAGGCTGGGTATTACTGTCCACTATCGAGTGCAGTGTACACGATAAATAAAGGCATACGTTTCTTCTAACGCGTCCGCGAGGTAGTAGAAGGGCATCCGTTTGCTCAAATCGTAGGAGGCTACGTCGGTCTGGGCTTTGAATAGGTGGCCCAACATGAACAAATGATACAATGTGGCCAGAAAATAGTGGCGTTTGCACTACGTAACGCCACCAAGTTAGTTCGAGGGCTACGAAACGTTTCATACCTTAACGGCACATCCCACGTTAGTTTATGCGGCAAACTTTTGCTTCCAGCTGATTGCTGACTACCCGAATGCCTCCAAATTCTGAGTCCGCTAGTACTGATAACCCCATAAGTCATGCACAACCAATCTCCCTGGTGTAGAACTTTGCGTTGCGTTATTATTTCAGCCTTCTGCAAATGCGCTGCAAGTGGAAATCCCAATTATCAAGCGCCATTTCTATCTCAAAGGTGTTTGCTTTCAAACATGGACCGGATGTGCACCTAACATATAGGCACTACCTGGTTGGCAAAACACACAAGAGACACTGAAAAATGACAAAATCTCAAGTAAAATTGTTGTGCTCTAAGAAATTGAAAAACTCAACTAGTTTATTGCAAAATCAGGTTAATTATTTAAAAAATCCGAGTAGTTTTACCGGTTCAGAATCTCTAATCGGGGATCAAAATAATCCTGAATTGGCGAAATAAAATTGTTTGCTAAATAAGTTTGTTTTAACAGGAGACGCAACTGGGTCCCAGCCGAATATATCATTTGTGGTATTCTCCATCTGAATGTGCGGCACAAATGCCTCATTTTCTAGTTTGGACAACATTCGAGATATCACAACACATTGTCTAAGCAGAACGCGCTGATCATGAGGTTGCTGGAAACACTCCGCCATCCCACATTCGCTTTCGCCTTCTAGGGGCTTATCAGATAGGTTTAGTCTGGGAGTTTCCGTTAGATCTATGATCTCCCTTAACCCAAACTGAATGACGTTTGCGACACACTCATTTGTAAACTAAGTTGGCGTTAACTGCTGAATTCTTGGTTGACTCGAGGAGTTCACCTACCTAATGAGCCCTAAGAGTGAAACCGGTTATACGCTGTTGAAGAGGTTACTGCAGCGTTATGAGTAACCTGCCTCGTTAGGCTGGTAATCTTTTGTGCTCATG
Source organism: Opisthorchis felineus (assembly GCA_004794785.1). Taxonomy (NCBI): domain Eukaryota; kingdom Metazoa; phylum Platyhelminthes; class Trematoda; order Opisthorchiida; family Opisthorchiidae; genus Opisthorchis; species Opisthorchis felineus. Next base: position 496,629 of record SJOL01006477.1, read on the forward strand.
CTGTTAGTACCCTTGAAGCCCCAATCAACATATCCAATGTTAGCCTCACACAGAAAAATTAATAACCCACATAACTAGGATTCCACAACACGCCGATAACCCACTGTTAGGTAAATATCAATTTCTAACGGCTTAGTCATGCGAGTTGTTGTTTGATAACTGCATTTTATGGTATGCATTCAGTTGACGAACACAGTCTCCATGATTGATCCTCAACCGCTAGTATATTCTACTGTGTCTTGGCAGCGATAACAATAACAGCATGATGTGACTAATAAAGACAGTTCGCAAATAAATTCAACTAAAGCAGGAACCTTGTTAATATATGGAGTTCCCGGGTGAAAGAACGTGGACTTCTTTGAGGAATGAAATATAGGGGAAAAACAAACGATCCTGATTGGTTCAAATTTGAAGCAAATTAACGTACAACCATTTCCCTGAATAAATTAGCCTAGTTTGTCGCATGTTCTAGCAAGGTTTTTTCGTTAAACCACCAGAGAAAACGCAGTATCCGGCCCTAATTACAGCTCGGTAACTTTTATAGTGTTCATACAGTGTTTATACAGTGTTCCAGTGGCCTATCTGGGAAAGCACCAAACAAAAACAGAGATCTTGACTCAATATCACATCACACCAAAAACTGAGTAGCTGTGCAGCTCGGTAATGAACACAGTTCCCTTTAATGAAGCGGCCATATAAAACAATTATCATGCTGCCGACTTTGCTACTGAATAACTGTTTGCAGATTTATTGGTGGACTTCCAGCAATCTTGTTGATCAAGAAAATATATTTAAATTCAGCCGTTAAAAATTCTGGCATTCCCATCAGTCATCGCAAGAACCATGGGCCTTCAGCAAACAGGGTCTGCATCTGTGGCAGTCCATTTTTCGGATACTTTATGAGAGATAACCTGACATAAGCTCTCACCTGTACGTTGCATTTTCTTGTCGTGTTACATTGACCCATAGAAGTCCCGAAGGTAGCGTTCTTGGCTGAGAGAGATAGCATCTGGAGGGGAGTATTCGTAGACAGAGTTCATAACAAGTGGTCTGAAGTTTCGGAACACAAGGCCAGTTCAACACCTCAGAATGCTTGACACATGGTTTCCAGAAGACTGAATACAGTGGTCAAATTCCTTCACTATGCCAGCTCCAAGTGACATGGACGCATAAACCTGACCCAGTTTCCATTCGTGAGAAGACCTCCAGAGTTACGTCTGTCACCCCAAACACACTGGCGTGTTTCTACACAGTCAAACTTTTGTTATATTTCCAGTCATAGGTTTCTCTTGGTTATCTACATAATTGAATATCCTATTATATGGACACTAAATGGTTAACCAGTGGATATGATTTGTTTGAATTCACTGACAAGGACCTCAACATTTGCGCGCGGCAATTTGCTATCCAAAATAGGGCGTTCCCGACCTGTTTATCAGGATTTTTTTCCAGTGACACCTGATTCACACGACTGGCTTATGAATGCATTTTTTGGTCGGTCGCCGGTTTGTTCGCTGAGGTAGGCGATTTAACTACAAACTTTCCATCAACAATCGAGGTGATGTCGTCCGTGCGTTGTTAGGGAGCGGAATGTAGCGGTATATCAGTGGTTGTGCGTTAAGCAGTGGTGCGTATGTGGTAATGTGCATGTTGTTTGACAGGGCTGACCTGTGATGATAAGTTGTTCCTTCAGCCGATCTATTACCGGTGTAACAGCGCATACTACTGATGAGGAATGCGAGTAGTCCGTGGTCTTCCCGAAATTCCTCCCCGCGTTTAATGGAAGGAGAAGTTTATTACGGAACTTGTGGAACTGCTTTGCAGTGTTCGCTTACAATTGCATGACAGTCAATGAATATCCGTTAAAATTTAAGAAGACGCATAAGAATTTTCAGTTTTGAAAAACTGTGCATATGAGACATTTATTTTCCTGTCCACTAGTTTGTAACTGCTTAGTTGGTGTTTGCTAATAAACGAGTTCGATTCCTTACGCCTGTATCCTACTTGGGTAGTGACAACGTGACCTTATGGCTCAACCTCTTCTGCACTTGTACATTGTTTGGTACTCGATTAAGTTCCGTACTAGAAGATTCTGTGTTCCAAGGTGCGACTCTCTTGGATGTGGTTCCATGAAAGTTAGTGCTTCTTGATTCTTTAATCACGTGGTTGGCTGTCCCCAAGTATTCTGCGGAGAAACTAGGCCCTTGCATGTGGAGATGCACAAGTTGAATCTAGATTAATTTAGATGTTGATCAAATCCATCTCGGAGTACCATGCTCCCAGAAACTTCCTTCCGTGTCTTATTTTTCGTGGGCCAAGTTTCCCAGGTTGAAACATTGCCTATCTATTTCTTCATGTGTGGAGAACAACGACAAATGGTCGTGCCTTCCAATTGTGTGTGTTATTTTATTCATGCGCACAGATTCTTGCCAGTTTGGCTAATACAGGACTTGTTGCAGTGAGTGAAGTTGATTCGGTACATCACGATGTCCCTCTGAGATTTGTCAGGGCTTTCCGTCGGTTTTGAGATCAGTTTCCGTAAAGTAGCACTTGGTTTGTGGGCTACGAAGATTAATCTTTCATCTAATAATCTGTCTGTGAGTTCAGCTATGTTCTTGAATTAAGGTAGAACTATCCATCTAAACGTTTTTTGCTGAAGTTGGGGGGTTGAGGTTGGTATCCATTGTTCGGGAGTATCGCGAATAAAAGGTTCTATTCCTTCTTCCTCAGTTCTCTGGCGCTAAAGTATCTGAACTATTTTAAATAATTTTGAAATCCAGCGGCTTTAGTTGTATACTTGATGACTAAGATTGTAGGTCAGCTAACAAATCAAAGTCAATCTTCTTCACCCGATCTACCAACATTCTCTACAATAACAAATACAGGTTGTTTTGGTGATGTGAAACAGAAATTTAAACCTGTGTTCCAAGATGCAGGAAATTTTGAAAAGAAGTAAAAATGTGAAAACGAAATGTGCGCAAACAGAAACTATTGTGACCTGCGGACCTTATAATGCAATAAGCTGTGATAGCCCCCTTTATGGTAACCATTTTTGGCCAATAAATCCGTGTATGCTACACGCAAGAAGCCTAATGGAAATTGAAGTTATCATGCGCATCAATGAGAGTAACACCAGTTCCCAAAAATGAACTTGTTTGTCAAATCCCCACATCCGTTAACTGAGGTGATGCTCGAAAATGGAGGCAATAACTAGTAGGAAAGAGTCCCATACTTGTTCATCAAAAACATTCAACGTGCTCGCAACTCGAAATATTTACACAGAATATGGCTAGAAGATGACAGCCCAAGCTCCATTAGTATGAACAGCCCCAGTTTGAAATCTTTTTGCGCGATCAAAGAAGGATCACGTGGACTCCATCTCGGAAGGCCCACAGCACGGATAACACCAACACTTCCACTATGCTATCACTGACAAGCAACCAGGCAAGACTGAGATTTTGGTGACTTCGCTCGTGAACACTCACCGAGTGATAGAGAAAGAAGGACAGTGGCATACAATTCTGTAGGAGCAAATCCGAGCGCAATGAAAAATACCCCTTTGAGTCCGAATCCTAAACCAGCGAAAAGTTTCCGTATCGTTGTTTGTGAAAGACTTGTCCTGTTTCGTAGAAAGTCTGCAAAAACTCCACCTTTAAAGAGAAAAATAGGTTATGAGTTAGTTATGAATTAGTTAGAAAGAAAACGAATAAAACAAAGAGGAAATTCCAAAACATTCAAAAGTCCGATTACGAACTTCAGGTGATATTTCTATGGAGAAAATGACCGGTAACAGAAGCTTTGCATTATTTGATAAGTAGCATATCGTACCTTGCAAAGCTCTGGATGTTTTTTTCAAAACTTATCGCCATCTGGCAAACGATGAAACCGTTTTTTTCATTATTTAGACCTCTGCGATTTTATGGATGAACTGGTCCTGAAGCGGCTGTCATACTCAACAATAGCTCAAGCAATAGGGCCAAAGCGTTCAAATTTCACATGGTCGAGGTCAACTGATGCATTCTAGAAGGCCATTTAACACAGGCCATCTTTACAAAAATTTATGACAACCCGTTTAACCTAGCTAAATTGTGTCAAAAGTACTGTTTGGAATGCTTTTATACGAATACACTTGTTCGAGCAAATATAATAAACCAATTATCAGCCTTCTGACATACTGACATATTTGACAAATTGATTGTATCAAACATAAACATATTCATTATTCACATCACCATCTACAACATCATCGCCCTGGCCGTCAATGCCATCATCGTCTGCACTTCGACACTGGTGTTTAACACCAGTGTTCTTTATTCTAAATGTCAGTTTACCTTAGAAAAGGTAAAGTTTGCATACCAGGCCAAGTGAAATCACGAGGAGACATGTCTTTGGCTTGCAACAAACATCCAAATTTCCGCTCTTTCAGTTAAGAGTCAGATCTTGTAGTCTGTCTAACCATTTATAAGGAAAAAGGCATGTCGTTTGTATTACTGATAAGTAAGGCATCCATGGCCCGTTTGTATCTTTCCACCAACTCATACGATTTACGTTTCGTGTCCAACCAACTCTGAATCTAGCAGAGGAAACTGATCCTTTTGTTAGCTGGTGAGTTGACGTGCACAGGACAAGATTGAGTCACCACGCGATGTGATGTCATCTCAACGTTTACTACTCACCAAGTTAACGAAAGAACTTGTGCCGAATATATCGCTGCAAGTGACGAGCCTCAGCTAGAAGTGACCACATCTCTCGACCACTCGAAATCCTCCCCCCAGAGGAACCGAGCTTAGCGGCCAGACCAAAATAATACCCGCACTATATACCGATAAGCAGGACTTAATGGCTGGAGCCATAAATATTCCTTCCACGAGTAGGTACGCTTGAACTTTAGGAATCGTGCTATTATATTATAAGTCAAAATAGCATCAGGGCTCTGACAGCCAATGATCCATGTAGAATCCTTCACCACTGAGCTTCCCGTGGTCTGTAGCGGGCCATACTATTCCGGAACCAGCCTGTTGCCCCGGGTGAGCCAAATTCTAGTAGACAACAAAAGAAGAGGGATTTGTCCCTTAATCCTTAGTGGAAAATACAAAGCAAAGCCATTACAAGCAACTTAGTGCCATTTAATAACTATATTGCCCTTAAATGACTCTAGAGTCATCGGAACTTCGAGTTCACCATCCGCGAACTTGGTTATGTTTGGAAATCAAACTGAAAAATGGAGGGGGACCAGTTGAAGGATTCCACAAAATAACCGATCCAATGGTGCAATTCCTGTGCTCTATGGGACATGCAATTTTGTCATCAATAGTTCCATACAAATTAGAACTTTTGAGGGTACTTTTCATGAGATAACTAAAACATTTTGCGCTGTCTTAGACAATCTCCCTTCTCCTAGTTATTCTATTTTATTATTGAACCAGCTTCCGAAAGGCATACATTGTTACTGGTTGTCGGCCAATGTCAGCCGATATCTACCGGAGACCCATGAAACTTGACTGTATCATTGTATGTCATTTGTCCGACAGATTTTGTTAACCTATTTTGCGAGTAGAGGCTTATACGTTTTGCATGGTTGTAAAAACCGTATCCCAGATGAGAGTAAGTTGTTTTCATCATTAGGGTAGTAACACTTGCAGAAAAAGGTTTTTACATTCTTATATCTCCCAGTAATCAATACTGCTTTTGCTGGAAAATCAGTGTACCAATAAGCCTATAATTGTAGCGAGTTACACTGCTCACTGCCGATGGGATTGCGTTAAATTTGTGTTCTGGTGTGGACCTAATATGAATGATGTCCCTTGGGCTATGGTATTGACTTGAATACGTGAGTCTGTGCTGTACACCTCTTGTCTAGTACCTGACTGCCTGAATCTTCCAGATTAATCAGTACCTACATTGTCCGGTCCGGCAGGTTTACCCAATCTAGCCTCAGTGATCCAGTTCATTGGTCAGCGCGCCAAAAACCACAACAGGTACAATGATATTTGAGCTCTTAGTACCCTACAATAAGCCAATAAAAGCAGCAAAATTGATGTCCATGAGAGTGCCGAAACATATTTTTGTTCAGCGTAGATATAAATATTAATAAGAAATAAGCAGAAATGATAATCATTCCAGTCAAATGGCACTGTTTTCCTTTGCATTATTTGTGCACGTGTCCATTCTCAAGTTTTGCAGAACTGTGTCCACAGGTATTCAGTCAGAAACAGATTTTTGACCGGGTGACCGGAAATGATACCAACCCATCTGAATGTCTAGATTTGCTCATTTGAAACTCAGATAAATCTGGTGAGGTAATGTCTTCAAAACCGCATTGTGGTTTTTGACACATTGGAGGAAAGTCATTCTCACTTCCCTATGTACATAAAGGTGAAAATTTGCCTCGTTTCTAATTTTGTCCGTTAGTGACAGCCAGATACTCTGGGTGTAAGGATCGTAAGACACGATATGAAAGAATTCGTGACTCTGGTAACTATGAGATACGTGAATCTTTTGATAGTAGCGGCGCAATTCGAAAGATCCAGTAATGACGGAGTGAGGTTTTGTAGAAGGATGAAAATGTGAGAGAGAAAGAAGTGAGCCATCGGAAATGTGACTGCTTGAACGAGTGGAGCAACTAAGTCGACCAAGAAGCTGCACCTAACTGTTGCAGCAGCAGTCTCAAACCACATTTATTTATGCATTTCAGTGTTTTACGTGAACTGAGATACAAAATCAACGCTGAGCACGGGGAGACAGCCACTAGTCACATCCGTTAAGAGGATGCCCACAATGCACTGTCAGTTTAGTTGGGATTATCAATGGACTCATGCTCTTCACTATTAGGCTACTCCACTTAGTTTGACTCAGCTTACAAATCAAGTGACTTATCTGCGGGTTTTGTACGGACAATCCGCAGCAATATACAAATGGTCGCTGAAGGCGGCACACGATAGCTTTAATTAAACATAACAAAAAGTTGGGAAACGGTAAGAAATCAGCCATAGAGACCACAGTGCATTATTGCACCAATGAGTGTCTTAAAGTTGTAAATTAAGTTGATCAAAACAACACCTCAATGTCCACTGCAATGTTTATTTTACATCCATAAAGCTCGAATGGACCCAGTTTGCTTGCAATTACTAAACACGGAAACCATAGTAAATGTACGTGGTAGAAGTTGCCTTTTACGTTATAAATTCTAAATAACTCATGCTAAAAAACAGTAATGTACCAGTAGTTTGTTTTGCCCCAGCTGAGATCTATAGATAGTGCCCAGCTGGCCAGGTCCAACATGATTCCTACCAATATCCTTCTGGGTAAGGTTGTGAACACTAAGCTCCAGTCACCAGTATGGAATGAGTGACTAGTCACGCATGTAAAAATTTATGCTATCCAAAATTCTGCGCACGAACAAGTTGGGACATGTTTCGATGTTACTAATAACAGTAGCTGATGTGAATAACGGAAATCCGGTTCGCGAACATCATTCTAAAAATATTTCCGGATCACTCGCAGGCGTCCCTGTGCCATTAATTAGCTGCCACTTGCGTGAGGCTGTCGAAAAAAATTCGGGTATTAAAAAAACATCGATTTTAGAAGTGCTTGCTTTTATACACTTTAATGACCTGGACTTCGTGACCCTGCGATAATCCGTCCATGCGTTTTATGAACGTTTTTAGCTGAATAAGAAGACGAATTCTTAGGTAGCTTAGTGCAACCTGAAAAAGTATCCTCATAAAAGAACTGCCACTTTCACATCCTTTATTCAGGAAAGTTGTAGCACCAACCCATTCATCTCTAAATCAATCTATCATCAACAAGCATAGTTCACCTTAACGCACGGAAAACGCAGAAAATAAAACCATAGTTTCGATAACTCGAATTCCCCCAAAGTATGCTTGTTTGTAGTTCTTGACTCAGTCATGTCGGTTCATCCAGTGTGAGTACTGAGACCTTAGTTTGAATGCAGTAACCGTTGAATCGCTTTGTGAACATGTCGCTAAATGGCATGCATTTATTTCCAAATCACTTTAGTGTTAACAAGACTCGGCTGAATTCCACCAAACTTCCCGTCTATGATATTCTTCAAATAAGCATCCTGCGCAAAGTACTTTTTCACAGCAGAGTACTGAAAAATCCTCGCTAACCCACCGTCTTCAACATGGAATGTAGCTGAAAAGTGGTTTGCAAATTTTGTAGGAGAACAAATACACTGGGGTCCTTGATTTAGCATAAATGTTCGTGGATACTCCTACAGAAGTTTGAACGTTTGGCTACATTTCATTTTTTACATAACACAACAGATGCATTCAACCCAATGATTCAGCCTTAAATTTGGTGTCCCACTGCAAAACTAGACACCTTATGTTTAGTCACAGTTTGGCGAAAAATCCACAGGCAGTTTAAAATTCTTTTTTCCTATACACTAGCAAAAAATGTGCACCTTACCAATTGGACTGAGTCGCATTACCCGAAAACTAAACAGAAGCAGAAAGCTGGAGAGACAACACATAATTCTCCAGTAGCCTGGACACACTTTGGCTACAGACTTTGAATCATTTCTCACCAGCAACAGCTCCATTTTGCCTTATTCTCATTAAGGGAACGACGCTGAGTTTCATCCCTTGGCTGACCTACCAATGGCTTCCTTTCGACCTTACTAAGCTCTGGGTTATTCTCAAAATCATACATCTTCACAAACTCAACAGAATCTTCGTAAGCTGACCATGTGCTTTATGCTGTCACTTAGCTAATGTTGTGCCACTCACTGGAAATCTCATTGTCTTTCATGAAAATAATTACCGTTGGGTAGCCAAGGGTCTGCCAGCACTTGTCATAATTCAACAGTACAAAATTTTCTCAAACTTTGCAAGCATAATAGTAGACTGTATACACAACAAACTTGAAGAAAGGCCATTTGGTCGCTAACACGAGGTGGCTTCAGTGTAACTAGTTCGAAGTATCCATACCGTGAATAGTGTAAAACAAGGGATATCGGTTAACTTAGACAAGGTGCCATTATATTTGGGTTGTATTTTGAAAACTTTTCAAAAGCCTGGCCAATTATATATTCTAAATAATTTTCTAGCCCCAAAGCAATTAGTAGGGAATCCCGCATTATGTTTATCTCGAACAGGAAAAGTTCAGACGCAAGAGAGTGCCTAGCTTTATCTTTCTTATGTTTATTGTGAGCTGTCAACTACATAACTACGTCTGAAAACGTCACTAAGATAGAAAAGGAAGAGCATTTCTATTTGGTAAAGTGTCTGATGTTAGGTCACTGGTATCACAATGGATCAGTAAAGGTGTCCTATAAATAAATTACTGACATGGATTCAACTCCTTGTTCAGGATGCAGTATTATATAATAAACTCCGGTCAGGGCACGTACATTTACAGCACCCACATATTAGTAAATGTTGGTAAGTTTCAGTTGTAAATTATGCCTAATAAATTCTCCTCACGTTCAGAAAAATCGCGGTAGACCTCTATTCTTTACTAATTGTTTGTCACAGTTATGTGCACTTTCAGGCGTACATTCTCAAAAGCAGAGCATAATCTATCAAGGTGAACATAAGAGTGTATCTAAATTCATCCAACTTTTTTAGATGTAGCAAGGACAGTTTTCTGTACAGCATCAGATAACACATCACCACTAGTAAACAGCTGAGTTACAGAAAGTAACCGATTTCCTGGACTAACGTGATGGTTGGCGAAATTTTTACATGCAGTAGATTCGGCTGCTGTGCTGTAACATGATTGCGGGGGAGCCTTTTTACTTAAAAAACGGAGAAGAAGCTTAAACCAACGCGTTATATGGGCTTCTGGCCTCGAGAAAATGCCTATTGCTTGTCTAAAGCGGCACATTCCAAAACATGTAGAAGGGAGGTCGGATTCTCCGGATACGAAATGTAAGGCTGAATAGTATACAGCTGAATGTGATTTAGCCTATGAGAGATCCGCAGATTTCAGTGCCACCTACGTTGTTCTTTTCTCCCCAATGAAGCAATTCGTCTGAGTGCACGGCGTTAAGTGCACTGTATTTCAGATTTCTGGGCCAGTGACTACAATGGATGCCAAAATTTGTGGAACTAAGCCACCAAGTTGTTGTTAACAACTCAAATTCCCTTAAGGACAAGAAGGGACCAATTTGTGTGCTTCGTTTGATTACTTTCAGTTGTGTTGCAAAGATTTTTCTATGGCTGAAAACTTTGACCCAATGTGCCGCCAAATGACTGACGGCTTTTTGCTGTTTTACCACTACAAATCGAATACCAAGCTAACAGTTCGGCAACACTTCAAGCTTGTACTGTTTTATTGTCTGAAAGTTCAAAGTTCTGATAAAAATACAACCTGAATCATGACATGAGGTATGCGAACAAAATATTTAGCAAAAGTACAACGGTAGGACAGTACGAACTATTATCTTCAGTTGACAGCAGCTTTTAGGTCCTTTCCCGACACCAAAGTTGTCCCTTCTGCATTTGAAAACCCTCACTTAGAGTGCTTTATCCGATTAGAGTCGTATCAACTGAAAGTCGCTTGCCGTTCGATCTAGATAGCTCTGGAACTGTTGGACTCAACATTTGTAATTCCAGCTAATTATCATTATGCAGTACATTTTGTGCGACAGCCAAATCCAACCGGTATAGTTGCAGGCACCAAGATGAGGTCTTCAAAAATTTATCAGAATCAATAAGTTTCCATTGTCGTTGGGTCATTCTCAAAGTATACAAGAGGAAATATTTCGTAAAATTTCCCATACTAGTGTTTGGGAATAGGAATTTAAGGTCCATCACATGGAATTTGTGCCTATGAGACAAGTTTGGACACGCATAAAGCAAACTAGTAAACTTGATACCCGTCTCTGAAGACACCTGCATTTCGTCCAAAATAAAGTTATTTGATTTAGCCTTTCTGCATGATGCTTCGCTGACTAATAACCTGGGCCTGATGCTTAGGATACATCTGACCAGATTGTAGCAGCTGTGTGCTAACAAGAAACTAGCCATACTTTGTCCAGACATTTAACCAAAAATGAAACTGATTCATAATTTTGGGAAACTTTTCGCTCATAATCACGTGGTCGGATGATACTGTCCAACGAATTAGATGTCTAGGAAACATGAACCCCTGTTGAGACTATATGCGGCATTCCATGGTTTCATGGAATGCATGGCACAGGGTTGCATGTTCCGCTTAAACCGAGCGTATGAACCCTTAGCAAACTTTCGACTCGACTTCCGGGCATTTACTTTTCTTGAGAATCCTAAGAGAGGAGCTGCATATTTTGTTGACGCCTCTTAATAAATTCGTGTAATTCGGATTTAGTGGTAACTTTTACAAACACACAACTGAAGCTGTAATGGGCACTACCCAGGACTAAAAAATTCGGAACAAATTCAGAGCTAAACGGGAACGTAGTTTTAGGCAGCAAAGTAACATTATATATTGACATATCCATTGTTTGGATGACTAATTTAGCATACCTAGTCGTGCTCAACAAGCAGAACAAACCCATCAGAATTTGATCGCGTTACACTTCACACGCAACATTTTTATTAAAACCTGTATCCTGTGGAATATAAAGTTAGCAGCTCTTACTATCAACAGAACTTTACATCAGGTCAAATACACACGGGAAAGTATGCATGATACCCTGACGGTTCCTAGGGGGAAATTCCACAGAGGCCTTAATAAGTTACCATGTTCTTCCTTCCCGAATGAAAGAGAGATGTCCCACTGTGGTTTGATTAATTAGTGTATCTAAACTGAGGATGGGGCGCCTCCAAAGCGCAAGACAATAGATATTTTTAGCTACCGAATTCCAGCGTCCATCCAAATCAACTTAAAAACTACTACCATCCGGAAGCGTTCGTCTGATTATTATAATTACTTTAAAATTTGCGCATGAAACCATGTACGTAGGTGAAGTAAAACCGCGTACTTTATTTTGGATGTCACAACAACATTCTAGGCGGTTATTTCAACCAAACAGCAAACTGTGAAGCAACCAGATACAAACCAAATTTGTTTGCAAATGAGTGTATTTCAACCAGATACGTGTTTATATTCTGAGTGCGGCATCTCAGTCCCAGTCCGGGCTGAATGCCTTTAAAAGGAAAGTTCTGCAGTAAGTATAAACTGTTTGTAGAAAACGCCTGAAGGCAAATTCTTATGTCCGGAAAGAATTGGTTCAGAATAGTTTCACTTCAAAAAGAGTAAACGTATAAAAACCCGAACCAACTGTCTCTACGCTCCCTAGGATCTAGCCAAAATAAAATAGCTTTCTCAAGTGGAAATCTTAATTTTCGTGTTAATTATTATTCCATTATCTACTGATCGAGAGGTTCTGATTTTCAGTCACACTGGGAACTCGTAAGTGCACACTGCTGACAATTCCTAATAACGATGAAGCATCTGTAAGTCTGGTAATTGATCAGGTGGCTGTTGATCTGTTTGCCGAGCTTGGCAATTGATTTGCAAACGTTTCGTCACCATTCGAGGAAACATCTTCAGTGCGCTGTTGTAAGTCTGTAAGTCTGTAAGTCTGTAAGTCTGTAAGTCTAAATGTTATACTTTGGGTGTGTAGTCCTGAAGCTGACATCATGGTAGTGGGCTCGTCAAAACTGCTGGTGTGGCCTACCACCAGGTTGACCTTACTTGGACGAGCACGGTGACACTATTTTTTTCTGTTCTCTGAAGCCAGACTGCTACACGAATTTTATCATTTCTGGTTTTCTTTCATGCTCTATTACCTCTCAAACTGGAATGCTTTGCCAACTTATTTACGACGCCACCTTATAAGCTTGTGAATGAAATTCTCATCTCAGCTTGTACCATTGCATAGTAAATGTTCTCCTTTTGGATCAGTATGATTTAGAGAGATCGTTCTCTTAGCCTACTGCGAAAC
>SJOL01006477.1:522028-614894 GCA_004794785.1 Opisthorchis felineus
TAGATAGGTAAGACTGTTTGTGCCGGTAGGTAAGCGAAGGCGGGTGTGTATACGAGAACCCATTGTTAACGCTTTATGCTCAACGCGCCTCATCCTCGAACCCCGGATAATGCAACTTCAAGAGTTTGTAAGCCCAGCAAATTGGCAATATTTCGATATAATCACCTTGGGATCCTGGGATGATTCGACCGCAAAAGTGTCGTTTGCGTAAGCTAGGTTCACGTATGTGCATTTGCGAGAGTTAGGTTGGAAAGTTGCTCTTCCGTCTTTCCGCCTCATATGTAAATTTCTTCCCAAACCTTGGATCCAACTAAGCTGAAATATATTAACTGTCTTACAAAATCATCAACGAATAAAGAATCTGATTAGTCAATAGGGGGAGTGATTACAAAGCTTTCTACGAAGTTTCGGACACCTTAGGGGAAGCTGATAAATTAGTTACTCCTGTCCAGGGGCTGACAACATAGATTTTCTGTTAATTAGCATATTCCTTCCTCACTAAGAACAATTGGTTCACTGTATAGAAACAGGAAACAAATATGTGCTCCATCTAAGCAACTCGTAGAAGTTATTTTCGTTAGATAACGACTCCTCGACAGTATGCCTTTTAGGCTGCGTGAATGTGTGATCTCTTTGCAGGTGGATGCTTTTCATAACCTCCAACAGTGGTTATATTGCCCGCCTTGGGTCCCCTTAAAACTAATGAGGCCTTCATCAGGATTACTTCGTTAAGTTCGTACTGCTGTAGGCACTAGGAGGAATTTCTTTACTGTGTCAACAGAGCTTGTGGCAAGCAAAAAATAATTGTATCCTCGGACTACCATGATTAATCAAACCACGGACATTTGTGTCCACCTTGACCTGAATGATAAACAGACTCCATGAAGGCCGTTGGTACAGGTTGAAAAATTTGAGTTATTTTAATGAATCAGTCGCAATGACTCGACCACTAATGACGTGTCCTAGGATTCACATTAACCCGACAAACTCCTTTCCACCTAAAACCGCACTCGTTGTTGGGTTAACATCATAGCAAAATTAATAGTGACTTGTGTGTGAATTGCCGTCCGACAACCGCCGAGGTCTGTTGTGGAATATCGTTGCAACCCAGCGGCGTGCCATATCATACAATTCGGAGTCATTCCTCATGTTTCGACACCCCATGGTAAAACGGGATGAATAACATTTGTTCAGGGAATTAAAAATTTGGGTAACATGGAAATGGCGTGTAAGATTCATATGCACGTTGAACAGCGCACGTGTCGTTGTTACGATGCAGCTATCACCACGATAACACGTATTACATCGTTCTCTACATGTGGCCGAATATATTCCATTTGAGTGACGGATTATGCACAACAAGCGAAAAGCCATGCAACCAACGGTGCGACAGAAAATTCCTTAAGCAGCTCTATTGGTGGGACACAGCAAGCACGTTGTTGTAAAAGTAAGCGATTACTTTAACTATATTTTGCTTTTCGAAACACACTCATCCGCAAACAAATTTGGTTCTCACCAGAGGCGCAACTGAATTCCAGCTGAAACTCCCGCTTATGACGTTCTTTAAATTTATACCACAAAGCCAGCCACATATTTCAGTTGGTTCGGCATTCGAGGTATTGCAGTATACTTCCCTGAAGGAACACTACTCACAAGGCTGCTGATTACTCTGCAATAATTTATTTTGCTTCAAAATGCATTGCAACCGCATGCATTTCTTGCATCTGAATGTTTGACTTGTATACACAATCGCATGACGTCCTGCGGGCAGACAACTTCCGGTCTGAGCAGAGCAGTACTATCGGAATTGAATCTTTATCTATAACACACATCGTAGCTAAGCCAATGTTGAAGCAAACACATTTATGCCGTATATGTCCTCCATTCAGAGAGCAATATCCCCTGCCATCGGTAGTTTCAGTACTGTGTGTGAGGAAAGGCTACAGTAAAATCTGCTTCGGTTGGTTGTTTCTGGTTATTGGAGCATTTAGATGTTTTCTATCACAATACACAATGACGTTTACATTGCTTCTTGGTTAACTGCATCCAACAGAATGGTTCCGAAAAACCTTGCCCCCGTACAACCGCCACAATATCACCTAACAACGACCATGTATGAACCATCGAGGATGAACAAAATAAACATTGCAGTGCCCTACAAATAGGTTCGAACAAATCCAGGGACGAAAATTTTGCTGTAGATTTGGTTGGGAATATAAAGATGAGCGATTCAGTTACGTCTTCACAGAGTCCGCCGTGTGCATTACCTGATGTGTTCCAAGTCGGTAACTGCGCGAATAATCAGGTGCTGGAACAGGGCAGCACATGCACTCCTTACAAACTAAACTGTTTGCTGGAGCCATACAAAGCTTACCCAGTGTTGGTTCTTTGGCCAGGTTATACCCAGTTGAGCAAGGATTGTCCTTTTCATCGAGTGAATCGTCTGCATGTTGGTTTGATGTATGTTCAAATAAAAAAAATGGAAAAAAATTACACTACAGCCTACGTTGAAACATCTGGCAGGTCGGAACGAGGGGATACAGATCTTAGGAAAGTAATAATATAATACACAAATTTCCCGGCCACCCCAACGCTCTAACTTTTTCAAGAAAGGTTACTAGTCCCAAGCAGTTTTTCAAAATTTTATTGACCATCCTATTTCATATTCAGCAAATTAGAGAATATGAAATGGCGACAAAATGTAAATAATCACATTTGGCACGCATTTAAATCCATTTAGCAACCGGGTGTAGTTAAGGGCAAAAACGGTTAATGAAAGAGAAACGGCACCAATCCTTCTATGTTCGCATGAAGTCCAAATCAGGACGGGACGTATAAGCGCATGCCTTGCTAGACTGACCATACCCTGGTGATATACTAACATTCTCTTAAGCATGTATGGGCTATAGACATTTGTACTTTTGGTTCTATGGGCTAGAACCATGGAGTATTACGACAAATGCATCTTTTTAACCCGAAAGATGAAGGTTTTGACTATTGCCCAGATAGACGATAAGTGTTATGTTATGAAGGAGTTTCAGACAGTTATACAGCACTAAAATACTGGTTTTGCTTTGGGAACAGAAGGACGTCAATTGACCGAATAGCAATTGCTGCGCTGATTTGTATTTTTAAGAGAGGTATTATAATGATTGTGCAGCGTCAGCTAAATCACCCTGACATATTACACTGATTACCTGCCTATTCGACCGATCAATAAAGTAGAAACCGCTGAACCGTTGTCTGGAAAACCACACACCCCATCTGCCGTTTGTTTCTTTCTTTCTTTGCACGCAGCCCACCATCAGAGTGGGCTGTCTAATTATTCTTTACTATCGCCAAATGGTGCACGGCATATAAAGACGCACAGGTGACTTCCAGTATCCTAAACACTACGTAATCTTCCTGGTATTCACTCATTCTCCGTTCACTCCATTCAGTTCCATGGAACCATTGCTGGACACTCTTGCAACAAACAGGTCCACTAGGGATTTCAGATAAACAGATAAGCAGCTGCTCGTAATAGAAAAAACAACGTGAGCCACCCATGGCCTCTGTCATTTTGCCAATGACCATATGGCGGGAATAAAGGAATCGCATTCTACCTTCCTTGGCAAATTCCGACCTGCCCGACAAAATCGTTCGCGAAGCCCATGTCTTATGTGATAGTGGGTGGATAACAAAGTGAAGCATATGCTAGTTATCTTTGTGACAACATAGAACTCATTGGGTTGTTAACCACTCGCTAATTAACACGAACTAATTATATAAGAACGTATAATGAACGTTGCACTTACAAAGTACGCCATCCTTCGGACCAAAAACCCGGGTGCTTACCATAAAACATTGGCCCCTTCGGTAGGATCGGAAATTGTCTATAGGTCACTACGAATCACTGGCAACTGTCAGTGGTCTGAGTAAAATTTCGGAGAACAGAGTTTTCCTGCTAAACTACACACAAGGTTGTCGAAAACTCAGACAACCAACGACAACTTTTTCCATTTTTGGGCTCACCGGAAAAGTGCAGTCACCGAGTTTCTCTCAACCCTATGCTCTACTTTAACCCAAATAGTGCAAAATTAGCGAAATATCATAGAAGAGGGAGGTGCAGGGATATCCATTTGAGGCTCCCGTTAATTTAAATTGGTGTGCAAACGAGTTTGGTAAGGCAATTTCATAAAATTTGGATTAAAGTAGAACACAGGGTTAAGGAAACTCGGAAGCCGCACCTACCTAGTGAGCCTTAAAAATGGCGAAACTGGTCGTTGGTTGTGGAAAAGTTTCCAGCAACCTTGTGAAGATCGTCCTACAGGAATACATGAGTTAGTGTTTGTTATTATTTCGCTTGTATTACCTTTCCTAGGTTTAATAAACTAATCCATTTCAGATCAGTGTATCTCAGTGGCACATATCTTTGCAGCTCTAAGACAGTAAGTTTGCAACAAGTATCAAGATGAATAGCAGTCACGATGCAATATCTGCAAGTGTGTTTGAGTCTGGATACCAGTCACTGGAAGGAATATGCCCCTGAAAGAAACTGCTCGGGAGAAGCGCGCTGTGGATTTTGAACATGACAGATAATTTTTCACTACACATCTTGGCAGTCTATTCAGGTTAGCTCTAGAAATTACACGGTTTGTCCAGAAAATCTGTATGCTTTTCATCTATATAACTACCTCTTCCCATCAGTATTATCAGGTTAGATTTCTAGACCACTGATTTTATTTGGCGGATGCCGAAGTAGAGCACGAAATGCATAATGGATATTCCTTGTTTGTAAACAGTTTTATAGCCCTGCATGAACTGATGGTGGGAAGGACTTTTTAGCCACGTGATGTAAATCACCATTTCTTTAATCATAATTTGGGGTATAAGGAGGATATATGAAGAGAAAACCACAACTTCGAGCACAGATGTTCAACACACGATGAGCTGGGCCATATTTACACGTACAGCACCTAATGTAACAAGCCGTTTCCCAAGGTGCCGGAAAACAGAGCAATTAGGCTTTCCGGGAAATTCCGGCCGCAATGTGAGGTTTATAGGATGTTAGACTGTATACCAGGATGAACGAAACTAGGAACACTATCAGTTTGTAGGAGACAAACCAGTTTACTAATGGTGAAACTCTGAAGTTAACGGGTTCACCTCTTCTCTAAAATGATTAAAATTGTCGTTTTCGGTGCATACAGTTAAGGCGACTCCATCGTCTGACACCCGACCTTTAAAGTGTGCAAATAAATGGCCCAGCACTCACTGTGATAATGGTTAAGAACACCCCTCATTCAAAGAGCTAACAACCGTAAAATAAAAATGCAAATTGTAGCATAGTGTCAATTTTCAGACATTGACAAGCGTAGTTTTTTCCAGAGAAAGCAAGGACTTCGAGTCCTGGTGAAGGGGACAAAACTTGACTAGCTCATGAAACGTGCTCAACAGTATATCGTTCACTTTACCTTGTACCTTGATTCAACTGATAAGAACTTCAGAAAAGATAGTCGTATGATTAAAATGGGCGGTCTGAGCTGAACGGACAATACACATCTGAATCAAATTAATCTTACGTGAATCAACAAAGGAGTGTGTGTAAAATGTCTTCCTTCTACAGCATTAACCATGCAACTATATATTATATATCGTGCCACTGCATAGATAGACTAGGAGTAAATTCACTATGACTTGCATGATTTTCTCTCGAGATCGAATGGCTCTGTGCTCAATGAAAAAATGAACATTAGATCTCGAACAAAGTAATGAAAGAATGGTTTTGTGGTCAGGCGATTAAAAGCACATTTTGTTTGTCAAGTTTCTCTTAGTCCTCATCCTGTGCTCAATGGTTCCTGATGATAATAAAGGGAGGTGCTCAATTACTGTGAACGGACACATAATTTTGATGAGTATGCAAACTTCGAGGAAGGCATCACCTAGGTAAAGTTGGTTCTTGACGGCGACCGATATTTTTGCATTACAGACCTACTAATTTAGTGTTGATTTTGCTCATCGCCGGCTTCCAAAAGCAGTTACATTTATTAGGTTCCAGCAAGAAATGACAGTTTGTCCTTGTTTATTGCTAACATCCCCTAACTTTTGAGCGCTATTGTGTGTATTTGCTTTGGATTCAGCGAAAAAAAGAACATCAAAGGGATTGTGTCGCCTTTTTGCCAAAAACAGCACACAAAGTCGACCTTGCTTTTCATCTAGCTTGTTTGTTGACCCCATAGGCAAAATCTGCAGTTCGGCCACATGGTTCTGCTCAGTCTGTTCTGGCTAGCAATAGTCACAGCCCAACCGCAACACGAATTGCTAAACGCGCTTTTGTCTGGAAAATCTCGGAGCATGTTGGGCACGGTTACACTTTGTCTGGGACTATTTTTGTATGGAATACAAACGATATGTCTGGAATGCTTGTCGTCACATCAGTTCGTTTGTGAAGCGGAAGATCTTGGGACTGATCATATGTCAAATTTATCGTGAGAACTGGTGGTGGAATTCATGTGGTACTGTCACATACTGTGGTAATGTCACATTTTCTACATGATGAAAATGAAATTACGAGGTCGACCAGCCTCAATTACTAGCGACAAACCTGACTCTAATAACATAGGAAATATGTGATTACGTACCTATATACATTTTGTAGCACACGAAGATGTAAGGAAGTAAATACGCGCATCGGAACGACCAATGAAACTACGTCTGTCCTACTCACGAGCTATCTATGTAATCATGCGGCATACAGAGTCGAGTAGAACACACCGCGTTACGCCGTCCCACGATAACTCACAAGTACTTCTTCGCATCTTTTCCATCTTCGGATCACTTGTATAAGGAAGGCTAAAATGATCCAAACACCGGAGAAAATCAGGGTTTATTTTCCAAGTAGGTTGGCCATCAAGATTTGGCTGGTAATAATACCAGATATTCATCTGTCGATGACTGGTGCCTCTGCAAATTGCGGTAGTGGCCGCTAAACGGTCGGAAACCTAATTGGAACGTCGCTGACGATGTCAGTGCGATGGCTGTGCCCAAGCAAATAACAAAGATAAAGGACCCTGGTTTCCATGCGTTTGACGTTTCTTCTTCAGAGAGAGTCAGGTAGGTTTGGTCTAAAGGATTTTTCACCAGAAGGAGGACATATACATCCACCTTTATCGGTAAGTTCTTGCAGTGTTGTCTTCTTAGGCGGCATCGCACCCACACCTAAGTCAGACACGGCTTAATCGAAAATCAGTTGCAGGTGTGCAACTAAATGGGTCTACCTGTCTAGCTGTTAAGCATTGCTCCACCAGTTTCACTGGCATCATAATCCTTGACAGTATATCGGAGACAGTATGTTGTTGCTTCTCATAAATCTGAAATACTCTTTCTCCATGAACGCTGGTAAGTAACCTGTTGAGAGGAAACTTTGGTCGGTCACCAGTGTCGGTAGAACAGATCCGAACAGACTCTTGTTGAACAGTGCTCTTATTATGGCCATTTTCAGCTGATCGGCCTGAAACGAGTAAAGTGCAAGTGTAACCCTCTCTATGTGTACGTTCGGCAGAAGCACGCACTTGTTCAAAACACTACCATATTCATAAAGTCCAGAGAAAGAGCTGCCCTTGTTCCTCTGTGTTCAAAGACGAGTAACAATGCAAAATTTTGGGCAGCACAAGTGAGGATTCGTTTTCTCTTCTGATTTAAGATATTACGAGTATATTGTCCATGTGCCGAACCTGAACCAACGCATCCTAAATGAAATGCTGGGATTGTCGTCGATTATCTACCGATACATCAAACTGAAACAATCGAGAAAACAGCTCACAAAAATAGCTTTGAAATTTGAAACCTACGTCTTGGCTCAAGAAAGTATCCAGTATTCTAGTCCATGAGGAATCAAAACCTGATCTTTGTCGACATAAGCAAGTGAAAATGGAAACAGCACCATCCTGTTAGCCAAACTGTAATCACAATGAAACCATACTTTTTTTCTCCGTTGGTTTGGATCTTTCCAATTTCCTAGTTAGACATTTTTATTAAAGTAAGGATTCAAAAAGATGGGGCAAACAGCTTCCTTATGGTCGTGCAACATTGCAAAGTTGTATCCTATTCAAGCGCACTGTGGAAGAAGACTGTTCCAGACTGTTGATTCCTCATTCATTAAAGACAGACCCTGTGTGAGCTGAAAACGGGATACCTGGCATTTAAAGATAGGTTTTATTGCAAATTGTCAAATCGAATCAGAGACGCGATGTTGAGCTCATATTCGGCACCCCCAAATGTGGGAAAGTTGTGGTCCAAAAAGAGTAGGTTCGGCATTCTGTCTAAGGTCAGTGCTCACTTTGAGACAGCCCTAATATGTTTAGCTGAAAAGACAGGACCACGGTAGCTCGAGGCACTTGATCCAGCAGATCAGTACTTCCCGGACATTACTGAATAACTGGAAAATAGGAAATCAAAACATATCTCAAAAACCCCATTGAGCGTATCGGGGAAAAAATGCATCGACCAACTTTGAATGGAGTGATTAGATGTTTTATTCTTGGTCTCCTTGAGGTGCTATTCGCTACAGGCTATTATATTAGCAAACCGACAGACGGAAAAACAAGTGGTTATGAACAGTCAAGCTTCTGTTGTGATTCGAACACCTAAGCGCCACCGAAAATTATGCTGTCTCTTCAGCTGGCAAACCAAATAAGATCCAATACACTACTTATCGCTGTGACAAGTGCGCCTGATTGGAACATAAAAACCAACATTTACAGCTGATTTCTTCCAAGCTCTTGTGGCCACCCCTACATTTGGTGGATTCTCTGATTTTACATTATCAGGTGTTGTGTCGAAAATCCAGTATTGCAAGTGGATTCAGCTTAGTGCAGAAAACTTCAGGACTGAATTAACGAATGATGTAAAAGCCAATACAGTCAGTCCTTGGATCTCACAGATTGCCACGCACTTCACAAGAATAACCTTAAGTAGCTCAGTGAATAGACTACAATTAACTGGTCGAAATGTAGAAGATCATATCCAACCCCTGCATTTCCAAGTGTTCCAGTTTAGGTGTGGCCAGTATAATAACAACTGTCAGTCTCCGTTGGGCGTTTGTTTTGCCGAAAATAGGGCTTTTCTTGGAACCATGTATTACATTGTTTTCTCAAGCTTTTAGCACTATCTAATTGATTACAATCAAAACTTTCAACCGAGATTTCGTCCTGCAAATGAAACTAGTTACCTCATGCGTGTCAATTTGGACTAATAATCGTTTTATCTATCATCCAGTCACTTCAGTTTTGGCTCAGAACATAATTTCTAGTCGAATTCGTCAAGACTTCATTATAAGACAAACAGTGGAAAGCTTCGAACCTCTGGCTTAGTAAGGGCTAACTACCCGCTGAAAATGCTACATGAATCGGTCAGATCGTTTGTGGATTCCAAAAGTATATTCATTTCTTTATTGCTAGCATTCTGAACCATGACTGAAAAGTTCGTTTTCTCTGCATTCGGTGTGTAGCCAGCCTAGCAAACTTGTTCACTAGACGTATTCAAAACATTTATCCACCAAAAGTTTTCCTAGTTGCTTTACTGTTGATCTAGGGAACCAGATCTCAGTATAACGGATGAATTCATGGAATTAATAGCCGCTTCCGTCCGTTTTCCATACGCTTCAACCGGAGATGAAAATTTTCGTCATAAACCGGTTTATGTTTACCAGCAAATTCTAGTGTCATCTGCCTACCAAAATGCGTTTATAACATCGATCGGTTATTCGTTATTGCCATAGTGTCCATGAAAACTGGTGTTTATTCTCTAGGGCAGAACATAGTTGTCTGGTTGCACAGTCAAATGTCCAAAAGTTGGCACCAAGCAACTGGCGCCCTCCACCTGTTTATCGATCAACTTAGCGCTCAAATCATCGATATGTCAACAAATACGGAATGCGGATTTTGGATTATCAGGTACCTGCCGACAAGCCGTTTGTTCATTCGTTACTGTTCCACGGTGACTTGCTGCTGTTTTGACTCACCGTGCTTCGTATCTTCTGCATTTTTAGTTTTTCTGCTCGTTTTGACTCCTCCACGATTACCGAGTGAGTCTGTTTCTATGAGAATGGCCGCCCAATTCGGGAAAACATTTACCCTGAACGTATCAACAAACTGCGCTTCCTCAAAGTAATTCAGGCACGTACGCTTTTTATGGTGAGTTAGATCGATATTTTTGTAATATTAGTTTAATCATTCATAAATACAACCAAAAAACCACGATATGTTTCCTGAGAATTATTAAGGTCACCTCTAGGTTACAAATTTCTGTCATCAACATGCTGCCGACATGTTTTGTTCACCTGAGAAGAATACAAATAAACGTAAACACGACCGCGAAATATGAGACAACAGACCTTCTACTTCCTGATAAAACGTGCCAAAAATTCACGCCAATATGACACACCTAAGGTGTTTTGAGAATAACTGTAAACAGCTTTGACTCATCAGTTAAGGACTTCAATTCGAATGAAGCTTTGAAAATGAAATTCACGTGGTCGAATGTGGCAGGGATTTTCAAGGTGAACA
This sequence comes from Opisthorchis felineus, assembly GCA_004794785.1. Classification (NCBI taxonomy): domain Eukaryota; kingdom Metazoa; phylum Platyhelminthes; class Trematoda; order Opisthorchiida; family Opisthorchiidae; genus Opisthorchis; species Opisthorchis felineus. The sequence continues at coordinate 532,576 of SJOL01006477.1, forward strand.
TCGGAAGATATACATAATTAATTACACAACGGTTATTTATTTGCTGGTTGACTGCAGAATGACTGGCTGAGTGGGAATTATATGCACCTGCAACAACAAGCTGCATAATTTTAAATGTTTTCCTCCTGGCTAAACAACAGGTTTGCTGCGTTAACTGTGGGTAACACACTGCAAACGGTAAAAACAAAATAGAATATCCGTGCACTGTATTTGGGCTTGATATGTGATTACAAAATGGAAGGCCTTTTTTCCCGAGAGTTTGATGAATAGGACGATTTTCTTCGTATCACCTTCGCTCAAGCACCTTGGATTTGCACCAACACGAATGCAGACAGTTTCACACTTGTAGGAACTCTTCAGCAGTACGTATTTCTGGCAGTGTTGTGACCCAAACTCTGGATATCTGACAGGCGTTTTGGTTTCACCTACCCCAAAATGACGACTGAGTTTCCTGGCTTTACTGGTCGACTGAAATGACGTCGCTTCTGTGTTCTCTATCCGTGCCTTTTTGACAGGCATCAGGAGCACTTGTGAATTTGCGATAGTTGCAAGGGTTATGAAGATACTCAGGTCTTTTAGATGGGACACGTTCTTCATGAGTAGCGGCCACGAGATCATGCTGAATTCTCTAATTCGTTCGTGCCCAGAAAGGAGTAATCGAAATACCAGGAATTCAGGTCATGGACCTCCCAGTCGTCAGTTCACGAGTTAGCGCTATCAAGGATGCGCGTGTAAACATCAGAGGAGCTTCATTTCTCTACTTGTTGCCACTGCATAATTCTGTACGAAAACCAATCAAATCTGCTGCGTTTTGTCGTGTGCCAGCCTCGAAGTACGTCCGAGTAGATAGTTTGGTTTTATTGATCGGTCGAATTCTAAGTTAGAACCAAGAGATCAAGATGCATGAAATCAAATTCTCTCGTGTTTCTGCTCCGATTTAGTTCAGAAAGGTGCAAAACCTTTTCAAATTTGCGGACAGTAATGATGGAAAAGGCTATGGAAAGGGCTATCCTTGATGCCCATTTTGAAATAGGAACTCTTCAGCAATCTGGAGCTGACCTAAATCAATAATCTGGCAAAATAGTTGTTTTGGAAGCAACCGAAGACCCTCTTATGGCAAGCGAATAACATTGCTTTGCTCAGTCTATCTAATCTTGCTAATTCCCCACGGGGAACCTCAAGGGCGTTGAAGTGGGAATAACAAAGTTAACGCGGACTTCGGCAGATACACTCGTTTGCAGATCAGTTTGGTTTTCAAGGGCGACTCAAGTGAATCTCTCGTTCGTGATATTTTTCGGAGACTATCTTTGCTGTAGGTTGGATATTTACGTATAAAAATATGCCAATAAAGAGATGTGTATAACGGTTAAGAATCAGTTAACACAGAACTTAAGAGGCACTGGTGATGTGTTGATGTGCATTCTAACGATGTGTAACGATCAGCCGTGTGCAAATCCGTCAAGGTTTATTTTGCCCGAGTACGGATTGGTAATTTAACTGAACTTCCATGTTCTCACTTATGAAGTATGTGTATTCTTTGAAAAAGTTTGAAAAGACGGTAAACAGGCAAAAGCTGCAGGATTTAGTCATTCCACTGTTACCCCTCAGCCACAATACTGAAATCCGCCAATTATGCATAAAAAGGAGGAATAATTCGCAGTACAAAAGCGGAACGGAGCCAGTCGTATGGTGGTTCTTAAAACCCAAGGCCGTCTAAAAGCTTGTGTCAGGGTCTTTTGTGCGCATAAGCTGGGTCGGTATTGGTTACTCAGTATGACCTAACTGGAAGCCAACATTTTTACGTTCACATTGCGCAATCACGACTGTCGTTATTGCACTCAAATTAGGTGTTCCACAAGAAGCATCCACTAAATCTAATCCTACGAATTCCTCCGGTTCCAAATTTTTCATAGTCTTTATGCTTGAATCTGTAATTCAGCAACTGAAGAAGTGATCCCAGTAGGTCAAATCGAGAATTGCACTCTGCAAAGCTTTTCTAAAAGTAATTCTAAATAAGAAAAGACCAGTTTGCAGAAGACTTCCCTAGCCCAAACAGAGCACATGCGAACAATGCGTTTCGACTATCGCTCACGCAATCACCCCTTTGAGTACATCTGCAAGTCGGGCGAAACTTCCCCCACACAAAAAACGCAACTCACTTATCGAGGACTACACATATACAAGCCACTCTTTTCAACCATCCAGTCCCGATGCTTGGCCTTCAGTTGGTATCCTATACAGAAGGAGTATTGTAAGGTCTGAAGTTGAATAAGAACTTTAAACGTATGCACATGCGGACTATCCCACGACAGGCAACCAATTTAAGCTTTTCCGCTTTTGCTTCCTAAATTACATGGATCAAAGCCTTGCTAATCTTAAGCTAATATCAACTCACATAGATATTTCCGATATTTTACGTGAATACCAAGTTGGGTCCATTGTTCGACAGTGTGGCTTGTGATTCGGGTGATTAACACCCAGAAGTGGGTGTTAAGCTGCACGTGGAGCATACAAGTTTCTTGGCCTAGAAAAAGAAGACTTCACTTGTGTTCCGATCTGTTTTCCCATTAACACCCGACTAAAAATCAATATAGGTGCCACTTGATGTATTCCGACTTCGATTGGTAACCTGAAGTCGACAACGCGATATACTATTTTGGATGGGCGCCACGGGAGATGAGCCGTACACTCGTGATGAGAAACGAATGTAATGAACAACGATTTTTCGTGTTGCTGGTTTTTTGATCAATGGATGAAACAATGCTAGGTTTAGTTCACGCACAGTTTTAGATGAACAAACGTGTACGTATATAGTTGGGTGAGGCAGGTACAAGGTTGACATAGCTATATGAACCGCATCAGGCTTGAACAGTTTTCTGGAACGAGATTGTTAGCTAGAAGTCTCAAGTCTAGAGATCACGTAAGTAATTTCTGGATGCATAACTGTGGGGCATGAATCTGGATTCTCCTCTTTTTTGTGGTCAAACCCCAACCTGGATTTTACGCGCTGTCATCACTCCAGGAGTACTCGCTCTATGACTTCTAGGGCTTCCTGCCTCTTTACTTTATGATCGATCGCGTCTGGTGAGCTACATTCTTCCTGACTAGTAAACATCCAATCCTACGACCGAATTAGAAAGCTCGACAGTAGGCTGAGACCGAGTGCATACATAAGTCGGTGATCAAGATTAGCATTTTGATTTTTAAACGAAATTTGAATTTAAGGCTAAAGTTGTTGAGTCATAGCAGAGGCTAACGGCTGTGTTAGTCAAATTGATCAGATGTCTTTGTCATATAGCAAAAGATTCACCTGCAGAAACACTTTTGAAACACTATTAAAACTAGAAATCCTTTAATAATACCAGTTTTGCAAATTTATTTCTTTGTAGGCAGTCAAAGAAAAACATCTAGATCGAACATTCAGTCAAACACTTAAATAAGGTCCGTTTTCGCAACGAAACTAAATTCTCAAAATGGATATATATTTTCCCAATCACGCATGCTTTCAATGAATTCTAAACCGCATGATCATATCAGGTTCCTACTTCAAAATATCAGCATTACAAATGTTTTCTTCTTACCGTTTTCTGGCACAGTATTACACATTATCAGTGTAAAGAGAGATGAAGGTTTTGATTTGACTATTTGGTTGAGATATTTTGTTCTCACAAATGTCGTACACAGTAACAAGCCCAAGCTGCTAACTCGTTTACTCGAATAAATGTGGATGAAACAGACTTGTGTAAGATCCTACCGAAGCCCTAGGATCTACCCGTAAACTTCAGCATTGTAACTTAAATGAGCAGTTTAGTAATAGTTCTAGGCAAGGGAGAGGGGCGAAAATAGTGTTTTCCACTGTAAATACCCAAGCCGTAAATATAGTCCGTTGTTTCGGTAAGTCGTTTATTGGTGAAAAACAAAAAAATCGAAAAAGGGAGCAGGCAGTGACTGTGGACCCTTCGTACTTAAGCCGGTTGATAAAATGGAATGCGTGTCACTTACTTCCAAACTGTTTCCAACCGGCTGATCACCAGCTTGGTCAAAGCACGTCGCTAAACCTGCCGTTTTTGTTTTTGAAAACTACTGTCACTTGCTAAATGGTTAGCTACCAGGGGTTGGTACGTTGGATTACGGTCTGTTCTATTTCTAATCCACAGTATCACAGGCTAACCCACAAATGCATTGACAAGTATAAGGAATACCTTTCAGCTCGTTAGATCTCAAATTTGGGAGGAAAGTAACATTTAAGAAGGCGCACCTGCAATAAGTACACCGTTTCCCCATAATGAAAGATGATACAAAACGTAACTTTCTCGACCAACTGTTAACACTCCCAAGCTCGGATCGTCTACTTGAAAGTGCGCATCACTCTAATCATTCGATTGAACCTACTGGGTATCCATTTCTATTAAAAGAAGCACCGAATCTATCCTGTGCAACCATGGTGACAACATTAGCCCAAAGAAAGCGTTGTTAATCCCAAATACGCGGGAATGGTTGTTACGAAAACCAAAAGCTTGAAGACTAAGTAAAACCCGCATGCCTGGCTGAATCTAGGTAATTTCCTCATGGTCGACATACGCATTTCCATTCACTAATGGTTCTACGTGTTATCCATTGCTATGGCCAACAGAAAGGAAATTCCTCATACTTGATTTCCCCATACCACTTACTCCATTCATAGAACGCTTTTCAACGAAGCAAGCGCCAATATAAAAACTCACCACTTAGATGCTTTTATAGCCAAATAATTTTGCAAGTGAACACTTTAGTTAAATGAGCAACAGGTTAGTAGACTCAAGTTTCTGTAAGACCACCAAATGACATAAAAATGTGTGAACAAAAATGCAGTTTTTTGTCGATCTTCTGAAATATACCATCCCGGGAAGATTTTAGTCTCCCAGAATAATGAAGAAAAACATTTATTTTCTCTGTCGAATCTTACGCAGTTTTTGCAAGACGCGTTTGCTCTATCTGTTCCTTTAAATTGTGCATTATTTTGCAGAGGCTATCGATTTAACCACAAATTTATTATGGAAAAACATTTTGTTGGTAAGTGAGCTGCCCTGAGGAAAAAGGAGTACAGACTAGACAAACCGGAGAAACAAACATTTCAGAGCCTTTCTACCAAGTTGAAAAGTTTTGCCCATAGCTTCTTTCGAGGTGTAATAAAAACTGGATTGACACTAAGGGAGTGGAATCCTCCAATTGACACTCACAATTCGTCAATGAAGCCCATGGTAAAGGATCATGTTAGATGTCATGTGAAGGAAAAAGCACGAAAGGAGATCTTGTCATCCTATTCATCGCTTCTGTCATCATTGCTTGGAAAAAATTAACAAATCGAGTCTTTCACAAGTTCCAGCAAACAAACATAAACGTTATACAACAGGTATAGTTGGTAAAAAGACAATGTTCCGGGATGAAATCATCCTTGGATACACAATGCAGCTGATAATGTATCTCCAATTAGTCGGGCAAGTTTGTGACACGTCTTTTCCACCAGACCCATGTTTTCGGAAGTGCAGGGGCAGCGGCAACAAATGCCGATTTCCGACAGGTTATATACATCATTCATTTCCGGAAACCTATGGGCGTTCTTTATGCCTTGACAGAGATACTTTTGCTGGTTGTCGATCACTGGAATTGAAATCAGTGATATTTCCATTTGGAACCTTCAGTTGGAGAAGTTGTTAAGAGATTATGCACTGATACAGCTTCTAATCGAAACTTACATGGAACTTCCTCCAACGGACGGATCGGTTATCCAGGTTCACCAACTCCAAGTGTCTACTGGAGATGTTTCCGGCTGAATTTCAACACCAAGTGTAAAGCACAACTGCAATATAGAGCTTGTGGAGGTCTGCTAATATCTCATTTGCAGATCTAAGTATTGAAAGTCCTTAGCCTATGTTTTCGGTATGAAGCACTAACTATTAAACTCTCTCCTTCTCTGGGTTGCTTAATTTGGAGCCATTGACGACCACGCTTGGTTATCGGGAGCCACACGTAGAGTGGCGTGCAAAAGTCTCAGGAATGAAGTCGCCAAAAAACGGCATCCATCCTGTAAATTCACAGATAATGGTGTCACTCAATGCTACTTATCGTAATTACCTCAAAGGTTTGGAATTTCCTTGGCGTGCGCATCAAAATGTACCGGAATGATAAGTCCGGGTGAGAAGCATAGAGCAACGTGTAACAAATGGCTGTAGGTAAACATAGTGTAAGAAATTTTGCGGGTAACCATTCCTTTTGAGATGTCAGGTGTCACACACATACAAAACATTTCAATAGAATGCAGCTTTAGTTAAGTACTAACTTGGAATGAATTCTAACTATACTGAGAGAAAAGTACACTGACATGCGCACACGCTTGTTGGTTTATGTACACATTCAAATATCTCGCGACCTATCTACCTATCTATCCATCCATCCATCTGTCTACCAGTCTGCCTCTCTAGCTATCAAGCTATCTATCTATCTATCTATCTATCTATCTATCTATCCACGTTGATTGATTAAAACGACGACTCGGCCTCTAATTACTAGACATCATTTCCGATGCGTCCTTGTGTCACCAAAACTTGAAAATGATTTCCGTCAATTTGAGCTTACGCTTTACAGCTCATCAGCCACTAAAATAATCCATCTGGCTTCTGTATTTCCTACCAAGCGACTGTGACTGTTTGTTGGCCTAACCATGCTACTAAGGTGCTCTTGTAATAAAACTGCGTCATTTTGTCGTACGCCCTGAGAATCCAAAAGATATGTTGGGATGCCTTGTCCTTCACAGCATCATCAGATCTTTTTGTGTCTCGATGCTCCATTGGAATCGATTACTGCTTCACTCTATGCAACATTGTGTACTCCATGCTTAATCATTCACTTTTTGAACAGCAGTCAGAATGACGACTGTTCATTGTTTCATGTCTTTTTGTAGGGATAGCAACTTCGGTATTTTGCACGCTATTAAAACTCTACTGGTGATCCAGTAAGGTATTCAAAGTCTGTCTGAAATTTACACTGCAGGTCTACTGTTAGCAGCAAATGCTCTTTTTCGACTGGTGCGTACCTGTTGAGTTGCGCTGTTATGTCGGTAAATCTATTCAGTTGCCGGAATCAACTGGGCAGGGAAGTGCTCAGAACACTGATTTGATCTGTCGCGTTCCTAAAGCCCTGTTGCCGTTTTTTTGAGATGTCATAGGAACGGACACATAGGTGACCTCCAGTCACATGGTGCAGGAGACTAAACTCATTCGGTGACACGTTTTCCGGACAAGGGCAAACGACCGCAATATTCGGAGATTTGTTAGGTAAGTGGCAGATTCCAGTCTGTTTTGGTTTTTCCCTACCACTTGGGAAACTGAAAATCGGACAGTAGATGTTGGAAAATGATAAAATCAAAGGTGAAAAATATCCGAAAACCAAGAGCTGCGATAATACTGTATGATGTTTCGCTATTAGGTTGGTACTTAAGTGTGTACGTTTACTATTTTGGTGAAACATTTGAAAATCTTTGATGGATAGACAGAAATAATCGTAAGATACAGCATTTAGTTTACGAGACTAAAAGAACCACCAAACATTATATATATAAACGATTTTTTTCGCGTGCAGGAGTCGACAGAGGGAAACAAGTGAATACAAAATAACTCGAATTTATTCCTAATAGGTAATGTTCACGAAAAATCAAATACACAAAACGTGGCCGACACCTCATATTGCAACTGATAGGAAAAGTTGTTCGTGTTGCAGCCTCGAAGAATTCATTGATACTCAGTGGATGGACGATGTAGCTGTCCTACATGGAGTTCTCAAAGCCGTCAGTTGTGGGACATATTATCAGGAAGCATTTCCAAATCTATGCACGTCCTATGATATGCCGGTTACTACCGTTCAAGTCAGTTGCTTTACGATGGCCTGCATATCGCACCTGGACAGGACCGAATAATGCGTATTTTCGGGATATTGGTATTAGTACTTACCAAATGGGCTCATGTAGAGTTTACCTGTCACGTGACTCTTTCCAAATGAATTATCCGGCGAAACAACAGTGCAGCAGGTAGCGCTATCTTGTGTCATATTACCATTACTACTGGTTGTATTGAAGCATGTTCGCCTCTTTATCTCGATGATTACGCAACGATGGTAAAGCACTTAAAGGCAAGCTATTTATAACTGAATGAAATAAAAGGACCAGGGCTGACGCTTTAGTCCCAGAACTTAGGAGTAAACTAGTCCCTATCTTGTCGTGCAAATCAGGTAGACTTTTGACGGTCGCACCCAGCACGAACTTTGAGTTATTAGGCTGATGACAGATTCAAGCTTCTTATATAACTGGAAGAAAGTTGTGCGTAAACATGTGAGTTAATCAAAATATTCCTTGAATTTTTTGCGCCTGCGACGTAACTGATTAAAGCTCTATTGCAGTTGGAACAGGTATTCAACAAATATAACCGTAAAATTTGAACGTTGTGTGACTTTGCTGCGTAACCGAATGATTGAATGACACAGTGCTGAAGGCACCCGTTTGCATTTTTCAAAGACTTGACCACCTGATCTGACTTGATTGAAATAAAATAGAAGTAACAAGGCGACACTGTCGCCTTACACAACACGACGAACTTCTATTTAGAAACTAAGAGCCTGTGAGACCAAAAGTTCTCAGTGCGCAATCTGTTTTATAAACTCACTATTACAAGTCAAAATTAAAAAAAATTAACGGGTGGCGAAATACAACACAGAACAAATCGCAGCAAAGCTTATATAAGGTTTTCATGAAATTATGGAAACAAACCAAAGTAAGTAAGTAGATTGTGCCTGACTTCACATTTATCTAAATTAACTCGTTGTACCTGGTGCCATTTGATCAAGAAGGAAACCGTGAGAGAACAGGTGGCAGGATTCACTAATCACGCCGTAAGTTTGGAACAGGCGTAACTATAAATTGGATTTAGTCACAAAACTAAACTGGCACAAATCACAAACTTGAATATCAACTGGTGAACTTTTGGCTACTTATTAAACACTTTTGGTCATGGGTTTTGTGTTACAGGATTTTCAACGGTGATCTTTAAACTAGTCACCTGACTTGAATATTTCTGCATCGCCTGTATTGTTGTAGTGCTGCTGTTTGTTATCAAACATTAGGCTTAATAGACTGGTCAAAATCTTTAATGCATCCGATCTTATTCCTATCGTTTAGTGCACCTGAAAGATTGCTTTGCTAACTGGAAAGTCCCGGGATCAGCTGGGAGTGAAGTCAAATGAATACTGAGGCCACGCGATGGACGGTGCTTGCCAGACAAAATTGTCGGCTTTATGGGACAAATTGGGGTACGATGTTGTTTAATTCGCAGTGTTCTTGGACAAGTTTGCATCCGGATATTTGATTTGATATCTGCAAGAAAGCACCATAGATTGGGTCTACTGCCCACTACGTTAAACAATAAAAAGTGGGACATATCTATGGATCTTAGCTAATCCTTGTCTGGTCGCTAGTTCCAACCATACAGACTTGTCTCTACGTAAAACATATCACAGCTGTGTACTTTCAGTAAGCCTGGTGAGTGTAGTAGAATTTGACACATCTTTCTTTTTCCCTTGCAATGCAGGCAATGTCAGATGAATTTTAGAGAACATCAAATGCACATGAGCCCAAAGTACGCGTGTGACCAGTTTTCACTAGCTAACGCTTTCACCAGTGGAATAGCTGTGAGAGTTTTAGTGAACTGCCAATGGTACTCTGGTCTCTGATACTGGAGCCGGTTCGGTAATTGGAAAGGTGGAAGATGGTGGGTGCATTTGAAACGGAGTTTTATTATTGTTATAACATTTCAATAAATGAGTAGCATACTATCTTCGTAATATCAGCTGTAGGAGGTTTTGCCGTCCCTGCACCAAACTACACGTCACGTGCGAACTGTTAACATACCGTTCAACTCCTAAGATATGCATGTAGAGCCAGACAAAGCTGTCTGCACGTTACTACGAACATCAAATGTTTACGTGCATAATCAGTTTCCTCTGGTAGAAGAATTTTATGCGTATCCCTCGAAAAAACACTGAGGAATTGTCTTACCCTCTTATCGGTGTTGAGCACAATAACAAGTTATTAGTTTACCAGCTTGGGTAGCAGAAACAAAATGTACTTATCGTATGCTAATAAGCAGTAACGTACTCATTGTCGCCAATAGAAAACTTCACGGTTTTTACATAACCTAGCTTAACACAATGCTTATGCGTTGTAAATACTGCAACACCTTTTATTCGTACAACGAACCAATTGAAACACTACCTCTCTAGAATTTTATTCATACGCAAAACGTTTTCAGGTGCTGCGTTCAAATAACGTGGCCAGTGCCTTTAAAGAACGTCCTGCACTAACTTGAGCACAGCAACTGGCACCATTTGTAAGATGAACAAGAAGTCGCTCCCAAAAACCTGATGAATATCTCCGCCCTACTGACCTTACGCTGTCCGATCACTTGTGCAAACTGTGCCCGTACAGTAAACCACCGGACACAATTTCTCCATATGTAGATAAATTTTGCGCCCAGAAGAATCACGCAGTAATTACGTCAGTCAACTCTGTTCACCTTTGTTTAAAACCGTTAGCTTCAGTAGACGGCGCGACAAGTTCTTTTCGGAGACTTGTCACCCATAAAAGCTGCATGTATCCAGTTTTCCCCCCGGGTTAGCTAGCGTTGAAACGAAAGTATCAAAAAGGTGTTCAATCTTTTAATTGATGATGACAGTCACCATTGTTCTCTATAACTTTCCAACGAACCCAATAGTGGTGAATTTCCCCCTTGTCTGCGGCCATGCAGAATATACTTGGTGACCGACGAGGCATCCTTGCAAACAGATGCATCACTGTTTGTCTGTCCGAGTGAAGCACAGCTGAGCAGACATTTCCAAAGCTTGCTGCTTACCTGGTAGAAATGGACCAGCCGACTGTCCCCTAGAATGAGTTGCAGACGACCATGCAGAGTGTTAACGCTTCTAATGGGGACAACTGGTTTCTGTGGCCTGGAGTACATCGGGTCTCAGTGCAATCACATAATGTGTCCCATTTTTAAGCTTCAAAACTGATTAAGTAACCAATAATCTTGCAAATCAAACGAAGGCATATTAAGACGACTAGTTCCTCTGGTTTTCTCCACAGTTTCCAGAAATCTCAGAGTATGAAAACGGTTTCTATCCAGCGTGGTCCTGTACTGAAATAAATGGATGATTTTGGTCCGCTGTGCATAGAACATGCAGAAGACAGCTGTGCATGGTCAGGAGAGCATTTAATTCATCAGCCAGACCAGCACAATGTTCCTGGTAGACTCAAGCAATACGGCCCAAACATTGCAATTACTATGTCTTTAAATCACCTTCCTTGCTTCCTGCTAATTTGCTCTTTCACTTTTGACAATTCAAATGTTCCCTAATGTGTAGCGAATCTTCGTTATCCAGAGAGATGATTTTATGTGCCTACAAAGGTTTCTGCACAAGCAGTGCCCTAATGTGAAATAAAACTCGGTGAAAGTCTTGCTGCTAATATTTCTGGCAGTGGCACACAAAATATAGAATTACTGTAAGCGGCTTACGGCAATCCGAATCAACATTTGTGGAGAAACGTTAACAAGCATATAGTCAAGGCCGCATACATGAAACAGAAAACTTAATTTTCTTTTGATTCAGTGAGATACCAGCAGGATCTAGGGCAGCAAACTGATCCTGAAAACACGTTTTTGGCTTTAATGTGGTTGTACTTAATTTACTTTTGAGCATTTGGCGTGCCCATCAAGTGATCTGAGTTCCTTCGGGTCTACAGCATACGAACATGAGTATGTCTCCGGTTTATCAGGAAGTAAATGAACCACGGATTAAAGTCAGTAGAATATCACATCTTATGTACATATGAGGAAATTATGCTCAGTGATAAAAAAGTGCCATCTAAACGGCCCATATGGTCTGACTCCTTGCTAAGGTTCTACGAGGAGAGAATTCGCAGTAACATAAGTCATTTTGTCGGTTGCCTGGTGCTTCGGAATAGAATTTGCCTGGTGGTTGGGCATAATATGACTAAACGGCGTGAGGAAATCACATTCGAGTTCTAAGTCAACATACTAAGCACCAACAACCTACATTTCTCTGTGGACGGCGAGTGCGAAGATTGATCTTACAACCCAGTGGTGCATTGAATTCTGGTGTCTAATAAGAAAGGGAAAAATGTCGACACGAAATCTTTAAACATCACACAGTCACTTACAAATGGGTAGGCCCCATCCAAAAATCCGGATAGGATCGGGACAGTGCACATACAGTATGACTTACGGAGGAGATTAATACCGGATCTACGAGGGATGTTTTCGGCAAATTGCGACCTTCCATTGGCGAATAATAACTGGTCTTGCTCTTCCTGGAATGTATTACCTCTCGCTGTTAACTCTGGCTAGCCCTGAGCCGATATGGCCCATGGAGCTCCCAGCGCAACAGAAAAAAGTGGCTACAAATTTAATAAAGAAGAGCTGCTGTGAACAGCAGATACTGAAAATCTGTATGTTCATAGATAAACGTGTGATGATAATGACGTCCCATACACCGTGACAAACAGTGAAGAACTAGTGGTGTTGTTGTTGTTCCGGGGCATTTATTACCTTTATTTCTGTAGCGCTTAAAACGTGTTGTAGCAGCGCCTCGGGAGATAACTGCAAACTGATGCTATCGAAATTAGTGTCGGTAACCTCTCCGGCGTAGTGACGGATTCGGAGGTCACCTATGCAACCTAATCTGCCAACATTCTGCAAAAGACAAATAAATAGTGTGTAAGACTGGCATGAAATACCTGAAGGTTCAACTGGTTTTACCTATGGAGGTGATCAGAAAAAATCTGCGCCTAAAGTCCGGCTAATTAGTGCGGGCAGCAAGCGGGTGGTGATAGTTGTTGATGCGGCGTTTTTTGCCGAGTTCAGCTATATCTTATCGTCACATAAAACATGAACGGTTTTCATTCAAAGGGAAGACCGGCCTATTTTGGACACCGTTAGTTGAAGCTCCTCCTAGACGACAACACTGGATTATTTGTTCAATTTTAATTGGAATTTATGTTTTCAGTACAGTTACCCGAAGGGCAAGCCTCCTCGGGACTGCCAAAAGTGATTTCTTCTGGGAACGCAAGTTTCAAGCTATGTTTTGGAAGCTTTCTTCCGAACGCCCGAAGATGTGAAGGAACATGTGTAAATGTTTTCAATTTGCCGCAAATGAGTTTCACTGCTATGGTGAACGAAAGAAATAAACAACGTATCATTAATTGCTTTCTTATAGTATCTAATGTTACTTGCTCTCCGACTTTGTAAAGGACACAAATGGCTCAGAGAGTTGAAACTTCGAAAATAAAAAGATCAGAAATATTGCCCGGCCACACGGGTATCCACGATATTCAGGAGAGGCACTCCTAACATTCCGCTGTTCTTCAATGGTTTGATACATAGGTGGATCAAACAGGTTGCCCCGCTTTAGACACAGGATTGATGGAGGGTTTTTTGAAACACTGACCAACCTCGTCATCGTAATTGGCAGCAAAACGTAATGAAAACACTGATGCCATACAACCATGTTAGTTCATTTCGTTGAAGCCTCATAATGGAAAGAAGAAAAATGGGGCGGGGAGGTGCCAAGGTGCCTCCACCTCCAAAACTCGTTCGAACAATCCGGATAGACACTGATAACATGAATGCAACTGACATCGATTAACCACCCTGCCTTTTAGTGTCATTAGCCAAGCGCAGGGAGCGTCACGTAGATCCCATTCTGGAAGGCAAACAGCACCAACAGCACCTAAAACTTCTCGTAAAATGCGTCGTTCTTTTCTGCCATATCATAGTCCTTCCACCTCCGTAATTCGTTGACTCCAAATGAGGCACGGAAAGCAGCGCTCGTCTGGGAAGTCGGTTACTCGGCATGCGCAACACGTTGCCCAGGAGAACTAGTTCGCAGTGTTTGGTGCATTTTTCAAGGGAAGCACCTTCTGTTTCAGAAAAACCGGCCTACTGATTACCGGACTTCGAATTCCTTTGTGCCAATCGATTCCAGCTATAGTTGTGAGAAATCGGTAGTTAGAAACCTGAAGATGCTTCAAATCCTCCACCCATAATGGCCGAGTTTCACAGGCATACAACAATACAGCCATTATTATAGTCTGATACATGCTTCCTTTGTGACTTCCTGAGATGCCTTTTTGATGCCACTAATGGTGCAAATTGGTAAGCACAATTTTTGCCTTCAAGATTCGTGCATTTACTTCGTCTGCCATACCACCGTCGAAGCAAATGAAACTGCCGAGATACATATAGAGTCCTAAAAATTCTAGCGTCACTCTGCATTTTTAGAGGACTGCTCAAAGCCTATACGTCCTCCAGCATGACAGCGTAGAGCACATGCTTGCGCTTCTTACATTTTTTGAAAAAAAATGAGAACGTTGTCGTCTGCTCGTTCTAGGTCGACAAGGTTCTCGCTCTGAGAGTTTCTAACATCGGGTTTTCATGGAGACACTACAGTGTTTGCTTCATTACTAAAATGTGGACGGAGTGGACAATCATGATGAGCACCACTGCTTGCAAGAAAGTTTTCGGAGACCCCGTGCACTCCAACGGCCTAAACTTGTGTGGACAAAAACACTTCATATTGTCCACCAACCTCTGTGACACGCCGCGTTGCGCCAGCGTGGTGAAAAACTTACTGGTCGAGACAATCTAGATCCCTCTCGAAGTCAAGGAACACAAAGTTCCGCAAGCAGTTTCTCGCACACACAACCGAGCCTCCTTCCCTACAGGGATCCTAATTGCCTGTCTCGGGTCTTATCTTCACTCTCCTTCGCGAGGTAGAATAAGCGAGCTGAGTCACCATCTGGGAATCCTGCTGAGAGAGTGCAATGGGGCATGTTGAACGGGTCTCAAAAATGTTCAGTACAACGATCCAAGTGCTCTTCCTTTTCACACCTAGGTGCACCGTTGGTATTGGTAGAATTTCGCTCACCGGAGGCTTTGTTAGACCCATCGCGCGTATCTACTGGAAGAGTTTATGCACTTTCTCAGAGTTTCTCGCTGCCTTCATCGCTCTAGCATTCTGCATCCATCAAGCTTTTCGATCCAAGCGTGTGCTGCTTTTCACCTTAGGTATGAAAGTTCGTCTAGCGGTATTTTACTGTAAATCAGGAAGAATACATGTCTGAGCCTAAAGAAATTTTAGAGTGCTGCTTGAGATCCAGTGCCCAGATCTGGTTGGATAAGCCATTCAGCAGGTGGAGCGCCCTGCATCTTGCAGAGTTGCTAACAGTACCTTCCAGGACCTATGGTCCGAAAGGTTTATCAGTTGGGGGTTCTGGTAGACTCGCGTTACATCGGGGTCCGCGAGCTCCTTAGTGGCCAGAAGAGGTGTGTGCATCTTGCGCGTCCCTGAAAAGCGCGACCAAAAGCACCAACGGACAAGTGAGTGATCCGAATTCACATAGGTGTTCCATAACGAGCGACAGCCAGTAATGGACCGAAGGCATCTATAGCTAATGATAATGTGGTTTCTATCCTGCAGATTGGTTTGGGTGTGGGAAGCGTTATGTGGCTAGCTATCCGGCCTCAAATGCTTGGGAAAATGGCACCGCACGGAAAGAGTCTTTGTTCAGCACGTAACTGCAACAGGCTTTCTACGTGGTCAGAACCTCAGCAGCACTAGTTCTGCCGACCCTCACCCTTATAACCCGGGCAAAAACAGCAATATCTGAGCTCTTAGCCCGCCTGCAATAAGGCGCCCAAAGCCTCATTAAACCTATCTGGGAGTGCGTCACAGCTAAGTTCTGTTGAGGCACAGGCAAATATAGCGAACAGACAGCAATTATCGGCTAGTTTACAGGATACACCCACACGCGTTGCCAAACGAACCGCAGAGTGGAGGCTATCAACCGGCAACCATTCAACGAGAGACCCATCATCTCGGAATAATGCAATCTCCAGCAGGACTAGCGGCAGCGGCTTCCCGATCACCAGAGCTGCACAACCGGAAGTGAGCGGAAACCGATGGGAGGTCAGTTTAACAACCGTACTGGGGTTCTGGTTCCTTGTTTCAGACTGAAAGGACACATTATCAAAAAGCGAGTCCAACGTACGTGCTAGAGCAGTCTTTTGTCCAGCTCGTGTGACAGTGCTAACGGCGAAGGCTACCAGATGAACGAAGTTTTGGGGTTTGGAGCATGATTTCGAAGTGGCCGTGACATTGGCGGCCGATTTGTCCGTAGATGTTGCATCTGGTGACAACGGGAGGCAAACGGATCTGTCAGTCCTTAAGACTGGACCCACACAGATATCACTAGAAACGGGGTGAGTAGAAGTGCAAATATGTAAAAGGAAAAGAAGGGAGGCGTCAGCAGAATAGTATTTTCGCTTACCCACCCTATTTATGCAGCAAGTAAGGTGACCCGCTCTATGACATTACGCGACCGTCGACGTAGCATGGAGCTACTCATAAGTGTGGAATGCATAACCGTACATCGGCTGGGATACTGCCAGCGCACCCACCTCCAGGATCCTCAACCAAGGCCTGTGGCATTAAATACTAACTGCAAGGAGTGGTTGTTGTCAAAGGACCATCAGAGATACGTACATTTTTAAGTAACAAGTAGTCACACAAGGTCCAACGCCCAACATGGGGTACAAGGACAATATGTTATTTGGATCTCTACGGATTGACCATTTTGGTACGGGGTCTGTCAATGGCACAAATACACTCCTCTTTATAGCTCTACGGATTTTGAACAAACCGTCACACCAGGCCAAAACCAAATCTCTTAGTGACGGTTTTAAAACACAGACAAAATGCCTTCAATGACATTTTTTCGATAGGTTTGCTCTCACTATGCATTACTACTGTGAATAAAGCCGCACTTTCCATATCGATTCCATGTGGTCCTAGCTGGCACAGCATAACAAGCCTAGGTTCGCTTTTTTCAATAATATGAGATAAAATTATAATTAATGAAGACCATTCATCTACGTAGGGGAACTGTAAGCTTCCTACAGTTTAAGGTCGATTGGAAGGTTATCGCTGCAATAGATGGGTGTAATACCAAGTTCACACCAAAGTAGCACAGCCAGCAACGCTAACCTCCATCTTTGTAACCAGTCCTCTACAGCTAGCGCGATTGGTCTGAATATTGGACTTAATGTGCAATAAAATGCTTTTAACTTAAGTGCTCTGTCTGTCCTCTTACTGAAGGCGTCTCTATAGGGTAGCTTTGTACAAACCTCCAGATAAACACATACGACAGCTGTATATGGATGTACGGGTTGACATTATTACTTCAGAACTTGTTCGCAAAAGCATTTATGCAGGTAACTTTATCATTTTTGCCGCTCTGCAGATTATTTTTTAAAAATCCTTGCCATCATTAAAATCTACTGTTTGGAACGAGGGTTTCATACTAACCGAGTTTAAGGACTAGTCTTACTTTCTCTCCATGACGCCTGGTAAATTTCTGTCACGAGTGGTTAGACGTGGATAACGAATTTCATTTAGTGGTTATTCCTGCATTCAGCTTATTATAATGCCTTCGAGAAGGTAAAACTTGATGTTACATCACATTGGAAACTGAAAGAAAGTGGAGTTTGTTCTTATTGTCTTTAATTATTAAACAAACTGAATATGTCTATGGACGGCAAATAAACTGCTCACCTATTTTTATTGCGGAAAATGCAGCAGCTTTTCTGCGGAATCTGACAATGTTTTAGCCTCCGAAACTTATTCTTGGTTTCAACGGGTCGTTTGTGTAGAATTTTTTATGCAAAATTCACTGATGCGCTCTTTCACTGTCTTTTTAATCATCACGCTAATGAAGACCAAAAATTCATGCCATTCTAACTGTAACATTACAAAAACAGGACTACTCATGCGTGAGAAGGATAAAACTGTCGCTCTTGAGCAAGCTGTCGGTCGATGAAGAGACACATTTAAGCAGTCTAGTATATTTTGCAGCGTTAATGTAGTGAAGGTTGTATGGGCAAAATGACCGCAAGAAGATTTACAAAATTCGAAAGAAAAATTCTGCTATTCCTACCAAGTAACTAACCCTGAAGAGTGTGGTTTATCAGTGCACAGAAAGTCCAGAAGCGCGCGTGTGCAAATGCTCCAGAAGATCAGTTGACTATACATTTATATTGGACGGAAAAGCTGCAAAAAATACTTCCTTCAGCTATCATTGGAAAGTGTTCAGCTAAGCGTAGCCAATCTTATTCAAAACGATATGCGTTTTGTGAGAAATGAAACACTCTTACTGCTAAACTAACGGCCTATTAACAAGTCACAAATCATAAGCACAAGTAGGTATCATTATCACTAGGATATAACCAATCAGATCATGGCCCTCCTGGCAGGGAAGCTATACAAGATATCTTCAGATTTCTTATATGTAATAGTGCCTAGTTTACTGATTTTGTGGTCCGTTTCTTGAAAGAAGGATTCCAAAATTTGCGTATCCTGCATTTAGAGGTTACCTGTGTTTACCTGTTTGCGAATTCTACTATTGTACCGCCTAAATCAGTCATACATCCTAAATGGCTTACATTATTGGGTGATCTGTGCATACAAATTTAATGTGACAGGAAAAACGCCGCTGACATGACGAAATCAGTCATTATTTCCCTTACTGAGGTTCGACATCAGTGTGCATTAAGCAGTGTTCATTCAGAAGGTATTCTTGATAAAGCCTGTGGAAACCGCATTACGTTAAACTTCAGGATTTGTTGTAACTCACAAGAGATGAAAAACTGCTCAGAAAACATATTGTTAAACGCCTACTTGCACTCTGTTTTAGTGCAGGATGATAGGGTTGTCGACAGGAAAATCTTACCCGAGTAATAATTCTGAGGTGAAACTCCAAAGTGAAGAGCTGACCCTTGTCACACCAATAGCATATATACGCTATTTAAATGAGCAATAAAACCTAAAGGATATAAGGCTCATTTTTCATAAACGAAGTCATGACACATGAACGAACGTCCTAAATTGCTTTCCGAAGGAGAAAAGTTCCTTTGTATAACATCAACGACCCCGAACCAAACGAAACACCGGTATCTGTCAGTACTGGAATATTACGCGGCTCACTTACAAAACATCCAATCTAATCCCATTAATGAGTCGATGCACTGTCATCATAACTGCAAATGTACTCAAAACCAGTGCTACAAACAACCAACTTTTTGACACTTTTGTGGATTATACTTAGCTGCATTCTGAAGTACCCCGACTTTCTCAGCTGAGCTTGTCTTGCTCGCAACGGAGAGCGTTCCGATGCGCTCTGGAATTTTTGAAGCGAAGAGAAAAATAATGAGCTGAACCAGAAAATAAACTACCCAGTCTAAAAATAGGAAACGAATTTAGGCTTTGACTGTAAGGCTAATCGGTGATTGATTGACTGTGAGCAAGCTGTCTGCAAAATCGAAAGATTCCGACAAAAATTTCCATGAACAAACTGAATGCAGTTAATTCGTCTTGCTTTGTTCACGCGAAGTGTCGCCAAAGTAGTTAAAAATTTTAAGTGTGTTTTTAAAGATCGAAGAATGGTGCGATCAAGACAGTGCCTACGTAAAGTTCATAACTCAAAAGGAAAGAAACGCCTCAAAGTGCGTGGTGCACAGAGAAATCCCTTCATATCTCTGTATTTAGGTTTCCCTTTTTACTCTCACAAGCGACATCCGAGTGTCCCAATGGACCTCTTTTCAAACAACATGATTTCATCCTACCTACCTAGGGCTTCACGGACCTAAGTTCATTCGGCCACGGCTGTTCAAATATGCTCCGTATTGATGAGCTTTTTTTTTCTTTGCGATGACGGCAAGTATAAATGACAACAGCTTTTTTCCGATTCGTTATTGTTGGTGTTTCGCATGGTTTGTGACAAGTTACGTTGCCATTGATCGTCCTCTCTTTCATCTACAAACTTCTGTGAACTTCGTGCTATGAATATCCAAATAAATGTTAAAAATACCAAGAAGACAATGGTAAGAAAGCGATTCCTTTACACAGGTCAAGTCGAATAGAAACCTTAGTGACAAAACCTTGTAAATTATTCCTGGCATCTAGCCACTTATACACACGTGAAAATATGGATAGAGGATTTCGGTCTAGCTGACGCTTGACCACTTTAATGGATCCCGATTTGACTGCCAAATAGTAATGGCATAAAACAAAATGGATTGATCTCAAGTTTGAAGAAAATATCCCTAATGGTGTGTTTTCACATTGTTACCAAAATAGAAAATGACATCTGCCGTTATCAGCCAGAAACCACTGATATACGAGATTTTACGAGGAACAGATAAAAGGAGATATTGGGTAAACGAAGGGATAATCCACCACATTCTCACGCAACATTTCTTTGCCAGATGTTTTTGGGTCCAGTTAAATTGTTTATGAGCTTCCTTGTCTAGTCTAACGGCTTATGCCGAATTCTCACGGGATTCATTGCTATAAGGTACTGAATAGGCCAAAAACTTCATAAAATGGTAGATTTTTCCTGTCGAGGAACCCCACATTGAGAGGTTGTAATCTTCTCAATTCCGTGGTATCATTTTGTTAAATTTGAAAGTAAGGAAGATGAATCCGTTTTTTGTGTGGGTTTTGATATGCTAGTCAGTCGTTGAAATTAGATGAAAGTGAAGCAAACTCACAGCTAAATCACAATTGCGGATGATGCGCACACTCATGCTAGTGCGGCCAAATGTTATCTATCTGTCACGCATAACGGAAAAGACTACATCTGAATATTAGCGCCCCCTTGAACTTATCGAAAGGAATCAGGGTGGTGGTAAACAAACCAACAGTGTAAAGGAAAGTTTTGGGCAGCGAAGTAGCAAACTCATTCTGGCGTGGATTCTTTTGAAAACCCAAAATAAGGACATTTCAGGCATACATAAATAGGTTTTTCAATCCTGATTGTGTATCAACTAACACAAGCTTACATACTGCGTGCGGACTGCTCATAGGACCTGTGTTTCCAATTAGTTATGGGAATGCGACTTCTGTCGCATGGAGAGCTTAAATTGGTTCATCCAAGATTTTCTTTGTTCCGAAGGTCAAAACATATATTAGGACACACGTTGCTGTCAGCCTGGAGAGAACATTTTGCCGTGATAATACAGAAGGAAAGAGGTTAAAACCGAATCATTGAAGTATTTTTTTGGATAAAAACCTGGTTGTGTTGATGAACATAACGATGGGTGGCGTTTCACCAGGCAGGTCAATCTTCGTTTCAGTGACTGAAAAAGGCTCAGTTTCTGTAAATGCTGTTTGTTTGAGAGCATTGACTTTTTCCTTTTATAATGTCATGAATTTTTCTACCTCTTCATCCATCATATATTGACAAAACCTGGCAAGGTTCAATATACCCAGTCTTAGCATGTTTGAAAAAACGCTTGGATTGAAAACCCTTAACACCCATCGTAAATAACTACCTCTGATTTCGTTCTATTACGTGCTAAGTCGATTGCCCTGCAAACTGTCGGCTATCCTCCACTATTGCATCTATTCGTTAAAAGTCGGGATTCAATATAACAATAAACATTGACTAGCTGCCTGCTGGAATCTGAAATCCAATTAACTGGCACTGGAATATTCTTGGTTAATTATTGCACTGATACTGGTTTGATGTGGTGGCTGCCTACAAAAAATGTAAGCCAGGTTGAAAATTTTATGCAACGGCCGTTGATAAATTTTAAGGGGTTTTCAATTCCCAAACCTAACAAAACACCAACAATAACGAGGATATCCAAATGTGTTAGAAAAACAGTGCGGAATACATGGCTACAAACGAGGTACAAGTGGGCTACCACTCACATGCACATGCGCAGAATAAGGTTTAACATCAGAGGTGAAAGATTGTTAATGAAGTCTGTAGTGACGTTTTAGGCGAGAAGTGTTAGCTTAGCCGTGGACCTTCTATAGTGAACAAGCTAAGAATAATTGGTTCACCAACAAACTGTCAAAACTCACAACTTCCAAGTGACAGCACTTCCATATTTGTGGAATATTATCACGGTTCGATCATTTAGACAAGTACAATTCTCGTAAACACAAGCAAACATTTCAGGGACGCAATGCTGCTGCAAGACTGGTGAAACTTATCGTACGGTTTAGAAATACTTTGTGCATTACAGCATAAAAAGCAAGCCATAGTTTTACTAGGGATGATATTGCAAGGTTCCACGCGCAAATATTTAGACACCACCACATCTCTAGTGAAAAATAAACTGACAGTCTGATATTAGGCACGCCCATTTGGATGCTAAGGTAGCCTGTTAAGGGTGAGAGCAATATCATAACTTTATTCGCATTAAAGTTGGACATTTGTATTTACGGGGATATTAGATGGGGAATTAAAACCTTTCTGAATTTTAAAGTAAGCTTCGGGACCAGAGCAGGCAACCGGTAAAAATATCCCCAACTCTTCTCAACCCATCAGGAAACACCAAAGTAGGTCATACCTGATGGTAAGAAACCCAGAATTGGGAAGTAATGAACCTTGTTGCACTAAGGAAATCAAATGAAATAGGGGTGAGTTTCATCACCCAAGCGAGAGGCCCTGCAAAATTTGGCCAGTGTTTCGGTCAGAAGAGCCGTAGGAATATATAATGGATACGAATAGCTAATCGATACTATGGACATTGTCTCATTTAGAGCATAAAACGGCCAATGTGTACCCCAGTCAGCTGAAGAATACCATAAACGAAAGATTAGATTTCATCTGGGTCTACTTTCAACGCCAAATTTATATATAAAAATTGCTTAGCCACCAACACACTGAATGAAATTGCTCAGGCTGGCAACTTTGTTGCACTGTCTAACACCGATACAAACCTCCAAAATTGAAATGAAAGGGTTCCAGACAAAGGATTACGCGCACCACTTCAGCGTTATAAATCGGACTAAGGAGAGATCAGGAAAGCTGCTTTCCGTTATTTATATGTCATTTGAAGAGTCGCGTAATTTCACACGCACATACCATTCCCAAAGTTTAAAATAAGGAACACAGAATACCCTCTGATTTCCAATAGCACAGCACCTGTATATTTAAATGCCAACTTATCTCGCAAGACCTTACCCTTGTAAGTACGGAGAAAAGTGTTGTACATGCTCTTCACACATCAACATTGAAACGTAACAACATGAAACTGGCAAAACAAGACCTCATATCCAAACGCTTACATATACATTTGTTTACAGTGTTCCTGTAACGAATGAAAGGTTACAGACTATTTCCTCAAGTGCTTGCAATACTTAGATAAGTGTTTCATTTAGACAGACTTCTAAGTAGCGAATGAGAAGTCAATCAAACTAATTAGTACCGGTAATTTACTGGTCAATAAGGCTGCATTCTAACAATTAGATAATTACGGAAATATATTACCCTGATTGGAAAGGAGGACGCCCTTTTGATAATACACTTGGGCCTGTTATTCACATTTAAGGCATTCCTTTCATCCGCCAAGTATAAATCCTTCAATGACAGAGCGTGCCTTTCCATAAGAAATTAACACATGATTGCGAGATCTTGTTATCTCGTACGGCGGAGGGCTTGAAACTATCATAATCCTTATAAGGTTGTTATCTCCCAAATGAGCATAATTAGCTACATCACGGCAACCACCGACATCCTCCTACAAATGATACACAAATCACGTGAAAATCAAAAACTCGCGGTGTGGTGGGTGGTATCAACTGACCTTCATTCTGCAAAGCTAGTATATATAGTACGTACGTCGGAATCTGTAATTCATAAATAGGCCAGGTGGTGAAAGTAAAGTGTTAATCAACAAATAAAGAGGCGAGACATTAAAAGCGCCGCAAAAGTGAAATCGTCAATACTTCTGAAGTGACGTCTGTATGTTCTTCTGGAACCGTGAATGGTTGAATGGTTCTGATACAAATGCGAGAATGACACAAATTTATCATTCATCCAAACTCATAGTTCAAAGTAAAACCGAAAACTATAACCAGAAAAATTTTCGTTGTACGTATATGGACGATTTGTCAAGTAAGAAAAAACTCACGACATAGCATGAATGTTCCACACCAGGACTGAGCTTCAGATGGGGTGATATTAACAATATTCAGAACCATGTGTTAGATAGAAGCTCGACGCGTTTTTCTTCAAGTTTTTTTGTGTGGGCAACAGTACACTTATAAAAAATCAGCTAAAAGCTTTTTCACTCCCATGATGTTATCTCAGTACTATTTATCCTTACTGTATTAAGGCTCATCTGTTTGGCCTAAATAGTTTTCCGAGATCATTCCACTCAAAAACATAAGTAAATGAATTGCCAATTATGACTTGCCGCATAGAGACATAACACACGCAAATGTAGCTTAATACAAAAAGATAATGATATGAAAATCCTCTGCCTTGTTCTAAAAAATGTGAGCCCGTACAATTCTAAAGGTCTCCCCCTCCCAGGGATACAATTTAATATACTCTTATGCAACAAATGTTGGCATTATCTCTAGCAAAATCACATAAAACAACGATAGAACGAGAAGGCGGGTATGAGCCTGTACTAGAGTAGATGACAAACCGATTCCTCACGCTGCCTAATTGCATCTATTTTCAATCCTCATTTTTGGAGCATAATTGCCTCGACAGATGTCACTGAGCGGAAGTACTGTCAAATGCGAGCAGCTAACCTTTGATCCACGCATTGCTATACTCATTTCCGGTCCCCTGAGTTACAACAGCACATAAGCCAATAGAGCCACATTCACTTCTTTTTTGGCACTCATGTTGAAAAAAGACACGTTAAAAAAGTTTGTAACTACAGAATTTAGTGTTTATAATCCTTGAAAAGGCTCACGTCTAAGGAGAGTGAAAAATTTGCCGGTATTGAAGATGCGCACTCTTCGGAAAAGCACCGTACACGCAGGTACAAATATTTGGAACAAAAGTGAGTGTCTGAAAGTGAATATTTTTGAAAACAAAAGTGTTTTCAAAAGACTGGTTGTATATTGCAGTGTGCTAAAATACCGGTCGTGTAGGCGTAAGGATATTTTTAGATCAAATTTTGTGGATCAGTCAAACGTGTCCTCTGACAATAGGGTATTTTAAAGTCATCTTCAACTAGATACAGTATTCGTGTCTTGTAAAAGGTTTCAGGGATAGCAACATTCATATGGCCACTCGTCACTTTAAGCCACTTAAGTCAGTCAAACCGTAGAATATCGCACACCGCCACTTTTTGCCTGGACTCCATTGCACTTTTTATCAAAGTATATTAGTGAGCAAGCTAATGGACGACGCCTGTTTATTCTCCTACTGCCATCAAACCACTGGATTCTACTCGATTCTATTGGACAAGGTGACTTACTCCCCCCATTTGTACTCTCCTCTTTGCATTTCATATGGCATATCGAATTTAATGAGTCCAAAGCCTTATTGGACAAAATAGGAACATCTGAGGCGAATTTAATTCATGGATTTGGAACAAGATGTAGAAAGCAACATCAACAACATCTCTGGCACAGATTAACCTGAGTAAGTCATGTTCACAAAAACACGCTCTCATTCTTCACAACACGTTAAGACAGCAGCAAGCGTTCCACGTCTTAACAATTTCGGATCGTTCTCAAATGCAACACACTCCATGATTTACAAGCAGCTTAAACCGGGTTTACCTCTACTTAGTGTGAATAATTAATCTGTGAAGTTAAACCGGTATCGAGGTAGAATGCAGTAACCTTCCTGTTTGAATGGGCAAATTGATCAACATCTGTCCATTATACGGTTACTGCACTGAAAGTTCATTCCTCATCTGCAGCTTCACTGCTTTCAGTAGCCAACCATATTAAGCAGAAACAATATCAGGATTGGCGAAACACACTCATCTGCAAACAAAAATTTGATTTTGCGAGAGACTCACCTGGAACCCAGCTGAATCTCTCGTTTGTGATGTTTTCAGGCAACTGAATGTGCCGCACCAGGCCGCCTCATTGTTCAGTTGCTACGATACTCGAGAAATCGCGATACATGTATATTCGTAATGCACTACTTATAAGGTTGCTGAAAATTCTTCGACAGCCCACGAATATACATGTATCGCGATATCTCGAATATCGTAGCAACTGAAAAATGAGGCGGCCTGGTGCAGCACATTCAGTTGCCTGGAAACATCACAAACGAGAGATTCAGCTGGGTTCCAGGTGAGTCTCTCGCAAAACCAAATTTGTTTGCAAATGAGTGTATTTCGCCAATTTCGTGCAATTTGGTTTCAAGTACAACATAAGGTTGACGGAAACTCGGGGACTGCGCCTACCTGATGAGCCCCAAGAAGGGCGAAACCGGTCGTGGGCTGTCGAAGAATTTTCAGCAACCTTATGAGTAGTGCATTGCAAATATCAGGATTCATCAACTCCGCAACTAACAACCTAAGGAACATGTAGATTTTGTTTCTCAATTAGCATTCTTATGCACCGACTGATTTTTTTGCACTTCGCTAAATAACACGAAATATTTTACGCGTAAATGAACATCAATTCTCCCTGATCAACTTGAGTTATTTCGAATTATTTGTCGTTAGAATCGTCGAATATTTATATACATCCACTCATTGTCCGTTTGTTTATTTCATCAGAGTTTGGTAAGTGCTCTTAGTTTATACGACAGCGTTGCATTTACAACTGAGAGGCAAATGCCCCTTGTGACAACAATTCTTCATGCAGGTCTGACCTAATAACTATCCAAGCCGCGGTCTGACATATAAATCGATGTCCGATACGACCTGCGTGTGTCACTAACCAAATGAATCTCTCGTTTACGCTGTTTTTATTTTTTTTTTAATTTTCATTAGAAAACATCAAAAATGACAGGTTCAGCTGAGTCCCAGGTGAGTCACTCGCAAAACCAAATTTGTTTGCAAATGAGTGTATTTCGCCAGCCATAATGTTATTTCAGGACGATACACTGACCCATAGTTCACATTCGATATCAGTGAGTTCGACAAATCCTTATGTCGTTCGAGTTTACTCCGGCTAAATCTGTGATAACTACGACTGTGTTCTCATAAAGATAATGTGGTTTTTACTTTAACATGAACCTTCATCAACATTTATATAGTCATTAGTCACCTGAGACCTTTTTGCAATGTAAATAACCAAAGATTTAAAAACTTATTAAGCCAATAATTCAGTACGGATTCCTACCACCAGCGATTTAGCCAAACTATCGACAGCTAATTGAATCATCAGGTCAACCAGTCATGGACTAATTTGCTTGTGCATTCAGAGCCCACCGACGCAACCGGACGGGCTGTTGTGGTGTTTCTCATAACAGCAACCTCTAATGTTTCACAGTGGGCTTCTATTTTATCTGAATACCATTTGTCTGAATACCCCACCAACCTTAGAAACTGGTCGAGTTGGTTAAATTTACGGATCACGCGTGCACTCCCCGCGGCAATTAAAGCGGCTATGCTCATCTGAAACACAACGCCCACCATTTGAAAAATACATATAGCTGCCAAATCCTAGATTTAAAATATTGATAAAACGTGGTTGAAGAAAACCCGACAGTACGGCGATGTATTTTGCTTTTGGAACTAAATGAAAAATACATGCAACATTCCAGATGTTTTACGAAGACCCCCAGTCGTTGGAATAGTAAAAAATGGTTTCAAGTAATATGCCACACCGACCCAGGTTACGGCCTCCGACTGCTCGTATTCTCAGACGGAAACGAACATAAACCAGAAACAACAAACTTTTTTACAGAATTGTCAAACACTGCCTTCTCAGTACATGCTGTCAATAACTCATTGTTGTCTTCGGCAGTTCCCATGGCTACTCACGTTAGGGCCGGTTTAGAATGCAGCGCAATGCTAGAAATTACAACAGGAACTATACAGTCTGCTTTTTCATGTTGTGGCATCTGACTGCTTTGGACAAAATGTCTCGCAAAAACTCTCAAGATAACTAGACAAGAGTCCTTCATCGTTCAGACGGATATCAAATCAAGGTGTACTGAATAGCGAATAATAAGAAACGCCGGAACACATTCTTCAGAGTATTCAGATGGCACGTCTGGTCATGTTCGCATTTCTGAAAAGAATTCGGCATTCCCATCTGATTATCTGTGAGGCTATATCCAGAAGGCTTCAAATATTAGAAAATCTATAACAGTCAAAGTTAAAACCCTGTACTATCATCCTGGTGCAGAGTGGAAGTTGGCTAAATCAACAAACTTCAGGATGGCAACTGACTGAGAAGAATTTGAAACTAGCTTGATTACCTCATTTAGAATCGGGGTTATGGTGTTGCACTGACGATGAAGAACGCCTTTTTGGTGCATTTGAGGTGCGCATCTAGAGGAATCGCCGCATCACTTTCCCACCTGTTATTTTGATTATACTTGTACTAATTCACCTTTTTGTACTTTTACTGTACTTTTACCTGACGTACGTCTTTACGTACATTCCCGATTGTTTTGTCTTTTGTTAGACAGGCCATTGAATTCTGTTAATTCAAGATAAAAATTACACGTTCTAGTATTTGAAATGAATTTGGAACTACACATCCTCTGCTACAGTGCAGTAATCCCCGACGGTTGAGGACCCGATCTGTTTCTTGAAGACATACTTTTTCCCCATGGGAATCTGTATGAAACATGGAATATCTGGACAAAGCAGATACCAGCATGCATGAGACCTCGTTTGACCTGAACCAGTTAGAGCTATCACATCAATCTGATCATAAAATGAATGGCCCTTGTTGGCATCTTGTATGGATAACCCGCAATAAGACATGGCACCGATAGAGAAAAACTAGCGGCGAGCTTCACCGTAAAAGGCGTGACGAAACGCTGGTGCAAAATTTTTATGGCCCATTCAGGCCTAGAGCCCTAAATATACCCTTGAGCGATATGCATAGTGAATTAAATCACATTCCGCGACTAAGCCTTTGGCCCATAAATGCAACCAGCACATGCTAAAAACAGGTTAATCTACTCTTGTTACTAAGGGAAAGCGCATCTCACAAAAATCGTGGAGTTGCTCAAGTGCAAGACTTCACGGATAACAGCTCAATGCTACAGCATTTTCACAGATTGAGCACTGCTTCTGAGTTAATGCACGCCTTGACCTTGTGTATTTTAGCGTGCTCTAAGTAGTATCAGT
Organism: Opisthorchis felineus; assembly: GCA_004794785.1. Classification (NCBI taxonomy): domain Eukaryota; kingdom Metazoa; phylum Platyhelminthes; class Trematoda; order Opisthorchiida; family Opisthorchiidae; genus Opisthorchis; species Opisthorchis felineus. Next base: position 561,765 of record SJOL01006477.1, read on the forward strand.
TGCATGATTATGTTGTGTCCTGTACCATCGAAAAGCTTCAACTGAATATGACGCGTCCTTTGTTGTCACAGTTCTATGTAACACCTGGGAGACACAGGTGAAGTGTTGCTAAGGCGGAATTAGGACTACATAGACACTTATGTCAAATGAATTAAAGACAATTTTCAAAACTTACGATCTGCTTGCCTTCAGTTGATTTACAACCTCTTACTAATTGTACCATCATTTTAAATCAAATGGTAAGATGTATATATCATACTGATAATCTAATGTCTTGTGTCGATATGTATTTTGTTGACAATTTATCTGCAACGTTTTGGTGCCCATTTTTCAAAATTGCTTGGTTTTTTCAAAAGAATTTCATATGCGCTCGTTTGTAAAATTGTACGTTAATGATGGAATCTAACGAAACAGAATACCAAGAACCTCATTCTTATTAGGGTCAGAGTTGCTTGGTTATTGTTTGCAAGCCAAAAAGTCAAAATGCCAAGAACCTTCACGAAGAACGTCGATGGAGTCGATGGAGTAAAAGATATTCGGTGACAAGTCTAAGAGTAGGACTTAAAGGAATAACTGCCACTTTTATCCTGGAGGCAAGAAAATAAATTCCGAAATTTGGGCCGATTGTCTAGAAGCTTGGTCTAAAATGCATCATTTCACTGAGCTTTGAGCAAAATCAAGCTATATTAATGTTTGTTATCTGAAGTCACCTGAAGTGGGAAAAAAGTAAAATCTCGTATTTAAAAACACCAAGAAGACACGGAGTTCTAAGAAGAAGGACCTTAAACATCCATTCGTGGCAAGTTTTGAATCCATGTTAGCTACTGAAATTCACTAGTAACGTCAGATCGCAATGTCGTCCGGGACAATTACAGTGGCAGAATAAAGCAAAAGCAGGGAAATTATGACTTTCAAAACAGAATGAAAACGAAGAATAGCATATTATAAAACAGATTTTAGATTGGCTTTGGTAAGGGAGTAACCTGAGATGTGGACTAATTTTCGTCAGTAAAATTAAAGCGCAGGAGCTCGATCAAACACCGCTCGTCCAAGTAAGCCATCTGTGCAGTGGGGAGGAACCTTGGACATTGGAGTGCCAGGTATTAGGTTGTGATGACAATTCATGTTCATAATGGCTGCCAGTGTTTGGATTTTGCTGAGAAAATTCAGCTAAAATAAAATTCAGAAAAAAAGTTGTGAGCATTTTTACTGGAAAATTACTGCGCAATAAGATTTTGTTGCAAACAGTCAGTAGTACTCCTTTTGAGAAATGGCTGATTCTGAAATGAACAGTGTAGCAGCGAGTACTTTCAAATAACACCTCACAGTGTAACACTTGGTTCTGTAAACTCTGATGTCGGCAACCAAACAAAACGTCAGTTAAAACATTAAATATGAAATCTCAGCTCGCCCGACTTGAGCACATAATTGTCCGCTAAGGACCGATGGAGTAGCCTAGCCGCGTCCAGCCGTTAACTTTTCTGTTCCTCGAACATCGCTTAAGTTGAAAACATAAACACCCCGGACGTGACGTGGACACTCCACTTGGAGAGGAACACCTAAAAACTAGTTCAGTTAGTACAAATACATTAGCATAATTAACGCTAGCATCAAAGCAAAAACAACGACAACTTAAGCTGGAAATAATTAAACTGAGACTAATTAAACCGATACCTCACCCAGTCTTGCATATTTATGAGTAAGTTTACAATGCGCAAAGCTACTCATATAAGTGTTTAGCAGTGAAACCCAAGATATACGCCGACGTGTCGTACAATGCGTAATCAAAGCCAGAAATCCGCATTCTCTTTGATTTAAATCACAAATGAATCTAAATTTGCGGCGAGTCAGACGTGTTAAAATGATTTTTATTCCCCACAATTAACTCCTTCAGCAATGCTTCCGTGAAAAATGCATCAAACACAAAACATTTCAGTCATCAATCCCGGTATGAGCACCGAAACAAGATGGGTGGGACCAAAGTATAATTTCAAATAGGTTTTAGTTTAATCCTCAAAAATACAGCTATAGAAAGAATTTTGTCCTTATTTTGGTTCAGCAGGCGGGTTTAGTGGATGTTTCACGATGTTTGATAGCGTTGAATAAGAAGAATCGGTGTTGTGCAATTAATTTTTTTCGGCATCCGATCACGTTTTCTTTAGGCACACCCAGACTTCAACATCATGGTTTATTGAGCACCGGCTTTCAAACGATTGATAGCCACCATCAGGTATCCCATTCTTTATTTTTAGTTAGACTGGCTGGCCAACGAGAAGTACTCTAACACGTAAGCACAGGCATTACCAGCATAGAAACAATAAAGCTCGGATATTCGTCGTTTGTAGTTTCTTTCAGCTGCGGTAATAATATCAAGACCTTGCCCGTTCATGCAAATTGTGTGCCGAGAGAGATGCTATGACATCACTTTGGCCAGACATAGTAAAAATTTATCACGACATCTAGTTTGTAGTACTGTAGAGATTGCAAAGCAGTGAAATCGGAGCTTTATGGCCAGTATTTATTTATTGTGACCATTCAGCCTATCAGCTTACAACGAAACTTCTCTTAAAACGCCTGTCTTGATTAAATACTGACACTTTTGATGGACACAAGCCCAATTTGGCTGGTGCAAAATTACCATGGTGCAATCACCATGAGATACTTCCTCACGGTCGACTGAACCTTGAGGAAGCGCGCCGTCTGTGGTGATAAATGGGGATATCTTTACTGAAATGCATCTGGCCAGGCCTTTGAAACTTGTACTTTTCGAAGGTCTAGCCGGTACAGTTCGACAAAACGAGCTATCTAAAGACGCTAAGATATAGATGCAGCAACAAGAATGCCAAAATCAACCCACAAGAACGTGATTAACAAAACAACAGAAAAATAACGCTGCTTCAATGCCTCGTCAGTTATATTTGTAAATAAGCGCATGTAACTACATTGGCTAGTCGCTTCAGAAAGATTTCTACACCCAGCGGTTTCTGGCCACAAAAGCAGGCCGTCATTAATCTGCCCGAAGCTTTGAATACCGTGGTGTTTAAGCGAATTACAAAGCGTAGCTGGGTAGCTAGTTGTAACCTGGAAAAACCTACCACTACTACCAGCATCTCAGCATCGTTAGCACGTTTATATCTTTAACTTTATTACATCCCAGGCAACTATTTAAGACTAACACTTGTAAAGATCCTGTTCAGACAGACGTTGTTTAGATAATCACTAAATACTGTCCACCTTACGTTGAATTTAATGATTCTTTCTGTTAGAATAATATTAGAAATTCGTTGGTCCCTCGGACCAGTACTGCTTATTTGTATGATTACTTAGAGAGTACGAAACCCTATCGGTTTCCTCGTAGTCGAATGGGATATGAATGGAGTGATCAATGTGATTGACCTAGTAAATTAAGAGGCGCTGTGTATCAAGACTCATTATGCATACCAATATTTGTTTCCTATGATCACCTGAACTAGATGGTGTCCGTCTGGCCTAGTTATCGCCAACTTGCAGACCGTGCGGATCCTTGGTGCAGAAACACCTTTCCAGATGGCTTTTCTGGCCTCTGTTGACGCAATCTGATGCTCACAATAATAATAAGGTAACCAGCTTTGGAGACAACATGAAACATTTATTCAGATTTGTCAACATTCCAGCACCAAAGACAGTCTGCTATGGAATAGGGAGGGGTGCCTCCTGCAAAAGACGCCTGTGTGTGTCAAACAGATTCGAGTCAGGCAAAAGACAGTCTCCGGTTTCATGTGCAGCTATTTGTTGGTTTCCGCAAAATAACTTTGAACACGGCAGTAAAACAGCGGTCTTAGATAAGACGAGTTGACACGTGACTGTGTAGTTGTCAATTCAAGTAGAATCATTAGCAAAAACAGGGGGGTGGAAATCCCAACCCGACTATTTCCTCTTACACAACTATCGTATCACTAGCTCATCCACACAGACGGACAGAAAGTGCAACCGAAGTTCAAAAGGGATCATCAGTAAACCAAACCAGAAGAACTAAACTCTAGGCTGGACGAAAGTCTATTTAGGTTTTCCCATCGGCCCAACACTTGGTCACCCACCCTAACACACAAAATCATTCGGCCGACACCCAACAGAGATATAGCTTGACTTAGATGATTGGTTCTCCTTCCGCCTTAAATCTTGACCAACCTCATAACCTATTCACTTGGCCTGACGAAGCTTTTGTGTCAAAAGCGAACCGTTGCCCAGAAATAAATCTACCGATTGTAACCAAACTTTTCCGAAAACAATCGTCTAACGTCTCAAGACCGTTAGATCAGTTTCTGCACTGCATTTTACGATCATTGAAAGAACTTTTGCGCTTGAGCGCGCCGTCAAATAGGGCAGTAGACGATTACGCTAACGTTGCTAGACATCAACCAAGGTTACTTTTACATAAAATGAGCTATCAGTTAGCTAATCACTTTTGTCAGCACTTGAAAATGGCAGTGAATTATTAATGAAGTCCGGTTTGTGTTCACTCTGCTCTTTGCGTGTGAAAATCCCACTTATGTATTTCATCGCAAATATACTGCTTATCTATTACACACTAATCAAATCTCCATAAATAGTGATAAAACTTCTGTTACCATAGTGCCCAGCTCAAACCACAGGACCTTAGCCTATACTGCTGTTGCTAGCAACTAAAGTTTTGGCGATACGGGCCTTAGATTTCAAAGTAAACGCCCTTAGTTTTTGACGAAGTATTACACGTTTTATCCATTCGGCATGTGTTCTTCTTTGGGTCACTGTTTTCTTCCTCCTTTGACTTGGTTGTGTTAGCATATTTTACCCCGCCACCGTAGCACAGGTCGACCAGACTGTTCCGAACACATTTGTTTTGTTTTGTTAACTCATAGTTTATCTTAAATAATAATAATAAAGTAAATCTTTGGTTCATACGTTTCAGTGTCCAACCCTGGAAAGTTGAACACTGACTGAAACACTATAGCATTAGTTGCTTTGTTACTCACTTTCAAAATGCTTATCTAGCTCGATGCTTCTACCTCCACTTGGGCAAAATGCACACATGATTAGACCGGCTTGCTTCTCTTCTGCCTCCTTATTCAACGTGAGATTCATTTTTCTTTTCATGGGTTTTCAGCAAGCGAAACCCATTAAAATATTTTGATCTTCAAATATGTTTGCTTTTCACAGTGGAAAATATTCAGCAAACTTTCAGTAAATCGTTTCCATTTTGACTGAAAGGGAACGTAAGATCTAAAACGCAAACGACTAACTTATTTAAAAAATCCTGACTGGAAACCTTTTGGCCCGAACTTGTTTTGGGCTCAACAAACTATGCTATGTGAAACCTACCATCAAGACAATCAAAATTAAGCCAATTTATGTGGACTGACTGATGCATGTGCATCGGATCCAACTAACTTTAGTTTCCTCTAATCAAATATCATTCTTGTCCTAAGATATCCCAGGATCAATTGAAAATGCACCTTTAATTTGGGAAAAGCACATTTTTAGAGCATTCATCTTTTTATTGTTGACGTTTGTGATTTTTTTGATCAATCGTTTCAATATTGCCCAAGCCCAGTTTAGCCCAGAACTCATAAGGCTTGTCAACAATCAGATAACATTTATTAACATACTGAAAAGTCTTCTTAAGAGAAAGGCTTCGCGATCTGAGATAAGCTATACTGTCTGCCACGAACAAGATGTTTTCATAGCATAAACTATTGTCCGAGTGTCTTCTCTTACATAAAACCAAAAGAAAGAGCAATTGACCGGTAACCATTTACCCTTTTGTGGTGAAAGGACAAACATGTTCATGATGAAGAGCGTGCTAACATCATTACAATTTACACTTGGTTTGAATGAATTATTTTGATGTCGTCCTGATTCCGGTCAAGTTTCTTAGCTGCGCGATGGTAAAAAACCATACCACATTTGCCCGACGACGTCCCAGACATACAACTAGTCATTAGAAAGGAGCGAAATCCATTTGTCAACGTTAACTTGAATGGAAGAATGACATTCCCATTGTCACCCTCAAATCGTTTTTAACGCAAAGTAGAGGCCGCAATCGACTAGTCTGCATCACTTCAAAGAACTTCAACCTATGTGGCCGTTTCTTGATCCATCGATTCCATCCTGTAAGTTACACTTCAAAGACTTACCCGTGACTTTGACGATGTCGTTTTCCCATTAATATTACATTTGACAGATGAATTCTGCATGAAGTTAACGCCTACATCTGGGATGTAGTCGGACAATTTTTGTCATTTGTACCCAAATGTAGCTTTAACTTGAGTAACTCAGTGTGGAGAAAAAAATTTCAAAGAATTTTCTTTCACCCCAAAAATAACTTAATTTAACATTCTCATGACGTTACTTTTGTTCTCTGGTGCAGATGTGCTACATTCTCGCCACAGGAATGAGGACAATCATCATTATTTCTGAGGATGCCGATGACAAACCGTCCACGATTCCACATATTTCTCTTACGCAAAGGTTTATCTTGCGAGACAGTCTGACTTTTTCGGCCGAATGGCTGAAAAAGGCTATCGACAAATGAACACCCTTGGAGTTTCCGGGGTAATATGTGTAGACTTCTAATGTCCTAGAATGTCATCGTCCATTTTTTAGTTTCACGAGGCACACTTCATACAAAAGCTAAATTTTCAATCTCTTTGATGACTTCGTTCATTCAGATGTAATTCACGCTTTCAAAATTGGATAACTATAATGAATTTAGCTGCTGTGAGCTTTGAGGAAGTCATTATATTTTTCCACACTAGCTACATCCTCTTGGCTACGAACCGCAATAAACTTGTTTCTTTGGATATCAATAAAAACGTAGCTGCGCAGTAAAATAAATCCTTATCTGTATGGCAACCAAAGGCGCACTGTAACAGTCGCAGATAAAACTGCAAGCCCATCCTCATTTGGCCATTTGCCAAATGCGTTTCCAAGGTGCGAAGTTTCCACTATCTGCGCAGGGGCATTGCTTGCGAAGTGTAAACTTTTCAAACAGGTTCACGTAAGATTCGCCAATATTAAGCTAACTAAGCTTTTTCGCCGTTCGCATGGTGCTCACCACTGCAGTCAGTCTGTAGGGGATTTTTGTATCTGCATGTCGTTTTAAGAAGGCACTATTCTCTGGCTCACTTCAATCAATAAAACGTATGCGTTTCATTAGCTATTGTCTGATGTGGCCATAACTATACTGCAGAATTACCAGGGTTAATAGAAACCCTGATACACTCGCCACTTAGACGCGGACAAGTTTGAACATACTGAGAACGCAGAAACTAACTAACTTTCTTGGTTCTCTTGACATATCATTACTTAAAAGGGTACTTAGACCTATTTCACAGTCTATTAACGGTGAGAGGAAGAATGCCGTTCACTGCGAATTTGCTTAGTGACCAACAGGCTATTAGACACGAAAGTAGAAATCTCATTTGCGCAGAGTTTTCAAAATGTGAACATTCCCAAGCGTCCTGTTAGACTTTCCTGGATGTTCTTTGAATACTGAACAAAAGTAAACAAGTACTACGAAGCGGTATCATAGTTTCCGTACTAACCTTCCATCAAATGCGCGGACCCGGCTTTGACTCTCAATCAGACACTACTCGTATGTTTGATCAATAGTAGTATACACCATTACACCGGTACCACTCTTCCTGAGCACGTTTAGAAGGCACAGTCCCCGATTTCCCATCAACCTCACGCTCTTAATTGTACGCTAGTGCAAAATATATTCAGTTTTGAATTGCACTGATGCTAGCAACAGACTCAAATGAATCTTCCCTTATATGATTGATCTAAATGAGCGGCACAAAATTCATCTCATGACGCAGTTGCCAAAAAATTCAAAATATCGGAATGCAGTTTTATAACATGACAAAGCTTATAAGAATTCTATAAGTGATTCATTCAGCTAGCGTATAATTTAGCCTCCCATTACCAGTCTAGTTTGCAAATGAGTGCATACCTCTACTCACGTAAAATTAGGCACTGAAATAAAAGATGGGGCCGATGGAAACTAAAAGAATTTAGCAACCTGTTGAGCCCAAGGTGGTCAAAGAATTTTCAACAGACCTAAGAGTGTTATGTTTTGTCAATAAAATATATCTTGGTATTTTGACATCGTGAAAATGAAAGGTGAGGCAGTCTTCGGTTAAATGATATCAGTTTCCCGTTTGTCTCCAACACGGCTGACAAAAACCGAAAATAGTATCAAATTTTCGGCTTTCGCCGAATTTTTCTCAGTTGTGAATATTTGGCATTTTTCCAAACCCAACTAATGACTCTAGTCATTATCGTGATGAATGTCGACTTCGATGGTTGGACATATCTTGAAAAACGCCATCTGCAAAAAAAATTGTACGCAGTGGGTACCAATTTCTTCTAGGTAGTCATGTGGGTAAACATTTATTTTGTGATAAGATACAGTTAGCAATAACAAATGGTACATGTATCTATTTTTGGATACCTTAGATCTTACCTTTAGTACACTGGTTAGCGAGCTAGCAATAACTACAAGGAAATTTCCTTGAAAGTGACCCATTCAAGTCAGGTTTTTACCATATTACAAGTAATCCTAGTCTATGCTAGTGAGATGGCCAAATCGGATGTGTTACAATCTGCTTCACTAGTAAATAGATTGTAGATATTATCTCGCAATCCGATTGTGTAGTACGCGGAGAATATCAAGGTTAATTACTTCCAACTTCACCTAGTGTGAAGCGTCCCGAATTTAATTTTGGGCTTACTCACTCCAGCTAACAGCCCCTGTTTCTATATACGGATAACTGTGTGCGTCTAGATGTTTAAAAGTTGTTTCACAGAGGCGAAACCATAGCCTGAAAGGCATCTGCAATTGAAATAATTTTGATTTGTTCTTGGAGCACACTCAGTACTTTCAGCCGTTGTGACTAAAGCAAAGAAAACGAGCTCAGGACAAAATGGCTGAACTGCAACTGACGAATGCTTAAGTTAGACTTTGGCACGTGAGTATAACGTGTATGTTCAACCCAGTGTGTTTTGCCAAAACTCATCTGTACCATGGTTTCAAATCTTTCCTAGACCACCGTTGGCATTGAAGAACGTTGCATCTTCTCCCCACCGAAAAGGAAGCGTTCAATGTTGCGTTCATTGCCCCTCATTTGTAATGACTGGTGTATTGTGGCTGATCAACAAAAACCAGACATCTAGTGAATTTATCAGTAGGTTGTTTTAGAAAGTAAAAAAATTTTCAGTCGTAACAAACCCCGGTTATGAAGTTATTGTTTCCGCAGGACGTTCTTCCTTGGTTCCACACTCTCACGGTTGCGTGGCCTTGTTTGTTTCGTCACAAGCTGAAGCATTCCACCGGAGTAAACCAGGAGCTATTTTTGATTAGCTTGTTCATTTCATAATTGTAAATAACGACAGTGTTGGCTTTGAATTTTTCAGCTGAATGGAACACCGAAAGGTGTACTTCCAGTAAAAAATTGAGGGGTGTTTTGCGAATAAATTCTTATGCATCTTTGCCATTTCAAATAAATAAGTCCTTGAGCGCTGCAGTTTTTTACTTAGAAAACTTTGTGAGTGCAAACAACTGTGGTAACCTGAAAACTAAGCAAATGTTAAATTAAAAGGCACCACAGGAGATCAATTGACAATTGTTTCAATGATTTACCACCGTTCCGATTTTCGGACATTTTACGGATGCGTGCGCGAAGTTGACAGCTGGTCTTTCGACCACAGTTCAAAGCAAAGGGAACAACCAAACCGATTGTCGATGTCGTTTTCTGATGTCACACAACCTCGAAACTCCTCCGAAGTAAACTCAAACTGTCAGTGACCGTGAATCCCGGCAACCAGTGGAGCTTGAAATGCGAACATCAACCGGACCAACTAGCAGGTTTCTGTTATTCTCACGTGAATTAGTGTGACTGCGGTCACGCATTTTCGTGATTCGTATATTTGTTCGCCTTCCCAAACCGTGTGTTGCATTCACATAACGTAAACCTTGTTTATCACTCTGAAGTTTCCAGTATCTATTTACGATAAGCTGAGAAGAATAAATAAAATTTCTTTTTTTGGAATACTTCTCTGTGTATACACGTTTTGGAGTAAACTTCCCGGAAAATGGAAAATTATGTATAAATACTGTCCAGTACTAGTGTGTTTTGGTGCGTTTGAGCTGCTGTATGAGCAATGTAAAGAATGAAGTAGTATAAACAGTTCTCTCTTGCATTGATACAACATGTGCACAGGTTGCGGATAAACGGGAAAAAGTCATGTGTAGTTCCAACCCACCTCATTTATCATAACCGTGCGATTCTTCGGGCCATTTATCACTACGTGTTTTTAGGAAGTTGCGTAATGGCGCCATTTAACAGGATATTTGGTCTGTAGGTTCTTAGAATACAAATTTTGTTCACCAGGGGTTCAAGAGTTCAGCAGGGTTATCATGAATTTTTGGCCTCACATCAATCGGCGAGTTTACCTGGCCCTGCTTTGGCTTCGTTAATTCTGAAACGGTAGTTTTGCAGCTAAGCATGACAAGGTCTGCAGACTTATTCGAAGTCGCCCTCGAGAATCAAGTGCAATCGCCAAAATATTGGTCCACTAACCGCGAGCACGCTAACCAATAACTTCAAATGACTGAAGGCCAGGTTTTGTTCCTAAAGTAATCCACTTTTAATAGTCAATGATCTTTTTAAGGCACTGTCGCTCTTGAGCATATTTGGTTTCCGCATACTGATGTTGCTAAGACAAAACAGGTTACTAGGATTTAGTTACGTTCGCTCAAAATTCTGAATAAGATAAGGCTTGTATTAAGGATTAAATTCCATTTCTAATACTGTCGTAGGTAGGAAATCCACTCATTAAATGCCGACTTTTTCTAAGACTAATAATTTGAACCAACTGTGCCTACTACCTCTGGGACCAAATTTCGATATTCTGTTGCGTAAATTTAATCCGTTGCACAAGAACTGAATTCCTAGTTGCTTCCTAGCTGATAAGTGATCCCACCTCCAATAAAGCAGGAAACTGGTTACCCACCAACTATTGCTTTGCTGTCACAAGTACTGAAATGTAATCCTAACAGTATCACTGCAAAATCCGACAAGTTGTTTGAATTTGTGACTATGAACAAATCGGTCCGTATTGCCGAAGTGGAGCTCGCCTTAAAGAATAACAAATAACATTTTGAAGGTGTCTGGCTGGAAAATTTCACTGATGCAGAAAAGGATATCACATAAGTAAAAAAACGTCAAAAAGCATGTTTTTCATTCTTGACTCACAACATTAGACTCTGAGTCTTGGTGTTATCCAAGCTCACCAAATTTGCAGTTTGCCAAAGACATACAAGCTTAGTCATAAATGAGTCGCCTTACTGCGAGTTGTCTCACTGGCTAGCTGGGACGATAAAACCGACTGAACTGAATTTGGCTTTCAAGGCTTGAAGATATTATAGGGTTTACCGATTTATTGAATGAGGTTGATATATCTATAACGCAAAGTCGTTCTCCATTGTACAGTTGCTGCTCATTAACGTTATGAAGCAAGCAACTGCTGACTCTGTGGCTGTTTTACTGCATCCAAAGTTTGCACCGCCGTATGGCTCCGTTATAAAATACTTTATTTTACCGTCCACAAGAAACGCTCTGATTCTAACAACAAGTGGCCAGTACAGCGATGGATCAAACTAGTAAATGACTGTGAAAGAGACCATAAAACCAATTGGCCAGATGCACGTTACTTGGACTACAAACATAAACAGCTGGCATCTGAACCGGGTTTTCCGGTCAGCAGTGGCCGGCTGCACGTAGTAGGAAATACTGTTTGCAATGAGGCAAGTGTGACCCTGCGCGCAGGCCCGTGGCAGTGATGTAGACCAGAAACCATTCGCTTTCTCTTTTCTAACTTGATTAAACGCTAACATGGTGTGTGAAATCTCACCCTCCAAAATGAACTCACTCTCCAGTTCCGCGTGTTGATGTTAAAATTTGAGATTGACGTACATCAAGCACAAACAATTGCGCAGTTCTATCCAGAGTTGTCCCCAGTTTAACCGTTCACAATTAATGTCCTACGTCAACAAAAAATGAAATCAGCAGCAGTAAATGGCAAACAGTAGCGTCTTCTACACCTTGTTTTCAGGGTAAGATACGACCAGCGATTAAAACAAAAGTGAAGGTCAAATAGATCGGTTAATACTGGCCCGGTGGTTTTCAAGTGACAACCAAAATGGACAACTAACTGGTATGCAAATAAAAAACTCGTTTTGGAGATAAATGGGATTGTTTGATTGTGTACAACAAATGCAGTCCGTTGAGTCCCAAAAACCCAGCCCCGCAACATAATTGATATCCAGCTGAAAGTTGTCAATCTTGTGTTGGTATATCTTGAGTTGAAATATCCTTACTCGTACACTGTCCATCAAAATGCTTTCCCTCACTTACTCTGCAATGAGCTAGAAAATAAAAGGCTGTAACCACGGAGTCCCTCTATTTTGTCGTGTTTAAGGCATAGAGTATGGCAGTTTTAAACTGCTCTGTAAATTCAAGTTTTCTTCGCCTATTTTTCGACTATACCCAGCGTTCGAAACAAGCGCCAATTTAACTGTCTTTAATCACTGTTGTACTTTTGCAGTGGATGTTTGTAAAGCTCCTGTAAATGCCTGTTTGAATTTGCTTTTAGTGAGGAAAGCTGCTGATCGATTACACACCCCGACATTTGAGTTCGATTTTTATAGTGTAAATTCAGGTTTTGGCGAAACGTCTTGATGACATCGTCAATCTGGACACAGGTGTGGAGCCAGCACTGTTGTAATTATACCGGTACTTGGCCACCGGAGGATATTTTTGAAGGAGGTAAGGCAATGTTGTTAAATTAATTGCTGCACTTGAGTGATGGTAAATAATCATCGACGGATGTCATTTGTCAGACGATGTGAAGGTGTATCCCTAGACTGTATCACAAGCAGCATCATCCTCCAAAATGCCATCATCTTAGCAAAACGTCGGATGGATCAGACAAACTCGAGTATTTGAACCTTTCGTTTTGCACACGTTTTCTTGCCTCAACAAGCATTTTAGTGTTCGAAAGACGTTTCAAGCCGTGTCATCCTTTCAGATCTCAAATTTATCCTCACTCTGGCCGTCCAGGTGGACTTGTTCACCTTAGGAAGTTGAATTCATGTATGCATTACAAAGTTAAGTGATTCACCGAAAATTTTCGTCTAAGGCCGAATGTAAGAATCAAAAGACACCTGCTTCTAGGAAAGAGAATTCCACCAAAAATGTGTGGGCATGCTTCCGTAGACTGTACTCTTTTGCAACAAAAAGAACGGTATCATCTTTTATTTTTCGTTGTTGGTGCATTTCTTCTACCCGCTCCGCGATTATCTAAGGCAGCGTAAGTTTGGTGGCAGCCAGTGGCCCTAGACTAGTAAATCTTCGGAACACACGATACCCCATAGCTTTTGACGGTGTAGCAGAACCTCGGTGACCTGCAGGACTCGACTGAGCTATCCTCAAGGTCTACTCAGACAGAACAAGAGAGGTGCAGGAATGGATGTTTGATAAGAAGTACGTTGCACCTCAATACTTCCTCTTGGACATAAAGTTCTACCACTCAGTTGAACAATTAAGGTACAACATGAACCAGGCCAATGACCAACATACAATTACCTGACCAAAATATGCTCTAGCTCATGAGAAAGTGATCCCTTCATAAGCAATGCACGATGGGACTGCTTAAAAACAGTCAGCATGAGAAAAATGAGTTGACTTGTCTTTAATGGATTCATTCTCTCCGAAAAATGTGAAACACAGCTTATGTCGACTCCCTGTGATTTAGTACTTAGGTTGATTTAATCCGTTTGTGACGCCACTTCATGCTCCCCCAAAAGTAGCCTTCGTTTTTTTTATTTTCATAATTTAGCGTACCTTAAATAAGGAGCTGGGAGAAAATCCATCAGACCGCCTCATTCTATATAGGTTTCTGGCTGGAACGTGTTCTGAACAGAAAATATCGAGGGTGCCGGTTTGCAAGCTGTTAGCACAGAAGTTACACTCTCGGAAATTTGCCAAAGATTACCCTCCTTCTCACAAAAATCTCTATACAATAAAAGACGCAATGGTCAAGGTAGTCATCAAGAGGCTTTAAAAGGAATCTGGAATACAGCTGTCAACAAGAACACGGTTTATTTTTCAATAGAGTTTCCGTCTTATAAACGGAGTCAGTCCAGATGCTAGTTAATCGGACTGCAGATCAGCTGCTGGCGGCCACCTTCCGTTCGTAGCCGGGAGTATCGAGCTTGCATCTCCCTATGAATTCGGGCAATGCGCGCCACTAGTGAATCACAGTAAGAATGATCAGGTTCACGGTGCCCCGGCTTTTCGGCGTAGGTTGACTTTAATTCAACGACAAAATATCCGTCGTAATTTACCAAAACCTCAATATTATTGACCATATTCGCCCTTTGTTCCCCACATATTTGTTGATTGGTAACAATGTTCAGGTAATTTTCATTTTTTCAGATTTCTGTATTGCACTGCGTTAGGACAATGGTGAACGAAAACTGAATCAGTCGTTCATAACCCCTCGTGAAAACTGCCCTGACTGCGACATTTTGCGGCTTAAAAGTGTGGAAGATATCAGTACGCTTAAAGTGCATACACGGGTTGGCCTATTAAAGTAATCATACGGTCAGTATAGTATCTGAACAAAATATTCGCTGATTACCGTCATGTCGAAAGAGCATGTGCACTCTCTTATCATTTTCTAAGCATACCTTAATTATTTCCTCGCCTTTAATACCGACACAATTTTCAGCAGTCTAAATTTTTTAAAAATCTTACAGTTGCAGCACAACAGAACGTTATAATTTGCCCAAAGTATGACGAACTGGCTCATTAATCAAATGTAGCTAGACTGAAATTTTAACTTCTCGGAAAAATAAACAAGCACCATTCCTCCTTTTCCAAACCGATGAAGATCACCGGATCTTTCCCTATTTTTTACATGTTGGAATTCGTTGTATCCGTCAACGGGACTCTGAAAATCTTGAAAATCGGAATGACAAGCAATGTCTCACAATATGGGTAAATCACATGTGGGCTTTTGATCCGCAGTTTTTTTTTGGTTTCAAACACCGAAAAGAATTTGAACTATTTCCCCAACTGCAAAAGACATAAGATTAAATGGGTTCCACAATAAGCACAATTTGTTTCATTAAAGCGGCAGTCCAAATTTGTACTTAACGGTAGTGACATTTTAACTGAAATCCAATCAATCTCCCAGGGAAACAAGCTTCTAAAAACACTGCAAACATGCACATTGTAAATTCAATCTCCATAAACCGTCACCTAATCTGCGCACATACTAATGCCTTCTACTTACCTGTGTATTGCTGCACATAATTTCAAGGATACCTGTCGTTAATAACAGATATAATCTTTACTCAAAAACCTATTATCGACAGAACTGGGGAATAGTCTTTCATCTATTCTACTGAGGAAATACATTCACCATTCATAAACGACCACATCGTACGTGTTGTAGCTCAAAAGCACCCAACTGTGAAGTATTTGGGCTAGATGACTCAGAGAGAAATAGTGGTTTCCATCAAAGGTGTGAAAACGATTGAAACCAATGCCGAAAATGCGTGAACAATCCGTAAAATCAGCGAAGGTAGTGATCGGGAGCAGTTTAATATTTTCTCTCTTCTTTGAAGTGCGCATCTATCCAAACTAAACTTCTTACCCATTGTTATAAACTTCTGGCTTGCTACAGGCAAGCTTTTTTGTGGCCCTATTAAAGGTCGTCAGTTAAACCCTTTAGACAGCAAGTCAGTGTGTACGTGCAACTTTGAATGGCAGTCATGCGAGCTTAACCGGCAAGACACTGGTCCGGTCAACAAGTAGTGTCGAGTTTGAGTCCCGTCTAATGGTGTTTGACTTCTGACTTGCATTATACGCCAGGGTTCCTAACATTATTCTGAAGCGTAACACTCAGTCGTAATATTAGTATAAGGTAATCCTTTTTATGTACAAAACACCTTATTCCAAAAACATGACATTTACGAAATCTTCTGGGTTCCATGGGTGGTGCGAATCTGCCAACTTTCGGTGATGAACAGTCTTCCTTGAATCGTGTTTTGGATCAAGCCCAGCTTCCTGACGTTACCAATGCTCAGACGGTTATAGATCACGAATCGTACGTTTCCCTCCTGATTTACGCAATAGGCTACCTCTAATTTTCTACCGTGGAGTAGCCCACACTAAGCTACGAACCCATCCTCAAGCTTGTTAAGACTATCGGCTAGTCATTCATAAGTGCTGTCTTAAAGAGCAATCACTCCACCCATGAACAAACTAGCACCAGATGAACTTATTCATCCAGTGGTTATCAGATCCGTGGACAGTATTTCCGTTGTACGCACCATTTAGTACACTGATTGTTCTTTAATAGCTTTTTACCCCTGTGTGAAAATTTGGCCCTCATTCAAAGCCGAGATTCGTAAACTGAATGGAGCCCACCTGCCTTAGAGACTGTTCTTCAACCGACTGTAGAGTCATTTTAGCATGCTTACCAGAGACGGATAAGATACTCCACCCATTACATGAGGAGTGCTCTCTCCTTGTTTATCAGGAAACCGGAGTTCTTCGCTTGAGATCCCACTGAACTAGTTTCCGGAATCTCTTAGAGCAGTCAAACTGAAAACACTCCAGGTTTCCACCTTGGATTGACATGAACAACGGTTGTTCGTTTAAGTTTCCCAAACAAGGGATTTCAGAAACAATTCTTCTCATTACATATAACTGCTTTCCCGAATAAGATGATAGTACCGTTGAAGAATACAGCAAAGGCATTCTCAGGGTCTGACAATCATCGATAATACCAGTGAGAAAAGTGGGAATATTGATGAATAACTGTCGCATACCATATCGACTCATTTGAGTACAGCCTAAGATGGCGGAAGATAGCGAATTGGCATATTACGGCCATAAGATTCCGTGGAGTCTATCCCGCTTAGCAATCAATCGAACGATCATAATAGAGGCCAATAACATGTCTCTACTGCTTTTTGTCACTACACGCAATAGGGAGATCGAATTTCGGAAAATGTTCAACGATTTCCCTGAAGTTAGGATAAATCACAAGTTGCTGAAAGGAAGTGCACAATAATAATCAGTTCACGCCGATGAACACAGGAGGTTGACTTTTTCCTTTACTTTCCTTTCCGTTCCTTTACTGTTTACGCCAAGCAACGCATCATCATCTCTCATTTACCAAACCACGTACTTGGATCCATTTGGTTTCACTTCATCTTAATTCGAGTGAATGATTATCACTTTCCGATTGAAAGCATTGTGTCTTTAAGATAAATCAAAATGCCCCATGAGTGGAATCCTTGAATTTTGAAGCCACGAGTCCTCTTTATCCGACTGATGAGAACAGTCGAATGAATTGGGCTACTGTAATGCTAGTTCGATTGTACTCTGATGACTTGAACCAACTATGCGCACAAGGTCGCTGTTCTTTGTCACTTCAAAAATGGTCGAGTGTTTAGGGCTTTGATTTCTCAACTTAGTTGTGGTATAGCATTCGCATTTGTGGTGCGGAATTCAGGGTTTGATTGGTCAGCTGCATGGTCTGGAATATAAGCTTTGGTAGATGTTCAGCGATTCGTTGTGAAAGATACCTATCTGTTTCACTGATGTTGGTGGTGATGGCATCACCTCAACTACAGGCGAACTGATAGTTTACGTGTGAGCCTGAATAGCCAAGCAAAAGCTGGAATCTCGTTTGAAACACACCAGTAGCAGAAGGAAGATGTAGCTGTGAAGCTTATGGTTTAGGGGCGACTTTAGATTCTTTGTGGAGCTGTTGGAGAAGCGGTTACCTTCAAGTAATTGACACATTGTGACATTGCTTTCTGACTCTCTCAGTTAGGATTTGTGGATGATTGCTTTGCTATCCACTGGGTTGCAGTAGCCGTTTCATCAGTGCGTACTCTCCCAGTAAACGAGCTAATGTACATCTATTGCTGGTTCTATAAAACTGTACTCACTACTATTTTACAATCAGTAAAACAAAGGCTACTTTATGGTATGTTGTTCTGATTTTGACCGGTTCATAGGACATTTTACATACTTTTTTTGCTGGTCTTCTTGCTTAGTTGTACACTCTAATTAGCTTCTCAGATTTGCAAGCCAACCTTAGAATAACCGACTATCTTACAGGTATTGATTACTCCTTAGGATCTACAGTGACGTAAGCAGATTTTGTGAACCCTCACTCATTCGTGCATTTGACGGGGTTCAAGAAAATAAGATGAAAATCTCAAAATCCATACCCCGGTCTTCATTAATCTTGTACCTTTGCTGCGGGGCACTTGACATATGTTATGTATTGATCATACACAGAGTTATCTTTTGGACAGAATCATGAACACGGACCAGGTGGACTTTTTCGTGGCCTTAATTAAACCTATCTGAGTTAACTATCGCCCTAATTATGATCCATATAACGAATTAACTGCTTCTACCGCCACTCCGGTAATTCTACTTCTGACAAACTTCTGAATGAAAGTTTTTTGAAGATATTCAGCGTTAAATCAAGAATATAGAAGGAACTGAAAAAAGCTGTCAGCTGAAGAAGAAAACCGTTAGAAAGAGACCCTTGCCAACTTCTTAACATCTCCTCATAGGGTGCCGAACAGTAAGTCCCAACGATTCGCGCTTGAAAGCCGAATTTTTCATGCTCTTAAGCTGACCATGTTTGCTCGGATAATAGTCACCACTGACATCGTATTTTCAAACAAATTATCTAAGCTAAGTTAGTTATAGTGACCATATTTGCCTAGTACAATGGCCCGCATGCACATTACTCCGCTACAAAAAGAATTTCCCTCACCCTCTCTACAGTATTTTCAACTGCGTGCTTGTTACTTATATGACAAAACAACCAATCCATCATGTAATACGATTGTAGCAAATTAATTCCACCGATTCTTTCACACAGTGTGTGCACCTAACTGAAAACAGAATGATAAAATGGTGTATACAAGCACAAGCAACATTACGAACTTCAAAAATTTGCCTCTCATTCACGGCGTATACTGTCTGAATCATCCATTGCAAACCACAGTCCCAAATTATGGACCAACGGTCACTCACGCGATGAAATTCGCCGCAGTGATGGGCAAGGTTAGGGTTAACTGAACTGATTACGTGTGCACAATCAATTCGGGTGTGGGGGCTTGTGTTCCCAGAACAATCAGTTGATTTTGTTAAACTTCAAAATTTTTGTTGCCAGAGAGTTATTTGCATCAGTTTGGTCACATGTTTGGCTTTACGGTGTGGCCTATATGTCTTATTTATTTTATTCTGATCTAGTAAACCCTAAACCGACTGAATTCAAATCTCTTGCTAAACGTAGGATACCGCGTAACAAAGGCTGGATCAAGGTATCAGTTGAAAGATTTTACCACAAAGAACAGATAGGATCTAATGCACTACCCATAAGGTTGCTGAAAATTCTTCGACAGCCCATGACCGGTTTCACCCTTCTTGGGGCTCATCAGGTAGATGCGGTCCCCGAGTCTCCGTCAACCTTATGTTCTACTTGAAACCAAATTGCACGACATTAGAAATATCACAAACGAGAGATTCAGCTGGGTTCCAGGTGAGTCTCTGGCAAAACCAAATTGGTTTTCAAATGAGTGTATTTCACTAACAGATAGGATCCTTACTTACTGATTCACCGTGCATCGCTCGGTTTTGCACAATTGTTACCACCCCTAGATTACAAGTTGTGTTAACCTTTTACCTCATGAGTTTCTTATTTTCCCTCCACTCCTTATTTGCATATTGAATTTTACCCAGGTTGACAGAATGGGGATCATTATCCACGCCACTCGTGAGGTTAACTCGGATTGGCAGGCAAAGGTACAAATACAAACCTTCTGGAAACTTCGATTTCGCATAACAAAAACATCCAGCGATGTTTCTCGGAAATAAACTTATTAATCGATATAACATGGCAACCGTCCTATTAACCATGACCATAAAATAGATATTATTGATGTCCACATTTATGAACCGCGGCTCATGTTTCATTACGTGTGTTCATATTTCCTTGCCTTAGTCAACTAGGTGATATTTGTCCTACTCAGTTAAATTGCGATGGAAATTCCTAACCCTGATTGACGTCACTAGAAGATTCGATTTGACAAGATTTATGTCATTTTATGTCGCTCTGGGACTAATTTAAAACGAGCAGTCAATTTCCGAAACACACTCTCATCATTTTAGACAGTGAAATAGGGACCAGTTACCCAATTGGTTGGGCAACCAGATCACTGCTCAGATGCACAATAACGCACAGTACAATAGCCACTTCTAAGGACAACCTTCTTCCGGGCCAAGTAAAACTTATATTAGGTTGGTTTATGAGGCATACACTAGTGGTCGTCTGTATAACCTTAAAAAAATGCGATTGCTTCATTCATTCATTTCTGAAAAATGATTCACTCTTTGGAGATGTGCTATTGGATGCACCATTGCAAGAGCCAAACAATTCTTGCTGCGTCACCTTTACATGTTGTCATGCAGTCGTCCAATCAGCGACCAAAGAATGGACGGGGAAGCAAAATTTCGTCCAAGGCATCAGTTCGTCTGCCTTTAGTGCATTTCCCAATTTCGGCAGTCAGCATCTATAGACGGTTACACAGCTGACGGTAAAAGATAAGTATATGTGACTGCAGTTTTCTTACTGCGACTGTCAATGTTATTTGCAAAAATGGTCCTTAATCTACTTAAACTCCTGTCGTAATTCTCCTCTAAGAAAAGAGGCAAATGTCTTCTTTTTGGCCGCTTATTCTCCACCTTTTGAAAACAGTCGAAATAACGATGAGTTCGCTGATAAGAAAATTAAGGCGGCATCTGTTTTTCCACAGGAGAAGGCACTCTGAAAAACTGTCCCCACCTCCACCCAACACTTTCTTGTACCCTGTGAATTGATTGACTGGATTAAAATATTATCCACTAACTCGCAAACATTGTTCTCAAAGATTTCAAGTGGTTAAACAGATACATTATAATCCATAATCTTCAGGCTTTGTTCAAATTTTTTCCTTTGTCTGTTCTATAGCGGAATTTCGACATGTCCCAAACCAAAAGCAGCGTATCATATACGACAAACCCACTGAGCAAATACAAATATGAATAAACAGAGTTGACGTTCTGCGCCGCACTTCCTTCCTTGCATTTAACTGATCCACTAGACCATACAACAATTTTTATTCCCTGTTACCGAGTTTTTATTCAACTCTTGCAAGCGGTCGCAAGATTCTACCAAATACTATGGAAAATCCACTAACTTTTTAATCAGTGTAACAGTAATTTGTTTTATTGTTTAACTGGACTTTTTAGACTTTGAGGATTAGCAGGCGCCGGTGGCCAAATTATCTGTCCACCTTTGATGACTTGATCCGAATGAATGAATACATAGTATGGAATTTTTTTTAATTATAAAGTCAAAACGCAGCGTAGTGGAATAGTTTGTTGTAATCCGACGTTTCGGTTGCCGTAGGCGACCTTTCTCAATGATTTATACAATCTTGAGAAAAGTCGCCCACGGCAACCGAAACGTTGGATTACAGCAACCTATTTCACTACGCTGTGTTTTTGACTTTATAATAATAAAAAAAATCCATATTATGCACCACATGGCGCTCAATCTTTTTAACACTCTTCGAGCCGATTTTGGCCCGGAACTCCTACACACAGTAAATTGTAAAAGTCAGAGGGCGGAGACAGGAAACTTGTTGGCCGGTGTTAAAAGTTAAACACAAATGACTTACTTAGAAAACGTGATGACAGAAATCTAAGCAAAAAATCTTGACGGCTTGTGCTACATCGCATTCAGACAGTTACACCAAATTCCGTTAGGCTTAATGGTCTTCGGTTTTGTGGCAGGCGTAAGGCATACCGAGTCAGTGGTTGTTATTTAGGCTTACTTTTTGATATTTTATTTAGTATTACTTAGAAGATAGCACCAAGGTGGTTTGTCTGAGTTGACTCTACCGGAATCTTGAGGGAGTTTTATTAGGTGAAGAACGGAGTTATGAGAGTATCTGGTCGCTAGAGCAATTTCAACCGTGCAGAATCTCACTCCAACGACGTCCGGTCTAGTTACCCATGAATAAACTCGGACGGAATAACATATTCAATAGAGAGTGACTGATATACCGTAGAAACCTTGATTTGCATTTTCTATTCTTTAAGCCTGTGATCGTTTACCCACAATAACTGGCGGTCGCATATAAAGGAGTTAGTATAGTTGATGCAGATAATGAAATTGCAGAAAAGTGTTAATCTCAGTCTCCCTTGTGTCTTCGAGATGAAAAATGTAAAACGCATTATACAGATGTAAAAGTTATTCAGTTGGCACATCAACGACACTTTTAAATAGTTCTTGCTCCCTGAGTGCAGGAGGGATCAAAGTGTTTTTTCACTTAGACTGGACAGTGTCAGCTTCCAGGACAAACGTTATAGTTATTGGAGGATGAACAGGGCTATATCCTGTCTAAATGTGAGTTAGTTACACTGCTCATCATTCGCTTGTGGCTGAACGGTCAAGTGTTCAAACTAGTAACCGATGTCGTGGGTTCGAAACTCGTTGAAATTTCGTCAGATGCGCACTGTCGATGATTCCCAACAAGGATATGACAGCTGTACAGTGCTTCTCGGCTTTTCAGCATAGACTGGGTTCACTGATAGGATGGCATATCAATTTTTAATCATCAATTCTCCGTACACTACCATCAGTCAAAAGTTTAACGCCTGATAAGCCAACCTGCTGATAACAGTGATAGGAGATAATCATGAGAGGGCTAAATAGCAAGATGCATTCTTATGCGACTTCTATTTTAGACTTGAAGTTCACGAAGTTCACTATGGATGTTGCATTCTGGCAATATGAAATCTATCGACTAAATGACTGGGTCTGTAAACACATTCAAAGTTAATGCAATGCCACACACAAAATACGAATAGCCGTCAACCTCTTCGAACACATCAAGTGCCATATGATCAACAGAAAATAATCGCCTAGCGCTAATATAAAAGATTTGGGTTTTCTCAAATAGTTTCATCAAGCTGCTTGGCCAAACGAGTAAGCTTCATAAGACTGTGCACCTCTCACTTATGATTTAAAAGAGATAATGCGACACAGACCCAAACCTATGAGCAGGATATCTTGCTGCATAAAATCACTATATTGCTAATTTCCCAGAAAAATCGTCGATTCAAATGCATTTTGCCTCCCCTGAAATTTGCACTATTTAAAGACTATCATCAGTGACTAGAGGGTGAATATATAAGTCGCTGCTTAAACATACGACATATAGTTGTTTCCATAAGGTGATAAATTCATCGCCCTCAGGGACGAAATCTTTAAGGTGCAAATATTTTTGTGGAGGTGTATGGTAAATTTGTAAGGGGTACTTGCAGAACCCCACGAAGAACTTTGCTACTAAAATGCACCAGAGAAAAGCTTGTTGACTGCTCTCTAATCACGCGGGAAACCAAGTCATTTTTCAGGCCGAATAAATGCTCTGGTGACCTGTCCGCTTATTTTTTCAGACTTTTCAAGTCTTGAAGTAACTAAGATCAACATGTCAAAGGCGGCGGATGGTTGAGTGAGCCCTAAAAACCAGTAACCATAAGGTAATGAAGCTGTCTTATGGTTATATCCCCAGGACACATTAACTGAAAACATATTCATCCTGCGACATGCATCTGCAAACGACGCAGACACCTTCAGAATAAAAGGAAAGGCCCAAAAGAAGGGGAGTCACGTGGACGCTAAAGAGCTGATGGGACGAAACAAAGTTGACAGTAGGAGTCACTGAATTTTTATTCCATACGCTACCTGAATTAAAGAACCGGCGTGGCATTTTAAACTGTTGGAAACTCCTTATCCCGAACTCGGCACAACCTCCACTTTGTTGGTGCTCGTGTGGCATCACCTAGGCTTGGTTCCTATTATGAGTTACCATAATGAAAGATATAATTTACGATCAGCTAGTTTCGACCTTTAAATAAAGTACTGTTGCAAAGACAATATGGAACCAGATAAAAGAATTACTGAGATTTGATCCATGGAGTATTTCTAGGAAGCGCTTTTTTACTGAAATGCAAACTACCGTTTACTTACCAAAGACCATTATACATAAGGTAAGGTCGGGGGCTTTCCCTCTGGGCACCAATAATGGCGCTAAAAAACGGTTTTCTATCATCTATATACATGTGTTTGCAAGTATCAACCAAGTTTAATTTAAAACCAATCCACCCACTAGATATAATTTATGGGCTTATTAGCCGAACACCTCTTCTATCCCCAACCGACACTGATGTCATCAAACGCCTGTGGCGTTTCTGCGCCACAATTTCCTCTGCAGTAGTAATGACAGAAGAATAGCCGTTTGCTGTGAAGTTATTGATTAGCGACCACGAGCCAAGCGGTCACAAGCTATTAGACACAAAATTGGACATCTCATCTGCACAATTTTTGAAAAGTGAGCATTCCAAAGCGTCCTCTTCAACTTTCTCTGACGGTCTTTGAATATTAAACAATTATAGACAAGAACTTCAAAGAGGTTCCATGATTTCCAAAGTATCCTTCACCTTCCGTCAAATATGGGGGCGGAGTCTGGACAGCGAACCATAAAACACTTCCATGCTTTATCGGTAATGTACACCGTTACAGTAGTTTACCCACTTTCGACCTTTTGATCAATATTGAGGGTGCGGACAACGTTGTAATGAATTCTAAGGGTTGAATCCGCGATACGTATTTGAACTTGCAAGAAACCCTGTGTAATCTTCCGTGAAGACTCAGGAGGTTTTTCTATCCTTAATTGCCTCCAAGTCACACAGAAAATTATTTTTATTAGTTCCGTACAAACAGTCTCCTTATTCGAATATATTTGAATGTTCGGGTGATTCGTTTATGCTGCAATTGCCGAAACAACACCCAAAAAACAATATGTATGAGATACTGAGACCAGTCATTTCTACGAACCAGTTTTGCCGGATACCTAAGGAGGCAATCGAATAGATACTCTGCTGTGTGACTTCGTTTTGTGGTCAAATATTAAACTGCCACTTGGTGGTGTCGCGTTCGTACCAGTGTAGAGGAAGTTGTGGGAAGTTCACAAA
Source organism: Opisthorchis felineus (assembly GCA_004794785.1). Lineage (NCBI taxonomy): Eukaryota > Metazoa > Platyhelminthes > Trematoda > Opisthorchiida > Opisthorchiidae > Opisthorchis > Opisthorchis felineus. The sequence continues at coordinate 586,976 of SJOL01006477.1, forward strand.
AATGAATATGGACAAAATTAAACCCAGCCTAACATTCACAGCGATAATTTTTCTACTACTACTGGTAACCGTGACGAAAGCTCAGAAGATGCATTTCAAGTTTTTTGGCCACCTCTTTTAAAAATGTGTGGCTTTTTGTAGTCTCATGATGGCAACGAAAAAGTCTCACTGAACTCGAGTAGCCCAAGTTACGATACCATGAAGCTGCCACTCGCGTTCTTGATTTCCTACAAATTAGCTGCTGATCTGTCTTGGGTTATCGTGCAAGCTGTCATCAGTTGGTAATGGTTAGAAATTGTCCTGGTTCGAGAAATCAAGCATTTCTGCGGTCAGCCGTGTGCTCTGCGTTGAAATAAATAGTAGGGATAACCTGTACCATTGCATTCAGCTCATGAGCAAAACGATGAGAGTAACAAGTCCAGCAGTTTACTCATTAGTTTGATGTGTCGGAAACCCACTTTTAATTTTTTACTCAACAGAATATCGCCCTGAGCCCGACCTAGGAGAATCTTGACACTCTAACAATGCTTATTACTTGTATTATTACTTGTGTTAACGCACTCCACTCCTACACGACTAGGCACATCAACACGGTGACTAACTGCCGGTATATGCTGGCTTCAAATATATGAAATCCCTGACACACTGCCGAATAAAACGTTTTCGGTACCTAAGACTGTAAGAACCCCTTGGGAGTAGGTATATTCAGACCAATGAGAGTAACCTCCTGATAGAATGTTAAATACGAAAAACACGGGTAGAACAGTGGCATCCACAAATTACATCGTGTTAGAGAATTGCTTGAAAACCCAATCAGTCATCTGAAACAGGATAACAATGGTAGAACAATGAGCGTAATATACAATGGTATACGTCCGATGTAAACGTTTAACTCACTGACGTGAAATTACGCGCGTCTGAAACCTTCGACTGTCGTTTAGTTTTGTTTCAAATTCAAAGTTGTAATTTACGGCACCGAGCCTCAGTTACCACAGTAAACTCCTGTGTAGGAAGTTCAGCATTTGACGTGAAACACGTATGTAACATCGTGAGATGGGTGGCGGTAACCGATTACGAGGAGCTTGGGGGATACTCAAACCCCGATCCTTCGTATGCAAGCCCGGGGTGGTAGTTAGTGTGCATTTCGGAGCAAGATGGTAAATTATGTCGGAAGAGAGAAATTATCACTTTGCTTGCATTATTTTCCCTTGGACTATGCACTTTGCAGTATGCAGGTTACTTCTGCCTGTCCAATAGTAGTATATGTTTGTACCTGTGGGAAGTTTCCCTTCAAGAGTATGAATTGTTTCTGCCTAAATTTGTGAGCAGTCATTTTTCTCAATGGAATCTCCCACACTTAGAAGAATGTGATTTTTTTCATAAGCATCTGATGATTATAAAATCTTTTTTTTATGTCACATGTTCATCTGACCAGTCGCGGAGCCTTCAACTTTCATACTGACCCGTTATTGTTTTTCAGGTACTACTCCGGTTAACGGACTCAGTTTTGAAATGTCTCAATAACCTATCGATTCTCCAACTGGGGGCGTTTACAGTGATCTGATTATCACCGATCTTGTCAATTACTTGACTGTGATTACTCGTGCTCATGAAATGTCTCTGGTAGTTCACCTTGTTTTCTACCTCAAGGTTCGAAATCTTCCTACAGCTTTCAATATTACTCAACTGAATAGGCAAAATCTTGGGGCGTAAAAAGATATATTTGGTAATGTAGTTCCCGTTTTAAACTTTAAGTACAAAAAGGGTGACTTGTGTTTTCGGAAGTCCTCGTTAGGATCTCCTCTCCAATGGTCGCACATTTTGTTGCATTTCAGTAGGAAATATATATTGATTTAAGGTGTATATCTGGTCCAATGAACAAAGTCTTCCTATCAGAATAGCCTGAAGACAGTCGTAGACATTAACTATTCAAAATAGATAGCTAACAGAGAAGGTGACGACGAGCACCAGTAGCTTGCGTGGGAGGGTTGCTCGGGTCTAGGCACACGAGCAGGCTAGAAAGTGGGTTCATTTTGATGACTTATACGGCCAAGTTAAGGAATTCGCCTCAACAGACACTGCTAAGGCAAGTTTGCTCAGAAATCAGCCAGCAGATATCTTAGATGATATCCTATCCGCTATTATCGGACAGAATTGCCACACAATCCATGAGCACTACCGGACCATAAATGGCAAACCATAATTTTAAATTGCGTAACAAAGGTGCACGGGCGGCAATAACGGACAGGGTAGGTTGGGTCTCAAAAACGTTCAACATTGTAGTTGACGAATGGAAAGTTAGAGTAGACACAACTTCGAAAAACACTTTTTGTAAGAAAAAACATGGTGGGAAATCCGGAGGCATAAACATTGTATGGAGTTTTAATACCAGCAACTCAAACCCATTATTACTCAGACAATTCAAATAAGAGGTTATTCAAAAGTGTATAAACCAGGCCTACCGATGAGACTAATTTTAAACAGAAAAACCTGTACATGCTTTAACCGACCCCGGTGATTGTGGACATTCTTAATGCCATCCGGGGTGTTCTACTTCCTCAGTGTTCGGAACTTTTTTTCAAAATGTGTAAAATACTTGACCACCCACTAGTAAATGCCTCAAGGATGTCGGTCGTGTTTATCGATTTTGAACCACGCGAAATATGTTATTAATTGCCTAACTACATCATTGTAAACAAAATATATTTGGGTGTTGATTCCGCTCTACCTATGGATTTCAATTTGTTGTGAAAAAAACTTATTTGAATGTTAAAGAGGGGCTAATGAAACTGCTTGGCGTCATTATGAGTGTCATCATGAGTAGTATTACACTAGCCAGTGTATATTCACAAAATATGCTGACAGTACAGGAAAATAACCATTTGAGATTTTTTTCACAATGCGTTTCTGATACTTAATTTTTGGTTTGCTCATCTTTTTCGCTCCTTTTATGTTTTTAACAACCTTCACTAGAATTCGTTTGTTTGTTTTCTACGTCTGAACTGAGTTCAATGACAATTTAGCGTACCTTGATTTATTGCCAGTTCGCCTTTCCGAATTGGGGTTTGCAACGGGGTGTCCCTTATGAGGCTGCATGAATAGGTTCAAAACTCCGGTAGCTACCATTGGTGACCCACAAGCAAAACCTGGTCAAAAAACTCTGTTTTACAATTTTTGTCTGATTGGCCGGATGCCGAGTGAAGGGTGGAAAGGCCACCCAGGAGAGTGCGTTAGCCTGCACACACTCAGTCCTATATCCAGCCTGACTACCATGGCTATGAAGAACAGAAATTTGCCGAAGTTCAAAAAGAACCAGATCTCAATAGAAACAAAACCGAGTCTTCCGTCTTCCCTAATAATGCTTATGGGACGGACCACTTGCGCCGCTCTCCACAACTCCGGAGAACTTGCTGCATACTAGATCCAAGAATTCGATCCATCGGTCTCTTTTGCATGTCGTTTAAAAATTCACATGCAACTGAGGTCATACCCATATCATTAAAATTGACGGTCCTTCCAAAAGATCCCCGAAACAGGTCACCAACCAACTGTAATAGACCTTAGGCGCAACTAGTGGTCAAATCGAACTGAAGGTCATCGATTGCAAACCATATATGTTTGAGATGGGACATCCGTTTCACCTAATTCTTTTCCACATTCTATCGCGCAAACATATTGACGAAGTTACGGGTACTAACAAGTAAAATCATATTCAGGAAATGTTCCAAAAAATTGAAAAGCATGCCATTAACAGTAATAATAAAATATTCCCATTATACTATAGTGTATAATGATATAAACCGTTGACAGCCTTAAGCACGTGGTTCATTAATGTGTCGGAATCCATCGAACGCCAGTTCATTATGAGAAGTGTTGAAGAGTTTAAAAAATTTACTTCTGAATGATTCTGAGAACAACACGATAGCTAAGATTGTTTGGACGAAAGCAACTGAATCGAGCTGTCCAACTGCCTAGAAGTAAACCCAACCAAAGTCATTTCACAAACCAGTACATCTCTTGGTATGTGTCCCATGGCTATTATGTCCTTGACGTAAAAGTACTTGGAGTTCTGAGTCTGTAGCCGGTGGGCTTAGATGGAAACGCTACAACCTTGTAATTTGTGTATTTCGGCTGTACTGACAAAACAGTCGAAGCAACAGACGGTCTTGTTTGACGGTAGTATGGGAGTTGGAAAAGCTAATCGAGATTTCATCTAGAAAGTGTTGTAAATCTGTGACGAGGGACAAAACTGCCGTGTACAACTATTGGGCTGCATAATGAAACCTTGAGTGAAACGGTGTCTTGATAGAGCTTTCACGCCCTACATTTTACTATAGGGATTTCAATAAAGGTTGTTGAATATTCTAAGGTCTGCAGTTTTCTGCTGAAATCTGTGTACCGCACATTTTCAACCAAAAACATGTGGCGTTGATTTGAAAAGATAAAATCGAACAGTATTGCATGTCAGTAATAAGCAAACTGTCGGATTGCTCCAGATGATTCCATATTAGTAGATATCTTTGCTTGTGGAATATTGAAACAGCACTTGCACTCTTTGCACAACTATTTTTTAAATCCTCGTGTGTCCGAAATTGGGTGGCTGGCATCCTAGTCGGATCTGCCTCCACCAATGTGCGTATGCGCATTGTATGGAACCACAGAAAGTTTGCGCGAAACACAAGTCCTTGGTGTCGATGAAAACCCAAGAGAACATGGCGAGGCGTGTCGCAAGCTATTAGCCTACCTACACGTGATGGCGTAACAATGGACACGGCACCAGTTAACGATTTACCATCGGGATGCAGACTCCATCTGTCAACCACTTTAAGTTTTAGCATAAAGTTGTACCTCCTCCAGCATTGCATCATACAACTGTTACTAGGAGCCACCCGTTATTACACTGTCAGTATGGTAACCATTAACGTGGTTGTATTCTATTAACTCTGAGATTAATGGTGTTATCATCATTAGGGTGACAAAGTTGGGCGGTTTCTAGTTAGTAAATGCGAGAAGCTATTAATCAGTATGAAATGTGACCTTTTTAAACGCAAAAGATTAACACGATTGCTTACAGCATACGTTAAAAATTAGCGAGATACGCCAACTAACTGTAAGAATCAGATGTTTGATATCGTAGTTGTCATGAACAAATGTGTGTTCAGGTTACTTTTTCAGCTATATAAACCACTCAGCAAAACCTATGGGTCTCATTGATGATGCTAACTCGAAAATAGGTTCCGCTGGTATGGACTGTTTGTTGCGTCCAAAATCTTTTCTCCACTTATAAGTATATAACTAGTCAGTTACAAGGTAGCCAAGAAATCAGTTTTTCAGCCTTATAAGGGTTCACTCCTACGTATCGTGCACCAACGCATTTCACGTGTTCTCATTCGGCTTGAGATGATGACTGGACTTTAGTTTGCCCATGGTCCGTGCGCAGCCTAACTGAATCCATCTCCTGATCGTTATAGAAACGTGAACCGCTGTTCTGAATTGTTCAGCTTCGTGCTTTCTTATTTACTCATTACAGTGAGTAAAAATTCTTAATATTCATCATCTGAATGTACAAATCAGAGCAAAAAGTGGCACTTTGCAATCTAAGAATACGAGGAACTCAACCGCTTCGGACATGAAATAGCACTACCAAGTGTTTACGAGGATAGCGTGCATACTAAAGAGTTTCATAAAGCACGATTCAGTTGGCTGGATTCAAATACATTTAGGTTTGTTGTGGTCTACCACGTCTACCATGTTTGTGAACGAAAGATATCAGAAAAATTTCCCTGTCGATTAGGCGAGTATTATAGTCATTGGTCGCTGATCACTTAGCAGGTGATTCGTGTACCGAACTTAGCAACGGGTTTGTAGACTTTTCCATATCAAAGCTGTAGAAAATCCCTGTAGCCACGGAATGTAGCTGATAGTTGCTTGAAATCTAATTGTCTATCAGAGGAAATACTGCTGGAACAGTCACAACAGCGACCAATATTAATGGACTTTTCATCAAATCTGGCTCTGCAGCTCTGTTGCTCTTGTCTTCCATGATTTAACCTCAATACGTCCTGGATTAGAGATTTGTTTTTTTGATAAAACTGTCTCCAAATAAAAAGGAAGGTTTGTTTTATTTTAGGAGACATCAGTAATATCCTATTTTTGGGTGGTGTATTATATACTTAAATATCACACCGCAACCCATCATTGGTTGACCCCCACAGACATCTCAAATCAGTAAAAAACGAAGTGACATCAATAAACGATGGCACTAATCCCTTGATACGATTTTTGTAGAAAGCTTAAGCAGCACGGTGAATTTGCCATCAGATACTTGGAAGCCCAGTCACTCTAGCGACTTCGCCCTTATTTTGACTCAGCAGGTGAGCGCAGAGAGATCGGAAAAGTGAAATTTTGTTAGTTGTCTCCAGCGGTTATTTCGGAACCTCCTACCGGCCAGCCAGTTTGTTCAGCTGATGTACTTGACTTCACGTGTAAGTGATATGCCAGCCAGCCGAGCCATTCGAAATCCGACCGTCTTGTTAAAATGTTATGATATCTTTCGATTTGTACTTTGATAAACTTCTTCATCTGATGCTTAAATAAGCTTTCGAATGAATGTAAAAGTGCCACTGCCTACCAAGCATGCTACGGACTATGTGAAAATGGTTTTACAGTTAAGCTGAAAACAACCAATAATGTAGTCGGCACCCACTCACCCAGACATGCAGTCGCATGGTTAGTGGACCTGAAGCGGCTTTTGTCTGCGCCGTTATTTAAGAAATATGTTCTGCCTCATAATTAAAAAACTGGAATCAAAAAATGGCAAGCGTGCAATTAAATCGTCAGAATTTAGGGGATTTGGTTATTTTAGGTGCGATCTGATTTTGGATCACGTCAAAAAGTGTTGAATTCAAATTTTACTCCCTTTTCAAAATTTTCACGTTTCGCACATTTGCTTGTAAGTGTTGCAATGAACGACGGCAATTGCCTCTTCCAAGCTGCTGAAAAGAGTCGGTAGGAAACTGAACATCATATCTGGTTTTCATTCTGCATTTAAAGTTGACTTGTGCCAGAAAATCTTGAAAATTATTATACAGCGAATTATTGACTATGGAAATTGTCAACGGTGCGCATTTCACTGATGTGTATGGAAATTTAAGCATGTGATTCTGACTTGCGTGGTCGAACAGATCGGACCGTGGATTACCATTTCGATGACACATATTGATACCCCTGTCCTAAAAATGGTTTCCGACCCATGTCTGGATTACCTATCATTATGCAACTTCAGAAACCAAGAAGTAAAAAGAAGTCTTGATTTAAAACTAACGTTTGTGTTTTTTTATTGACAGCGTTTCGAAATTCCCCTTAAAAGTGTTATGTGGCAACCAACTCCTCATCGTGTAAGAGCGCTGCCGCCTGTTTCATCCATTAAAACAAAGACCACCAGATCGTTTTTCTTTCTGATCGTTTATCAGCCTATTACTTGGCTGTTTGAGTTTCGACCAAAATGGCTGTTTGCTTAACTCTATACAGAGTTTTGTATGATACCACCACTGACAACTCGACTAGGACGCTACAAAACTCCAGTAATTTCGACGTGCGAGTGTTTCAGTTTAAATTCTGGTGGACGCCTGCTAACAGCGAATTCCTGAGATATTCGGTTTGATAAAGTGGTTTATTAGGGGCAAAATATGTTACGATGCATGTTGCACTACGCTTATGTCGAATGACTCTAATTTGTCCCTATCTTGATACATCTAAGATCGGTAAAAATGAAATGAGAAACAAGGGGTTTTGTGCAGTTACTTGGCTGCCTTAAGAAACTTCTGTTACCAGATCATCTAGTTTTGTGTAGACGCATACCTAGAGCATTTCAAATCTTATATCTTCGTACAAACTTAAATTATTGTGAGATTTGAAGCGAATCAATTTTGACGTTCTACGAATTCAACGCAATGATATTTTTGTTTCCCGGTACTCCAACACCAAAACAAGCATCAGGATACCATTTTGTTGGACGACAGCAGATTCGCTTGACAGATGGTTTGATTACCGGAAGAGAACCATTATAAGCGCATTTCAAGCTGCTCAGATTTCCGCCACCCGGATTGTTTGTACATTCGGTGAACAGCTTCAGGAAGCAGCACGCAATTTGGTCTATTCGTGGCCTGGTGGATGACATCTGGCTTACTGCTTCCATTTTTTCCAGTTCCTCCAAATGACCATGTTCCAAAACGTCTTTCGTCCCCTTGAGGACAACCGAAACGGGCATAGTGGTATATTCTAGGTTTACATACTAGTAGTGATTGGAAACGTAGAAAATTTCCACTTACGCTTCTCGCAAACAGTTTTGTATGTTCTTACTTGCAATAAATTTACTTTTAACTGGAATACTTTTGCAAATTGAGTTTAAAAAAGGAACACGATTGAAGGAATCCTTTTCAATGGCTCATCATCTGTCCCGAGTCACAGATGACCTATTCACATAAAAGTCAATAGAAACGAAGACCGGACAGTTAACACAAGGTTCAGGTGAATAGAGCGATGATTGATCAATGCGGCCGTTGTGGTCACCCACTGAGTACGGACAGTGTTCAGCTGCACCGGGCCTGTCTCCGTGTAAGTGATGTCCGCACCGTTGTGCTGGGTCCAGTGTAAGCGCTCGATCTGGATAGATTTCCCTGGATGCAAACCGCGTTAACTTCGACCATACTCAACCTTCATGTTAAAACGTAGCTGGTGATGTTGTGCGTAAACTGATCGCGTAAGGTGCGCGTTCGTTAGCTTCTGCGTGAACAACTGGCTGACACTCTCCTCCGTATGGCAGATAAAGACGGGCTTTTGTGGCATCGTGGTGCTCGGGCTTCTTGTTAAAGTTGGTTTCATATTTCCTTCTAAGAACTTATCAGGGCAACCATCCACTTGTGGAGTGTTTGACGTTATCTGCCTTTTTTCCACATTTTCCGTGCATATTTTTGTTGTTCTCTCTAAAAGACACCACACTAGAGTTCTTTTCATCCGAACCGGAACCAGGCTTGATAAGTGAGCATGCTGACCAGGCCAAGCTCCCTGCACATAGTGTCTCACAGTCCCATCTGCGCGACGAGTGAGCAGTATAGCTATTTACTTATTCATAAGAATCAATGGATGAGGACGGTAATGCTCTAGTCAGAGTTCACTTGGAGAGAGACAACTTCTCTGGAAGAGCTATCACAGTCGCTTTTGCCACTCATTAACTTGTTTCTATCCAAAGAAGGGACACTGGGAAGAGACCAAAAAAACCCTTTGTTCCCACGACATAACTCCTTTGGGGAAATTTTTACCGCTCTTCCTGAATCACTGAATAATAAAACTAAGGTTCGAGAACTTACGGTTTTGACAGCGTTTTACAGAACAAATGCGGCCAGTAAATGTAAGATCGTAAAAGCGAAGGAAGCTTTATAATTGGTTTAAAACAAGAGCATTATTCAGTCACTTTGTTAGAAACTGTGACAGGTAGGTCGAGGCGGTTCTAATGTTTAAACTTACTTTTTCGGTGACACAAAAAACGATCGAATAACTCAGTATTGATTATCTCGATTGTTTCTAATACTTCTTGCCACATGGCATTGGTACGACTTCGGGGTTCACGATAAAACTACTCCAAACGATTTACTCGAATGGATGATATCGGTCAGGAGACCCTACTTTTCACGTGCCTGCTCAGTCCAGTTCTTAAACAGCTTAGTTTGTGACAACGAGATTTCTCAATAGGCGCTGCGTCTGCTAAACAACGTCGAACAAAATGATAAATTGGTAATTGATCAGGCAGCTGTTGATCTGTTCTTCGAGCTTGGCAATTGATTTGCAAACTTTTCGTTACCATTCGGGGAGACATCTTCAGCGACTGAAGAGCTCAAAAGTATCCTGTAGACTGTGGGTGTGCGAAGGTCTGGCCTCCAGCAGAACTTTCATCCAGCCAGAAGTGACGCTGTACGGCTAATTGATCATATCATATATTTGTCCTAGAGGGTAGTTTTATTTATTTTATTTATTTTGGACAGTTCGTGCACACCTAGGAAAACAAGAGTCAGTGGGGTGTTTACTCGCATTGGGGTTTTGTTATATAATCCCCCATCGGTTTAGTGTTTCAGACGTCCCGTCGTTTGGGCTTCCGCCTTCTTTAAACAATCCTCTTCGATTTCGTCACAGTACGTCTCTCTTCAGAGTAACTGCATAAGTTTGTCTACATAAGCAGTTTTGTTGATACTGTAGCTGGATGGGAAGAAACGCGTGCCAGATTGGTTAACGTTTGCAGATGCTTCGAGATGGCCAGACTCCTACAGTTAACCGGACCATGTTGGTAATGACACCAACAATACAGCTTTCAATTCTTTAAGTCCGATGGTGAGCGCGAGTACTGACCAACTAGCATCGTCCTTCAGTTCCTCAAACTGGATTATAAAGTAAGTACTTTCGACAGGTTTCAAGACAAAACTTAGTCATGGTGTGCGCCTGAAGCTCCGGAAGACCTGGAGAAACTACACAGACGTGAGTGCTAATGAAGTAAAGATACATCAATAATCTTATTTAGGCAAAAATATCCTTTACTTGGGAACAATTGTGCTAACCGAGTAATTTGTGTTTGCATTCTTCTTTATGAAGAGACTGGACCTTACCGTGGTGTGGCGGTTTGTGCACCTCAGCGACCCATTGAGCTATACTGGGAGGTGTCCGTACCACACTCATAGAGTCTCTCATACTAGCTTGGTCAATGGTTAATGTTCTGGTCAACAAAGTCTCCTGGTCCTCCAGGTTGGGGGATGGAACAAGCACGGTGACTTTTTCTGTAAAAATTGAAATTCACTTGCATTTCCCGCCTAATCATCCTATTGTTTAGGTGTGAGCGCCTTGGCAGTATCCCAGCCCACGTACGATGACACTTATGGCAGCGAAGCATCAGTGTGGAACCCTGATGTCATGTTGTTGATGACGAGAATGATGATAATTCGTCAGAATCTCTGCCAACTAATAATAATTAGATTTGAGAGTAGCTCTTACATCTTACAATAATGTCAATTTTCGACCGTTTATTCATCTTGAAATTGTTGTCACTGAACCCTCGCAAGAGCATCGAAGAAAGAGACTCAAAAGCTGCAGAAATATTCGTGCAGAAATATTCGCCTCCTCCACATTATTTTAACTGACTTCAAAAAGCCTCCATTGATTTCATCGATTTTGTTTCACTCTCACATTACCTCTGCACGCAAACCATTCACAGAATAAGCTGATGGCACACTGTCACTCTTAATCATTCGTTCCGGTTTTTTCCAATCCTGACAGAGTAATTGTAAAGCACTTATCAGTTTTAATGTTCACTGTTTTGTTTGGGTGTGAAAAAATTTGTCTGAAGTAATACCAGCTTGAGAATAAAGTCCGTTCATGCACAATTTAGGGATAAAGTTGTTTCGCTTAAACTTCAGACGCGACAGTTACTGAGACTGATGTTTGGTGGCAAATTATCTCCCGCTTTTAAAGCCCACCCATAAACATGAAACCTAAAATTAGGTCACCACCCAATATGGCATAATCCACATGAACCCCAGAAACATCAGATTGTGAAATACTTATTTTCGGAAGTGCACACCGACTGAATCAAGTGATCGGTAAACGCCTTCAGTTGTGCTCCTGCTCCGGATATGAACCTGAACAGCACAGTGGTGCAATAGCTGATGGGAGTATTATTTAAAAGTTTAGTTCATCCCCGGTGGTTGTATCAGCCCCCAACATTTTTAATCCCTTCTGTTTTCACCTCTCACAATCAATGCCATGACCTGAACATCCCTATCTCTCGACTCTACCTTATTGCACCACATTCCTGTTATCGGTTTTTCACACCTACCCAATCCGACCCTATGCCTTTAGTTTTGTCACCCTGAACGCATTTTCTTTGTCTATTGCATATGTAGGAGAGACAGGGATTTGGGAAATACTGAATATTAATTTGACATAACGTAAACGAAAGGACAGGATCCTTAGGCGGGATTCAAATGCTTTACTCATTGAGCTACGGCAGACGCAACCTTACGTCACGCACGTGTGTTTAAGCTCATATCTATTCGCAACAACTCTGTCCGTCAGTGCCTCTGTTGAGCTATTTGTGGACAGTTGGCCAGACACTGCTGTCGTCCAGATATCCAAAGGCATTGGTTTTGAGTTATAATAGAATAGACGGGATTCAGGGGACTTTAAACATAGATCCAAACAGATGCAATGCAGACGAAAAGACAAAGTTCTTGTACGGGACTCGAACACACTACCTCCCGCTTGCTGAACATGTTTCACCAGCTGAGCTACCGTGGGTTCTAATCCCGCTCAAAAACCTGACTACCGCTGTACTGATATTCATCACGCGTAAATATGGGTGCGACGAATGCCACTGTTTCTCAGCGTCAGACAAAAAACTGATGTTAACATCAAGGCATGGTGCAAAATAGGAGCTATCTTTGCTGTTGGACTCACCAAGTGACCATGCCTGATCACAGTAAGAGACATTTAGGGTTCAATCCTTATTAAATCTGTATTAGTAAACTTAAAAGTTCTGGTTTTTAAGTGACTAGGCTTTCGACAGCCCTTTTTGTTTGCATTCGCCTGCCTGTATTAGGACTGTTGCATGTGCGTACATATCTCGTCAAGCGGCTCTTTTTTGCAAAACCGCGAAAATGGTGGATCTATCTTCCGTCGAAACAAGCAGGTCACCAATTGGTTATTAAGCTACTTACAGTTATCGTAAAAGTGCTGACGGAATCGAAACCGATTTCGCGACCATTTCGAGGCGAGAGTTAAAAAATTAAGTTGCGTAGCATGGGCCATCCAATTGGTGGCACGAATAGTTATTTTCATTCCTTGGACAGGTTGTGAACTTCTTATTTGGGTCCGTAGAATTGGCAAAATTACCTGGACATGTGGCAGCAGCTACCTATATTTCAAATTTACTTTTATTTTCATTCTTCTAGTGTGCATTGAAGGTCGAAGCCTTTAGCTGTCAGAAGATTACTTGCCTTAGAAATGTACAGCAGACGTTGGCGAAAGCTAGTCGAACTTGTAATTGAGCCTGCATCATTTATAAGCAAAATTTCATGGAGTACCGATAATAGTTTTGTGGTCCTACCTTCGACCAGTTAAGTTTCAACCCCGTTATGAGTTGAGATCTAGGCAATACTCCAATAATAAATACTAACCACAATTCGACACATCCCTTGATGAATATCAGTTTACTTTACAAATTGTAGATGCAATATGCATGTATTCAGTCAAATTTGGAGTATAATCCAGTGCTTTGTTGAATGAGGGGACAATAGCAACCGTGAATTATAGGGCGTCATTTACCCTGCACTAACGCATGAAATGGTTTTGTGTTATTCGACAACTTCTTCTCTCTAAAAATATTTTGAACTTCAGAAGATAGGAGCACCAAGCAGACGGTAGAGGATCGCAAGAGCTCCGTGGAATACCATATAATATTGAAGCATAGAGCGGCTTACTGGAAAATTATCAAAAACTAGTCGCCGCACCATGAGATCTACAAGAACTCGTAATGCGAATTCAAAACGAATTCATCTAAGTCAGTTGTATGGAAGTAGAATCATTTGCGGAAGAATAAACCTAGGATTATTGCAACTGCTAATCAAATCTCGTGCTTCGGTCAGGAGCACAGTGTATAAAATAAAAAAAACACGTAAAGGAACAAAACGACACCACAATAATAGTAGTTTTAAGCCGAGACAATACATGTCAAGCTGAGCGGCGAAAACATGATTTGACAAGCCAGTGGTACAAGCGACCGTAAGCAAACAAGCAGTTGTTCTGCTTACAATATAGGAACAGCTGAGGAGACATGCACTCTCCTTAAGTTCATCCATTTAATTATTAAAAATCCTAACTATCTGTATACCTATCTAACAAATTATCTATAAATCAAGCTACCTCCTGGAAAAAAAAGGTAGGTAAATTACGCGACATAAAGAAACTGAGGTACACAAAAGACCGCACAACGGTGCAACAATAAATGAATAACTCGCCAACGTATGAAAGTACCAAACAGGGAACAAGCATAAACGGATATAATTTTTCTACAAAAATGAGGCGTCATAGGGCCGGTCATAGGATGTCGGTGAGTTCTGCACCGACGTATATAAATATTGTCTTATTATTTTACATCTCGTCCACATTCCATTTCCGGAACCTATTGGGATGGGGAAAACCTTTAGGATTTAAGTAAAATTTGCACCCCCACTCATTGTGCCGGAAAGAACTACATTTCCACGGTTGGAAAAAGCTTCTAATACACCCTAAGTTGAATCTTTGAGTGATTACGTCTGAAAAAACCAAGTCAAGATGTTTTCAGAACGGTTTCCATGGGTTCGCAAATTCCAATCGATATTGCCAATGCTTTCTTCTTTATAACTTCCCTGTAGAGTCCTGACCTTATTTATCGAAATTTCATTCACTGGTATTGGAACTAAAACGGAGCAGCTTATTTCAGGATATTTGAATCATTAACTTTCTCCGACGAGTGCTTAGGAACTCGTCGGGCACTGTATCAATAGTCTCGTCCCATAAATACCTGGGGTATTTCTTTTCGGTAGTTTTATTAAAACAGTGGACGCACCATGCATCATCTCCGGTTTTGATTATTCTTTCAACACTTTACGCATTCCTTTGCCAATCGTCATCATCTATCAACAGACTTCATTCCCTCAGTGTTTTCGAACTACGGGAGGATTACCCCGTTATACGCGCCCATTAAAGCATTAAACTCTGGTATGGAGAAAGTTTGACTTCAACGTATGAAGTAGATACAAAGAAGAAACTCTATGAGGAATAGTCATATTAAAAATGACTTTCTTTGCTACCACATTTTGCTACTCAATGCGCAGCATATCTGGGTGCTGACACATCAGTCCGGAGTTGGAATGTAAAACAATGCCCTTGGTAGCTTCCCAGTCATATCGTGATCTACACGCACAACACCATTATTTCTAAAGATGCCTTGTGTTGATAACGAAGTTTTGTTAAATGTTTATGAGAACTATTGCTCACCCGTAAACTGAAGCATTATTCAGCAGCTTTGGAGGGCCTAACTGTCTGTCAATTATTGTGTGACTCCATCACTGTGGACAACGAAGGGGGGCGTGATCACAGTATTTCGTGGCATATTTGATAACATATTTGGTGGAATTGATGGATGCATTTGTTTGCACATTTAGGCGGCAGTGAAAAGCTCCAATACTTGGACGATATTAGAAAAAAAAATGCACCATCATATTTCCACTCTTACTGGTCCTCAAAATCTGCTGTTCCTTCTCTCTCTCTCTCTCTACTTAAAAGGAGTGATAAACATCTCCATATCATGGTTCTTGCATGAAGATTCGCGGATACTACTCACTATATCTATCGTCATTCACATGGCAAGTTAGTAATTCACACAGCTTACTCAGTACTCACATACATGATATTGTGACACCAGGATTTCGTCGCTGAAAGTGCGGCAAAGTCAGCGTGTGATGCTACACACTTATTACATAGGCTATATGTTTGAAGACACCACACCACCTGTCACAGTGATGTCTGACCAAAACCAACGCGGGAGTATCATTGAATGTTAAGAGCGCTCTAAACACACCTATCTATCCGGAGAAGGAAACAGATGTTCGTTTTGTATAAAGGCGTCTTGATTGATATCTCAAATGTACCATAATGCATGATTGTACACCTCCTGGTGTCACTGTCGAAGAGAACTGCGAAAAATATCATTGGCAAAGCTTCAAAGCAATGTTCAGGAGACCTATTTTTACCGTGTTTAAAACGGTACAGTTGCGCATTGCTAGTACAATGAGAGAGGAAGCTATATTTAAAAGTGTCTCGTGATCAGAATAGGGTGAGTATAAAACAGTCAAATGATGTTAGACAATGGTTTAAACCACCTAAGACTAGGAATCCGAGATGTCTGGTGCGTACACACATTCACACTGTAAGTGTGAAAAAACACCCACAGCAAAATCAGTCTCTGCTCGGGCATCATCTTTGCATGCAACAGAATAGCCATGTGGGCAGGTAAAGTGGATCTGCGCAAACTTTGGGTTACAACGTTACTTCCGGATGCCAGGTTGTGAGCGGAAACCAATATTTAGTGTACACCACACACAAAGCGCTTTCGATCAGGAACTCACGTGCGAGGAAGTTGTTCTGTTTCGGTAAAACACTGATGCAATTAGTTCGTGACTCAATTTCGGACCGACTGATCCTAAAAGTGTTGCAGAAACATGTGCAGAGTTATCTGACTCACTAGTAATACGTCGACAAACCGGCGACCTCGTGCGTCATGGTTTCAGTGAAGGCTAGTATCACGGGCTTTGGGTCCAGCCTAAGATCTAGTTCTTCCGGTTCGGTTCACGTGATGATCGCTCTTGAACGTCGTTTGCGCTTTCCGCCCGTCTCTGTTGACGATACATTTGTTGTAATCAAGCGAGATAACATGAAGAGCTTCCATGACTATCTCAATAGTTTAAATCCACACATTAATTTTGGTATGGAAATAGAGTCCACCTCGGGCACATTACACTTCCTAGATTGTAGAACACATAAGAGTGGTGGAAAATTAAAAACTACTATCTACCAGGAGTCAACAGACAGCGTGAATAGAATCGAGGGTACGTAACTGGCGAGCGTATGGAAAGCGGTCTTAAATAAGCCGAGTTGACACGTGGCTGTGTGTGGTTGTCAACGGACGTAGAATCATTAGCAAAAAAAGTGGAGGTGGAAATCCCAACCCGACCAAAGTTCACAGAATCCCTCTTCCTTACAAAATTATAGTAGCACAAGCTCATCCACACAGACAGGCGGAAAGCGCAAACGACGTTCAAGAGCGATCATCACGTGAACCGAACCGGAAGAACTAGATCTTAGGCTGGACCCAAAGCCCGTGATACTAGCCTTCACTGAAACCATGACGCACGAGGTCGCCGGTTTGTCGACGTATTACTAGTGAGTCAGATAACTCTGCACATGTTTCTGCAACACTTTTAGGATCAGTCGGTCCGAAATTGAGTCACGAACTAATTGCATCAGTGTTTTACCGAAACAGAACAACTTCCTCGCACGTGAGTTCCTGATCGAAAGCGCTTTGTGTGTGGTGTACACTAAATATTGGTTTCCGCTCACAACCTGGCATCCGGAAGTAACGTTGTAACCCAAAGTTTGCGCAGATCCACTTTACCTGCCCACATGGCTATTCTGTTGCATGCAAAGATGATGCCCGAGCAGAGACTGATTTTGCTGTGGGTGTTTTTTCACACTTACAGTGTGAATGTGTGTACGCACCAGACATCTCGGATTCCTAGTCTTAGGTGGTTTAAACCATTGTCTAACATCATTTGACTGTTTTATACTCACCCTATTCTGATCACGAGACACTTCTAAATATAGCTTCCTCTCTCATTGTACTAGCAATGCGCAACTGTACCGTTTTAAACACGGTAAAAATAGGTCTCCTGAACATTGCTTTGAAGCTTTGCCAATGATATTTTTCGCAGTTCTCTTCGACAGTGACACCAGGAGGTGTACAATCATGCATTATGGTACATTTGAGATATCAATCAAGACGCCTTTATACAAAACGAACATCTGTTTCCTTCTCCGGATAGATAGGTGTGTTTAGAGCGCTCTTAACATTCAATGATACTCCCGCGTTGGTTTTGGTCAGACATCACTGTGACAGGTGGTGTGGTGTCTTCAAACATATAGCCTATGTAATAAGTGTGTAGCATCACACGCTGACTTTGCCGCACTTTCAGCGACGAAATCCTGGTGTCACAACATCATGTATGTGAGTACTGAGTAAGCTGTGTGAATTACTAACTTGCCATGTGAATGACGATAGATATAGTGAGTATTATCCGCGAATCTTCATGCAAGAACCATGATATGGAGATGTTTATCACTCCTTTTAAGTAGAGAGAGAGAGAGAGAGAAGGAACAGCAGATTTTGAGGACCAGTAAGAGCGGAAATATGACGGTGCATTTTTTTTCTAATATCGTCCAAGTATTGGAGCTTTTCACTGCCGCCTAAATGTGCAAACAAATGCATCCATCAATTCCACCAAACATGTTATCAAATATGCCACGAAATACTGTGATCACACCCCCCCTTCGTTGTCCACAGTGATGGAGTCACACAATAATTGACAGACAGTTAGGCCCTCCAAAGCTGCTGAATAATGCTTCAGTTTACGGGTGAGCATTAGTTCTCATAAACATTTAACAAAACTTCGTTATCAACACAAGGCATCTTTAGAAATAATGGTGTTGTGCGTGTAGATCACGATATGACTGGGAAGCTACCAAGGGCATTGTTTTACATTCCAACTCCGGACTGATGTGTCAGCACCCAGATATGCTGCGCATTGAGTAGCAAAATGTGGTAGCAAAGAAAGTCATTTTTAATATGACTATTCCTCATAGAGTTTCTTCTTTGTATCTACTTCATACGTTGAAGTCAAACTTTCTCCATACCAGAGTTTAATGCTTTAATGGGCGCGTATAACGGGGTAATCCTCCCGTAGTTCGAAAACACTGAGGGAATGAAGTCTGTTGATAGATGATGACGATTGGCAAAGGAATGCGTAAAGTGTTGAAAGAATAATCAAAACCGGAGATGATGCATGGTGCGTCCACTGTTTTAATAAAACTACCGAAAAGAAATACCCCAGGTATTTATGGGACGAGACTATTGATACAGTGCCCGACGAGTTCCTAAGCACTCGTCGGAGAAAGTTAATGATTCAAATATCCTGAAATAAGCTGCTCCGTTTTAGTTCCAATACCAGTGAATGAAATTTCGATAAATAAGGTCAGGACTCTACAGGGAAGTTATAAAGAAGAAAGCATTGGCAATATCGATTGGAATTTGCGAACCCATGGAAACCGTTCTGAAAACATCTTGACTTGGTTTTTTCAGACGTAATCACTCAAAGATTCAACTTAGGGTGTATTAGAAGCTTTTTCCAACCGTGGAAATGTAGTTTTTTTCCGGCACAATGAGTGGGGGTGCAAATTTTACTTAAATCCTAAAGGTTTTCCCCATCCCAATAGGTTCCGGAAATGGAATGTGGACGAGATGTAAAATAATAAGACAATATTTATATACGTCGGTGCAGAACTCACCGACATCCTATGACCGGCCCTATGACGCCTCATTTGTTTAGAATAAGTATACTCGTTTATGCTCGTGTCTTTTTCACCTACTCCAGCTCTAACGTTTGTCCCAGTTTGCGCCACATTTTCCCACTGAGGATTAGAGGCATGTGTGCACAAATGCCTCATATTAGTGTCATTAGGCTTTCCACGTGAGACATACAAGGAATATTGCTTGTCATTCTTAACCTCTCAACGTACCTTGTCGCCATCCCTCAACCACAGGCACAATAGGAATGATGCCGAAGAAAATCGCGGTATCTGACGGTAACATTCTTAATTGGGCGCTTGTGGGCGCATGCAGCCCGTGTATGCAAAAGACTGTATAAATTTTGATACACTGCGTCTTAGGTGTGAATTCCCAATAAGTTAGCCAATGTCTAGCTGCATTCGAGTGGATGTTATCCCGCTATACCTGATTATTGGATATTTCTGTGAGCAATCATGAATTTCTTTTATTTAATAAGCACGATAATCTTATGTAATCTCAGCTTTGCTGCGAATCATTGTTACCATGAATTGCCCGTCCATATTGCTAGTATCAAGACATTAAATACAGATAGACGTTTCAGAAAGTGCTAAACATGAAAGCAAGCAAACAAGGTCCACCAGATATGGAATGCTTCAAAGTAGATCTGAAGATAGCAATCAGCAACGATCAAATGCTTTTGAAATGCAAAGCAGAGTGACGGCAGTACGAAAACCGGTCAATCCACGACGAAAGGGGTTGGTCTGAACAAAAGCAACCAGTAATATTGAAGTAAACATATGAAAAATTTGGGTTCAATTGACTCACTTTGACACAATTTAACTGCAGGCATTTGACACCCTGGATTCGATGGCGTAATACAAACACTCGTGTCCTCATCAAAAGTACATTAGCAAAAGGAAAATTTCTATTCGGGGACGAGCAGTGTCACTTGGACATTCATGTAGTCGCCGTGCTGGAGATCAGATTAATCCAGTTCACGGCACATAAATTCGTACATGCTAATCATAAAAGGAGGCTTTTCAGGAATAGCCACACTCCGTCTGTAAAGTTGTAGCTACCGTTCTCTCACCTTCATCACATCCAGTGCAAGCCGTTTGGTTATACTCACATTCAGACCCTATCTGCCAAAATTTCGAATCATCTGATGCCAGCAGGTAGACGAACAAAATGACAGGAAAGTATGTTCGGGGAAAGAATTCTGCAGGACAGCTCGGTCGTCTACTGATATGGCCTTCTCGGAAACGTAAATCACTTTGCCCATAACTCATCAAAGTTCAAAAACTGACCAGACAAGAATTTCCGAAATCAGAAAAAACGAATTTACTCTGCGTCCGCTATCCTTACGCCGCTTATTGCGGATAGATGGGTTGACAGCTGTCAGTGTTGGATACAATACTAGGTATCGCTAGAGTGTTCATGCACTTACCAGCAGCGCAGCCCACTGGCATCATGTGATTTGCTATCAAGGTCAACGATGCCGAAATCTACTGTTTAGGACCGCAGTAATACGTTTGTTCCCTCCCTTTTTAAGGACGGAACGTTTTATTCAAAGTTTTATATGGACTCTAAACTGTCAGTATTGAAATCACCCCTAGGAAACCTTGGCATGACATTAGGACATCCGAAATATCGTGAAGAGGCACTCAGAATGGCGGTACACCTTGCTATGCAAATGATATAGACAAACCAATTGGTTCCGTCAGAGGAATTGTGCTTATATGGCTGGAAGTTTGGACCAAGCATAAAATTGCATGTGATGAAAAGTGAGATAAGGATTAACGGGTCATGAACTAGCCTGAATTCGGTAACGTGTTACACACCTGTTCGCAAATTTATTTGGTACTTACGGGAGACTGAAATGAGTCGCAGCCGAGCCTCTCACTTGTGTTATTTATCAGCAGGGATTCGACTGAGTGTCCCGTAAAAACGAACTTGATTTTAAAATGAGTGTTTTCCTCCACTTGCACTCATTTTGGCGTTCAATCGTAACATAAGACGTGGTGAACGCTGTAGTGGGTCGTCGAAATGTTCCAACGAACGTTATATGAAGCATTTTGTCAAGAAAACACTATGCATTTAGTTATACCAAAGTGAACAACCAGATAATTGTTAGGTATGTTAGCTGATTATGGTATTATGCTAGCCAAGTGTTCACGAGTGCAACCATCTAAATGAAGATAAATAACTCGTGTGGTTCGGTTCTTCGTAAGCCGACGACACTACTAATCAAATATTGTATTATGCTTCATTGTAGTAATTGAGTTCAGCACGTATATCGGTACAACCAAACGAACCAGAAATTCAGAATTCAGCACGGCGTAACGAGTAGCACGTATGTATTCGAACTGATGTGTGTGTATAGCACTTGGAATGTTAAAACAAGAGAATAGTGAATAGAGCAATGAATAGAGCATCAAGCACGTTCATCACAGTAAGCTTGAGAAGCATCTCAAATGAGAATCAGTCTTCATTCAGGTAATTTTACTGACTGTCAGGAATGAATCGATTCAGGTGTTCTTAGTGTGTGATTCTAAATCAGGTGGATAAACCGATAAATTTTAGTCAATTGAACAGAAGGCTGATCAACAATATTTCATTATTGAAATGCACAGTCTAAATTCCAGACGATATCTGACGGAGATTTATTCTTCTAGACAGGCGACTGGACTCATGTTTACTATCTACTTTCAAACTAGTTTTCCTCAGCTATGGTGATATTCCACCTTGGTGACGCTTTCGGACTTAGAGTTGCACGACACTATTCAAATGTGCAGTAGATGCGCGTGAGGAGGTGAAAGCTTTGGTTGAATAGTGTGGGTGGTGAAGCGTGCACCTGGTTGTGTATCATATCGACAAGCTGACTCACTATCTCACGATGATGTTCGTGGAAATTTTCCCAATACTCTCTTCTTGTCGTTATCGGTTGAGGAACGCTTTCGTTTATTACAAAAAAAACTAAATGCGTCGAGAAGCGACACCTAAAACTGTGTGTAGTATCAAGCATTTTCTGATCCGGGTATACGAGCCTCCGGCTTCCTTTTCGTGTGTACCCCTATTGAACTCCTGTCGAAACTTTCGTCCTATTGTAGCTGCTAGGAGGACGCTGTAGAGCGGTTTGCAGGTAACAAACAATAAACGTTTTAACCACATGGTCTACCACCTGTGTCTCCCATTAGGCGGTCTGGCATGCTAGTACGCTATCACTTAATCGTGTAGATGCATTTCGACTGAACTTGATCACACTCTTTTTAGAGAAGGCTTAGGTCGATTGCGCCAGCTAAAAAAATCAGAGATCAGCTTGAGCCCACGGGGTGCTTTAAGGAGAGGATAACGTAGGCAGATAATCCATTAAATATTAACCGCTGGTATAATAAAAGCCTAATAGAAGTTCCTTGGGTGAGGCAACCCAACCACTATCTACTGTGACTGCCAGGAGTAATCGTTCCTTGGGGGTAAGTTGCAGAGATAAAACAGTGACAAACCAGGCCGCTGGTGGCACTTGGCATCTCACTGCTTCCCATCTCATTATCAAACTTACTCGGTTGTATGATGCTCCCCGACATGGAGCAAACACGCATTGCAGATTAGCTGTGCTTTATTGGACTGATCAAAACAACCACGTTTGGACAAGGAGAAAGCTGTCCAAACAAGAGGAATGTACATACATATCCAAGAAAACCGGAAATTACTCAGACCTCTAGTTATTGAGGTAAAACGTCCTCCAAACTGAAAATAATAGAACACCCTCAAGATCAAAGTAGCTATTACATTAACCAAGCTTTATAGTACATAGGAAAAATAGTTGAGGTGTGGCTTCTATTCTCCAAACCGTTTTAGTTCCACAAAATTAGCATGAAATTTTTATCTCATGCCCCCATTTGAAAACTTTGGCATATATGTGCGATAAGTATAGAGCCACTTAAGCACAGTTTTCGACGGTAATCTGTATTCTGGAAATATTCACCAGGAGCTACGAAGACCGCAACATCTACTCCTGTTTGCTCAGTCGTTCGACCGGATTTCCTCGAATCAACTCTCGGTAGACTCGTCACATACGCTGCTGGAAATGTGAATTCAGTGCACTTCACACCCAGGTTAAATACCAGTTTATGAACTTTGCAGCAATATGTTGACTTTTCCTCGACCGAATACTCAAGACTGATCACAATTCAGGTTTGAGATGTGGAGGGAAGTTTATCTGATTCAGCATACACAATCTTCAGGTAGTCCATAATTTTATCAGGGTAAATTGTGGCTGAAAAAAGGCTGAGCAAATTTATTTTCTTCCAGGGAAGTGTGCAGGGGAACGAAAGCCAGGAATTTCAGTTCCAATATGTGTCAGCTGACTTAAGGTGGAAGGTCGTGATTCACCTGAAGCTGTTATCAATAACAATGTAGATAAGTAGTTTAGTTTGTGAGCGACGGATGAGTAATAAGGATGCAATTAGAACATCCAAAGCAACTACAAAATGAATTCAAATAGACGTAGCCAACAGCGGATTATAAGATCTTCAGAAGACATGTACGCTTTTGTATATAATGTGTTCAATATGCCCATTTCATCTGGAATACGCAGTTTCTGACACGTCTCAAGTGGTCTTTATAAGTGCAACTTAATGCAAGAATGTAAAATCAGTAAAACGAGTGAATCGCGATCAGGTTACAGATGTGCAGTTTGTTTGCTTTTGGTTGATGAATGGCCAGTTCATTTGGGTTGATTTATTCAGTCAGTTCTGCACACACACAGTTGGATTCGGTAGTCTGATAGTGATGGATTTGTTTTTATCTGTAAGAGTTAATTAAAAAAGTTCAATTAACTAAGAGGTCAGCAATGAAAATATTTGGTACTCAGGCTTATATGTTCTAGTCTTAATCCAGCTGGAGGTATAAAGCCGCAAACAAACGCTAGATGACGATAAACCATGGTGTCAAAATAGATATGACTACTTAGTGCGGTGAAAAGACACATGATACATTGATAAGAGATTATTAATTCTGAAATGGATGAACAAACAACAAACGACCCAGAACTTTAGGATACATTTATTTCATAACTTGCGCATAGACCATGGTCAAAGAGCGTAAAATATACCATAGGTACGGCATAAGACACCACATTACTGTGGTGAAGCTTGACATTACTGTGTTCCCCAATACCAAGACATTTGTCAGAAAATGCATTTAGCTTATCCACCGCTGGTATATGCACGAAACTTGCTTGCGTGTTCTCACGGTACTTTTATTCGTTAGATCCAATGGACGTCTTCTGTAACGGCCTCCCACTAGACAACTTGTACTTTCAAACTACGAACTCCAGGGTTTAACTTTGACGGTATTCTGTTCCAGGTTGCGTCAATTATACCATACGCTACGAGATACTGAACAGGCATACTGTAAAACAGGCTGTAGCCACCTACACTACCAAGTGTGAAATACACAACGTGCGCGACTGTTCAGTTTGCCGTTGAACTTAGCCTATGTTCGTTGAGCGCACCATCCACATATCTGTCTTAGATATAGAGTCGATAGCTGCGCACGTATCGGAGGACTAATGCTCACCAGAGGAAAGCCAACAGCATGTGATTTTGGAAAGACAATAGACTTAAGCTTCATCTTCATCGAATCAAATCAGCGGCCGGGCTAGCAGATGTGACTAGTTTCTTCGGATGCAGCTCGTTTTATTGCCCAGAGGAGCAGTGGACACAATTGTAGTTCCTAGTTAAGCTGACGGATGCGCCTTTTATACTGCTATATAGATAGACTCAAATGAAAAGGTGCAGTGAAGCGACAATAGAGTGGACATGATTTTGGGTAGGAAAAGTCATTTCAGGCGCATAATGGACGTGTTTTGGCACGTTTCAGTAAACGTGATTTCAAACTACAAGTTGCCGGACATCACAGAGTTTTCAGTGAAATATCCAAGTTAAGCCACTGACTGCAATTTGCATACTGGTGGCGAGCGGCCCACATGCATTTTTGCGAACATTAATGTGTGTAATCAGTGAATGCACCACTCAGGAAGCTACAGATATTCCTATAGCGAACCATACCATTCTTATTCCATTTCTCTTTTGTTTTTATCTGACGACTGACAACAGTGGAGGGGTCTTAGAAGCAGATACACGGATGACACTGAATTGTTCATACAGTTCGTTCAGTTGGTTTGCCAGAAATGTCCGATGCAAAAAACCTTGACGACGGATTTTCGACTCTGCTGATAATGTAATTCGTTTTCATTTAGCAATCTATTTTCGGCGTTCCTGCCTGGTTTGAAAATCATTGCTAACTTTCGGGCAATTAGCCTCGGGGTTGATGCGTGAGTGTTCCTTATTGATTTGTTACAGATTGGTTGGTTTGTGCAGAGGGTGAATAGCTTGTTTTATTTAGCGGTTTCACTGTAATAGTGGTAAAACTGCCTGGGAGGATCTTGTGGTAGGTTAGTGGAGGGTCACACTGGTGTACTGCCAACAGAATCGACTCTCGTTCAGTGTGACAAAAAACTGCAAGAACACTCATGTTGCTGGGCTGAACTTATAGGTGCTGGGTATGACAGCCACTTTAGGCCGACCATCATAAACGAGAGATTCAGCTGAATTAAGTTGAATCGCCTGTCAAAACCAAATTCGTATGGAAATGAGAGTATTTTTTTAAATCTGTCGAAATCAGTTGAAATTAAACATGAGGTGAAGGGAAACTCGGGGATGGCGCCAGCCTGACGAGCCCTTAAAAGAGTGAAATCGGTTGTGGGCTGTCGAAGAGTTTCCAGCAGCTTTATAAATAGTGTGCCACATTTAGACAACAACAACAGTTCTCTCTGGTCAGCCTTAATAAACAGCTTTGGAGGGCATGACAACAACTAGGGGCAGACAAGTTGACTGGCGTCCCACAATGAAGTTGACAGCATGTCCAGAAAAAAGACAGAAGTTTGTGGTGTTTTGGCCGACTGGTAAAGGAGAATCGGCCTGAATATTCGGGGATGCTCTAACAACGGGAATTTTCCAACCATTTAGTTTTGCATGCACATGCAACCTCCTGTTTGATGGAATGGAAAATACGCCGCGTCCATCATCAAAAGAACGAGAATTCCAGGTAATGCCCTGGTTCAGTCAATTTGATGAATTTTATTCAGTCAAGCGTATTTATATATCACCACCATGATAACGCCAGTATTGCTAAGTATCAAATCAAGGGTACATGGATTCGCACATGGCAGTAATAAAAAAGACCTCTCAGGAATAGCCACAGGCTATCTGCAGGGCCGTAACGTCCATTCTCACACCTTCACCATATCCGGTGCGTACCATCTCGTCATGTATTCGGCTCGAGCTGCCTAAATTTTCAATCGCATGATGAGCACAAGCAACCGAACAAAATGATGGAAAAAGATGCTCGCGGAACTAATTCTGCAGGACTGTCACTTGTTCGTTAGCTGGAAGAAGTGTCCCATATTCCCGGACTATAAACTAGAAAAAAGACATTGAATTTGAACTGGGATGCTAAACTAACCAAGTCCACGTGTGCACAAAGCAGAGTAAATGAAAAAACGTGGCACGGAAACTGACGCCATGAGGTTTAAACGGGCAGTCATTGCGCCAGCAAGCTTGCAACCTAACAACAAACATTTCAATCAACATCACCGAACAACAACAGACAGACATTGAAATCACAAAATGAAGTACCTACATAAGTATTATGCCATCCTGACGTGACGATTCACTGCATCGGGTGATTGAAACTAGTGCCTCGCGGCTCAATTCGTAATCAACCCTGTTCTGCATGTTATACCAACAGGATGAAAGTGATGATCACGACTGATGCTCTATTCACTGCTCTATTCATTATTATCTTGTTTTAATATGCCAAGTGCTGTACACACACATCAATTCGAATACATATGTGCTACTTGTTACGCGGTGCTGAATTCTGAATTTCTAGTTCGTTTGGTTATACCGATGTACGTGCTGAACTCAATTACTACATCTTGACGTCGCGATTGGATCAGTTCATCATGCCTGCCGAAATGGAACCATTAAATGTTTATTCAACTGCGCGAGACGTAGAGGATTATTTGAAACGGTTTGACACATGTTGTCGTACAAAATCGGATATGGATGATAAGAAACTCACGGCGTACTTTCTACATTTTGTTGGCAAGGAGGGGTATACATTGATCAAGAATTTAGTATCTCCAATCGATATTTCCTACAATGCATTGAAGACAAACGTTCTGCAACACTTCAAACCGACTAACTTCGTAGCAGTCGAAAGAGCTAGGCTCCCATTCTCAGTCGGTTCGGGATTTTGTATTGCAGTTACAGACACAGGCAGCCAAATGTGACTACGGTGCCCAGTTAGAAGACCAATTGCGTGATAGACTCATTGCTAGTATCCAATTGCTCGAATTACAACAGAAGCTGCTGTTCTGTCTAGATCAAAAATTTCAAACTATTCGGAAAATATGCGAGCAGTATGAAGATGTGAAGTAGGTAACGAAGACTGACGAAGCAGTGTCGTTGAATTATTCTAAAAGAAATAATCCAAGGATGCAAACAGACAACAGATTTAAACCTCGAACAAATTTTCGTGCTCCAAATTCATCAATACGTCACTACACAGATCGTAATTCCAACTCAGTGGTTCAAAAATTTGGGAAATGTAAATCTTGTGGACGAAATCATTCCAGATATTCATGCCCTC